>JAKSZU010000009.1:4056536-4422713 GCA_026018925.1 Tupaia tana | reverse complement strand
AAAGAGACAGAAAGTGAGAAATCACCCCCCAGGGGGGATGGCCACGCCGCAGTCCCTTCTCCTCCATTCTCCTCTTGGGATCTTGGGCACGCACGCACACGTGCCCGGCGTGAGTTTTAAGCCACCGGGTCCGGGACGCGAACCAAGGTTGACTACGTGGGAGTCCAGCAACATAGCCATTACGCTAACTGCTGGTCCCAGCATCATGACTTTTTTGACGGCCCAAAAGCTTTGACTGAGTCATACTCCTTCTCTGGGCTATGTCTTGTTCTCTTCTGTAAAATGAGTCGGTTGGATGAGACTAACACTAAGGTTTCTTGCAGCTCCAAGCCATCTGACCATCATACTTTATTACCTAGTCAAGTCCTCCCAGCAACACAAAGAGGAGGGCACCATCTCTGTTATTATAACAGTTTCACAAATGACACAACAAATCTTCAAATCATCTTCAGAGAGGGAAGGTGACTTCGACTTCAGTCCGGTTACCCAGCAAGCCAGTGGGTGATTCAGGTTCAGAGTCATGTCTCACCAAGTCCACTCTCTCTAGTAAGTCAAACATGCCAAGGGCCTGCTGTTTAAGCTCATGAGGCCTTAGAGACCTTGAGGGACTGGGGGACACATGCAGGCAGATGGCCGCTGGGCCTGCCTTGTATTGTGGATGCCAGCAGCTGTGAGTGGGACTCGAGAGGAAAGTAATAATTTTGTGAGATGCCTTGGGCAATGTGGCCAACACTGTGATAAATACTTGACAAGTCTCATATTTAATCATTTCAATAATTGGTCAGGGGGCATATTAGTTTTTTGTAGCTGCCGTAACAAATTACCACAAACTGGGAAGCTTAAAACAACAGAAGCATATTCTGTCAGAGTTCTGGAGGCCAAAATTCCAAAATCCAGGAGTCAGTAGATTGTGTTCCCTCTGAAGGCTCTAGGGAAGGATACTTCTTTGCCACGTCCAGCTTTGGTGGCTGTTAGGCAGGCCTTGCCATTCCTTTTCTTAAGGGTACAACATCATTCCAGCCTCTGCTTCTGCCTTCACATGGCCTTCTTTTTTTTTCCTTAAGAATTTTTGCCATAGGGCATGTGTACTCTGCAGAGAGAGAGACAGAAAGGGAAAGTAAGAAATCACCCCCAGGAGGAATGGCCATGCTGCAATCCCCTCTCCTCCATTCTCCTCTTGGAACTTTGGGCATGCAGGCACACGCACTTAGTGTGATTTTTCAAGCCTCTGGGTCTGGGACTCGAACCATGGCAGACCATGTGGGAGTTCAGACCCTTAACCACCACACCACCTCTAGTCCCACACATGGCCTTCTTATAAGGACCTCATGGATTGTATTCAGGGCCCATGCTAAATCCACTATGATCTCAGCTCTAGATACTTAGCTTGATTACATCTTCAAAGACCTTATTTCCAAATAATGCCACATTCTGAGGTTCCTGGTGGGCATGAATTTTACATTATTCAATCCATTGCAGGGGCGATAATATTCCCGTTCTACAGATGAGAAAGCCGAGGCCCATTCTCATGCCCTGAGACCAGTTGCCACCTTAGATAGTTATTTAGTGACTTAGAATCAGTGCCTGATACCAGATCATTTCAATCCTTTCCTTCTTGTAAGACAGAAAAAAAAAGAGGACAGACAAAAAATTCACATGACCCTTACCTTTTAGAACATAGAAAATTTAATTCAAAATTAATCTAAGACCTAAACTTAAGATCTAGTGGGTTGATTTGAAAATGAAGTGAGGTTAGAGGAGCAGAAGCAGAAAAGAAGACACCTCAGGATGAAAAGGAACAGTTAGAGTTAAAACAATATACTTTTTAATAAAATTATACTGAAATAAAGAAAAATGATGAATTAGAGAAAGAGATAACTGGGCAGAAGCAGCAGCTCAAGAAAACTTAGAGCAGTTAAGAGAGAGTAATTATGCTTCAATACAAAGTCAGATGGAACTCAGAATTAAAGATGGGGAATCTGAACTCTTCAAAATAAAAGCTTCTAAAAAAGATTCTAATAAAAAAGGATTGGAAAAATAAAAGCAACTCTGTCTAGAAGAATCACAAATTAGAAACTCATCAGGTAAACTGAACAAGACTAATGCGAAGTTAACAAAAGTCTGTGCCAAACTTCTCATGGAGAAACAGCAAAATAGATCTTTACTCAACAGTCTTAGAATCAGTCCTAGAGTCAACTCATGTTGGTAATCTTAATAATAGTTTAGTGCACAACAGAAATCTTATTTCAAGAGAAACCTTAGAGATGATGCCTTCCTCAATCTCCCAACCTTCAAATAACAGCATAGAGAACTATTTGTTCAAGATGCAGCAGGAGTTGTAAAAACGTAGAACCAGAGATTAAAGAGAAGCTGCTACTGAATTTGCATTGTATCCTGTAGAGCTTCTCCAAGATCTACTGACTGGTCAAACTGAACTCAAGGTCTACTTTTGGGAGCATCACAAGAATATGTACAGATATTGAAGAAAAAGTATATTATTTGAAAGACAAAATTGTATTAACTGGACTGTTTACATACCCTCTTAATTTTTTCCATTAAATACATGACATGTAAAAATCTTTATTATTAAAGAGATTTTTAATAAAAAAAGAGGATCTGTTGGGTTGTCAGAAAAGTCATGACACATTTTTGCATAGAAAAATACATCATAAATTTTCCTACAACTCAATGATATTACAAAACTCCTAGAAGAAAACATTGGGAAAAAATACTCATGATATTGGATTTAGCTATGACTTCATGGATGTGACACCCAGTAAAACACAGGCCATGAAAGAAAAAAATTAGATAACTTGTATCTCATCAAAATTAAAAACTTTTGGTCCAGCCCTGTAGCCTAATGGTTAAGGCAGTCAGATCCCACATGATTAACCACACTGTTCAAATCCTGGCCCTAGTAGCCTGGAAAACATGCCAGATGCATGTGCATGCATGCCCAAAATCCCAACAGGGTAGTGAAAAGGAGGAGAAGGAATTTCAGCATGACTACACCCCATTAGGGGTTGCTTTCTCCCTCTCCCTCTCTTCCTCTCTCTCTGTCTCTGACAAGCATACACACTCTCTGGCAAAAATAAATAAATAAATACTTTCGTGCATTGAAGGACATTATCAATAGAGTAAAAAGACAAACTACAGAATATGAAAAAATTTGCAAATCATATATCTGACAAGGGATTAATATTAAAGAACTCTTATAACTCAATGACAAAAACTACCCAATTAAAAGTGGAGAAAGTAGGGGCAGTAGGTGGATCCCACATGGCCAACTACACTGTTTGAGTCCTGGACCTAGTAGCTTGAAAATCACACCAGGCTAGTGTATGTACATGCCCAAAATCCCAAGAGGAGAATGGAGGAGAAGGGACAGTAGCTTGGCCATCCCCCCTGGGGAGTAATTTCTCACTTTCTACCTCTCTGTCTCTCTCCAGTGAGTGCATGTGCACTTTTCTGTTTCAACAGAAAAGTGAAGAAAGGATTTGAATATGTATTTCTTAAATATATATATACATACATATATATATGTATATATATATATATATATATATATATATATATATATATATATACATACATACATACAAAGAGGCAATAAATAAAAGATGCTCAATATCACTGTTCATTAGGGAAATGCAACTCATAATGACAATGAGATATTACTTTACACCTACTAAAATGGTTACAAAAAAGAAAAGAAGGGCCAGCCTGTGGCATGGTGATTAAAGCGGCTGGATCCCGTATGGCTGACTGTATACTTTGAGTCCTGGACCTGCTGGCTTGAGAAATGCAGTGTGGGGACCTGCAGTTAGCGTAATGGCTATGTCGCTGAACTCCCATGTAGCTGACGGCGGTTCGAGTCCTGGACCTAGTGGCTTAAACTCACACCAGGTGCGTGTGCATGCATGCCCAAGATTCTGAGAGGAGAATGGAGGAGAGGGGATTGCAGCGTGGCCATTCCGCCTGCGGGGCAATTTCTCGCTTTCTATCTCTCTGTCTCTCTCTGTCTTTCTGGCGCACGCACGTGCCCTATAGCAAAAACCTCTCCAAAAAAAGAAAGAAAGAAAGAAAGAAAGAAAGAAAGAAAGAAAGAAAGAAAGAAAGAAAGAAAGAAAAAAGAAATACAATGTGCATGCATGCCCAAAATCCCAAAAAGAGGAAATGTGAGAAAAGAGATTATGGAGTGACCATCCCCCTTGGGAGTTATTCATTTCCTTTCTCTCTCTCTCTCTCTGGTGAGTGCACCCACCTTCTGGCAAATTTAAAAAAAAAAAAAAAGAAAGAAATGGGGACCAGCAGTTGGTATAATGTCTATGTTGCTGGACTCCCATGTAGTCAACCACAGTTGAAGTCCCAGACCCATTGGCTTAAAACTCACTCCAGGCGCATGTGCATGCATGCCCAAGATCCTGAGAGGAGAATGGAGGAGAAGGGATTACAGCATGGCCATCCCCCTGGGGGTTGATTTCTCACTTTCTGTCTCTCTCTCTGTCTTTCTGATGAGCGCATGTGCCCTATAGCAAAATCCTCTGAAAAAAAAAAAAAAAAGGAAAGAAAGAGAGAAAGAGAAAAAAAGAAAGAAATGGAAAATAACAAATGGTGATGAGGATAAATCAGAACCCTCATGCATTGCTAGTGGAAATATAAAATGATGTAACTGTGATAGAAACAATATGGTGCTTCCTCGAAAATGTAAACTAAATTACCAGCAACTCCACTTCTATGTATATACCCAAAAGAAAAGAAAGCAAAGACTGAACAGATATTTGTATATCCCTGCTTATAGCAGCATTATTCACAATAGCCAAAAGGTAGAAACAACCTAAATGTCTATTGACAGATAAATGAATATATAAAGTGTGGTATATGCAGTAGTCTCTCCTGATCTGAAGAGGATGCATTCCAAGACCCCTTGTAGATTCCTGAAATTATGAATACTACTGAACCCTTATATACTGTTTTTCCCTGCATGTACATACGTATGATAAAGTTTAATTTATAAACTAGGTATAGTAAGAGATTAATAATAACAAATTAGAGCAATTATAACAATATACTATAATAAAAGTTATGTAAATTTGGTTTCTCTCTCTCTCTCTGAAACATTGGCCCCTGGTTGACTGTGGGTAACTGAAACCATGGAAAACAAAATCATTGATAAGGGAGGATTGCCTATACAAACAATGGAATATTATTCAGCCACAAAAAAGGAATGCATTTTTTATGAGAGAGTAAGGAAGGGGGAAAGAGAGAAAATATTTTAAAATTTATTTATTGTATTTATAATCATGATTGCGTACTCCTGAGAGAGAGAGAGAGAGATGGGTAGACAGACAGAGATGTGCACCCTCAACAGGATCTGGTCATGCCACAATTTTCTGCAACACAGATGAGCCTTATAAACATTATTTTGAGTGAGATCAGTCAGACACAGAAGGACAAATATTGCATGATTTCACTTATTTGAGGCACCTATGGTGGGTAAATTCTTGGATAGACAGTAGAATAGGGGCCAGACTGTGGCACAGCAGTAATGTAACTGGACCCACATCAGAGATCGTGGAGTGGTCATTTCCTCTGGGGGATGATTTCTCACTTCCCCTCTTTCTGTCTCTATTTGGTGAGCATATGCATCCTATGGGGGAAAATAAAGAAACTAAAAAAAAAGTGTTATGGTACATGAATTATATCTCAATAAAACTATTATAAAAAGAAAGAAACCATTTGGCAAGTGTGTCTCGAGTACTTAATCCATATTGGACGTTGAACGAGTGTTTTATGGGCATTAACTCCACTCTCATCAAAACCATATGAGATAGTGTTATGGGCTGAATGTTTGTGTCTCCTCAAAATTCATATATTGAATCCCTAAGCCACAATACAATGGTGTGAGGATGTGGGGCCTTTGGGAGGTAATTTTGTCATGAGGGTGAGTCCTTCCCTCATGATTAGTGCCCTTATAAGAAGAGGAGGATACACAAGACCTCACTCTCTCTGCCATGAAAGTACCCAGAAAAAAGGTCTTCAAGCCAGAAAGAAAGTCCTCATCAATAACCAAACCTGCCGGCACCTTGATCTTGAACATCGCAGCCTACAAAATTGTGTGAAATAACTGTCTGATGTTTAAATCACATAGTATATGATATTTTGTGAGCTAAAACAGATAGGTAGTATTATTACATCCATTTTAGTGATGAGGAATCTGAGGCACAGTGAGACAGTTCTCCCAAGGTCACTCAGCCTATGAGTAGCAGCATCGAGATGTGAACCCAAGGATCCTGGCTTGCAAACCCATACATTTAACTGCATCTCTGGTAGACATATGTGTGTTATAGGTTTTAGTCAGAAACGAGAGCATAACCCTAACCCTAATACACACACACACACACACACCCCCCACACACACACAATGATAAATGTTTGAAGTGAAGAATATGTTAATTACCCTAATTGATCATTACACATTGTTTCATATACTGAATAATCATACCATATCCCTAAATATATACAATTATTATGTGTCAACCTAAAAAAAATCACCAAAAAGAAAAGGGAGAATCTATTCCTTATGAGCACTGATTCAGAATAAGAGTTCAAGGGGTCCCTTACCCTCAATAGTTGCAGTGTCATGGGGATCCAGGCAGAATGGGTCCAAGGAGTGGGTGGCCAAGTCTCTACCACATTTCTAGATAGGCAGAGCCCCCCAGATCCTTACAAAAAAGGCCTGACCAGTGGGAAGGGCATATTCCACCTTCATCTAAGGAGCTTTGCACGGCAGGCTTCTGATGCCCTCCGCCTACCCTCATTCTTGAAATTAGGACTAGAAGACCAAGCCAAGACAGTGGGGGTGCTTGTTGTCCTAAGGGCATAGGGAAGGGAGCTCCTGTAGCCAGCACTGGGGCCTGATGTTGTTCATGGTCATGAGGAGACACAGGCATGGGATCATTCAGTGTGCAGAGGAAAGCATTCAGCACAGAGTCAGAGATCCGGGACACTCAGCCAGCCAGCCTGTGTCATCTTGGGCAAGTCACCTTGCCTCTCTGGACCCCAGTATCCAGATCTACAAAATGGGCAGAACAATAACGCTCCACATCTTGGGACTCCTGTGAAGAGGAAACACATTAACACATATGAAAAATCATAGAACAGTGCCTGCCATGTAGTAAACTCTCCACAAGGGATAGATTTTTGCTTTGTTTGAACTAGTGTATTATTACTTTGGTTAAGTAGGTGGGAAAGGAAAGAGGTTTGATAAGAGATACATCTGGGTTGGAGCTGCTTTCCTGACTCACAGCAGAGAGAGCTGGACATCTTTTACCCTGATACCCTCAGAGGGACTTGTTCTGCTCTAGAAAGAGGGAAGTAGTCCCTCCCCAGAGACATTAACAAGCTGGACTCTCCCCATAAACTTGATCAGCATGTCAAAGGGAACTCAGAATTTTTACCCAAGGAATAATCTTGGGAACTGTTTAGACAAGAGAAAAAGGTGGCACCAAAGGGTGACAGGGAGCCAGGTGATGAGGAAGAATCCCAGAGAGAGATGCTGGGGGATTTGAGCTGCTGAATGTGCCCTCAGCCTGTGGGTTAGGATGAAAGGGCCAAGCTATGGCACGATAAATTCTGGAACTTTCTAAGAAGTAGAATAACCTTGAGATGGAGGTGCTGCCTCTGTAGGAAGGATATTCCCATAGCTAGAGATAGCTAGTCCAGTTGGCTGGTATCTTGGGGCTGCCGAGGCTTGGTTCTTTGAAGTCCCTTCCAGCCTGAAGCAAGTCCAAGGACCTGCTCAACTCCCCACCAAGCCTGAGTCAGGAGAGCCTCAAAAGGCTGCTTTCTAAAACTGCTGGAGAAGAGAAGAGGGATTTGGTAGGTCATCCCTTGCTTAGTCTAAGCTCAAATTTGAGATACACTTTTGAGGCTCTGGCACATCTCACCTGTGACCAAACTGAACCGCACACAGATTTTTCTGCCCACCTTTTCGCACTCCCCTTGTGATCTGGAGCTGAGAGCGAGGTTGAGAGAGAGTTTCTGCCAGGAGCTTTAAGTTGTCAAGAGAAGGCATCATCCTGTCTTTAGAAAGAGGATGAATGGGCAAGGGGGCAAAGCACACACACTGCAGCAGTCCCTGGGATTCTGTGTAGATCAAGGCCAGGAGCGAGCTCCTGACAGGGCCCAGCCTATCCTGCCCAGTCAACACCGTTCTAAGCGCATTTCTCAATGTACTCCTTCATCTTTTGAAAATGAAATATGCCATTGAAATCAATTCATGCCCTTGTAGAGTTCTTCATTATGCGTTGAAAGGTACATGGGAGACTTTCCAAGCATAGCACAATAGAGCAGAAGCCTCCTGCAGTGTCATCTGCATCCCCCTCCCCATCCCCACCTTACCCCACCCCCACCCCCAGCTCACAAATGAACAGGCTGAGGCCTAGAGAGGGAAACAACTTGTCCAAGGTCTCACAGAGAGGCAACAGCAATGAAAGCCTCTTGCCTTCATGCCAGCTCAGAGTCGTGGGCACTATGGCTTCCTGGGCTGTGGCTGCCCAGTGGCCCCTGGGGGGCCACTGCTGCCACCTTCTGTTTCACGCTCTTACAAGGACCTTTCCTTTGTGCCAGATTCATCTGCCAAGCAGAATGGTTTCTAACCAGCAGCAGGATTTTCTCCTGCAAACAAACCACAGGAGGGACCAGCCACTGACCCAATAGGCCATTAGCTTAGCTCATTTTCCAATGGAGCCTAGCATTCCAAGGGGTGATAATTGCAGGTTTAACTGTTAGTAAGGTAATGTTTGTAATTTACAAGTGAAGCTGCTTCTTTTATGCAGGGTCCCATTTCTGTGGGCTGTCTGGAAGCATAAATGGCTATCAGATGATTTATGCTTGTTTGGGTTTTGGCTTGCCTGTCTTGGAGAGAGAGGTTTGGAGAGAGAGAGGCTGGAAGAGTGTGCCGAGTCTGATTCTTCCAGGCCCCGTGACGAGCTCATCTTGTTCAATGTGCCACTGTGGTCTATGAATCAAGTCCTTTCACGGGCACAGAACAGAACGGACCAACCCAAAGCCATTGGCTTGCCTGACATTCTCTACGGCCCACTCCCCTTTAAACGCATAAGCTCAAGCCTGTTTGAAAGGGCACGTATTGTGAAAATGAAGACGTTGTTACAGATTGTACTTGGAGAGAGTTCAAATGATGTTGAAATATCCTGATCTGTAGGTGGCATATCTTCAAAGAGATTCACTCAAATGGATTGGGTGAGGAACGTCAACAAAATAGCTATCTGCACATTAAACATGGACAGATTCTCACACGTTAGGGAGGCTGTGGGGCAGCATTCACACAAACCAAGTTCAGATCTCAGCCTAACAGGTCTGCAGGCAAAGGTGTTCCCATATAAAGTGATGATTCCAAACGTCAGAGCCGAGCTGAGGTCCAGACATCCTGGCGGGCCACCTCTCCTCCCCTGAAATCTTGCTCTCATGGTCATCTTGGGGCTCAGAAGCAAAGTTGGAGCTCACACTAGTCAGTTCTGTGATATAATAACAGCCCAGTCGCAGTCTGGGGAGGAGGGAGAAATAGAGGTGAGAGCTAGAAAGGACATTCTTTCAAGGACCCTTGTCGTTCAGATTCCTAAGATGTCTATGTTTTCCTCTAACTCAGAGACCCAGAGCTGCTGCACTGAATTCTACTGCAAGCTGCATCTTGATACACGTAGTTAGCACATAAGCCAGAGATTCCATTGTAAGATCTGTACCTAAGAAAAAGAAAAGCTCCCTTCCACGTGAACACTCACAGCTGCACCATTCGTGATAGCCTAGGCAGAAACAACCCAAACGTCCAGCAAGTAAGGAATGCAGCAGCAAAATGCAGTCCATCCATACCATGAATATCACTGAGCCATAAAATGGAATGAAGCACTTCGTGCTGCAGCTAGATACAGGTCGCATACCGTGCGGTTCCATCTATACGAAATGTCTGGGTGGGCAAAGCCATAGAAACAGAAAGCAGGTTCATGGTGCAGAGGGCTAGGGGGACAGAGCAATGAGGAATGACTGGTTAGTGCGTGCTGGATTTTAATTTTTTTTCAAGAATTATTTATTTCATTTTATTTATGTATTATTATGTTTTTTTTTTAATTTGCTATAGGGCATGTGCACTCACCAGAGAGAGACAGAGACAGAAAGTGAGAAAACAAGCTGCCAGGTTCAGGTCTCAAACTGCAGTCAGCTACACGGAAGTCCAGGATTTCTTTCTGAAGTGACAAAAATATTCTAAAATTGATTATGGTGATAATTGTACAACTCTGTGAATGTATTGAAACGTATTTTTAAATGGTTAAAGTGGTAAATGTCTTTTTTATTGTTTACTTGTTTGTTTGTTTGTTTTTGCTATAGGGTGTATGTGTTTGCTATAGAGAGTGAGAGAGATAGGGGGAAAGTGAGAAATCACCCCCTAATGGACATAGCCACAACGTACTCCCTTCTCCTTTAGGGATTTTGGGCATGTGCACACACATGCTTGGCATGACTTTCAGGTCGCCGGGTCCAGGACTTGGACCATGCAGTTGGCCATGTGGAATCCAGTACCTTAACCATCACATCACCTCCTGGACTGTTAAATGTCTTTTAAAAAATATTGTAGAAAAATAAACATATAGGGACCAGAAGTTGGCATAATGGCTATGTCGCTGGACTCCCATGTAGCCGACCGCAGTTCGAGTCCAGGACCCAGTGGCTTAAACTCACACTGGGCGCGTGTGCGTGTGTGCCCAAGATCCCGAGAGAGAATGGAGAAAGGATTGTGTTGTGGCCATCCCCCCTCCGGGGGTGATTTCTCACTTTCTGCCTCTCCGTCTCTCTCTTTCTGGTGAGCACATGTGCCCTATAACAGAAACCTCTCCAAAAAAAAAAAAGAAAAGAAAGAAAGAGAAGGAAAGAAAAAGAAAAGCAGGTGACCCATGACAAGAAACAGTGATGAAGCAATGTGGTGCTGACTTGCAATCCGGCATCCACAAGGCCTGGTGGCGATTGTTGGTCCCAGCAATGGTGCTCCTCCTCTATCTGGGCACAATGGAAATGGGTGTCACTGTAGATCAGACCAGCAGAAAGGGAGCCTCTCGAGGGATCCTGGGGCCTCTCTCATTGCCGCTTGGGAAGAAAGGTTAGGGTTTGTCTATGTAGATTCCAAACCCGGAATATTGCCTCTACACCTGTAGGAGGCTGAATAACAGCCAGCAATAATGGCCATATCCTGGCCCAACCTAGGTGGCACAACCCATAGCATGCTGACTACAGATCTGGAAGCCACACAGCTAAGCATGGGTTCCTTGGGTTGATCTGGGAACATGGGGGAATTCCATGGTGCAATCCCTTCTCTTCCATTCTCCTCTTGGGATTTTGGGCATGCACACATGTGCACCCAGTGTGATTTTTAGGTGCCAAGATCCTGACCAGCTGGAGAGGAAAGGGGACCATGATGTGATGATATCCTGCTGGAGAAGCTTCTCTCTCTCTCTCTCACACACACACACATACACACACATTCACACATATATACACACTATCATTTTCTTAAATAATTATTTGTTTTATTTTATTGTTATTATTTTAATTTTTCTATAGGGTCCATGTTCTTACCAGAGAGAGACAGAGAGAGCAAGAGAGAGAAAGTGAGAAACAAGCCACCAGGTCCAGGACTCAAACTGAGGTTAACCATGTAGGAGTTCGGAGCCTTAACCACCATGCCACTTGCTGGCCACTACACTATCATTTTTTAAGAAAAGACTTTGCAGAGGCCAGAAAATGGCATGGTGGTTTAAGTGCTGGACTCCCACATAGCCAGCCATAGTTCGAGTCCCATATCAGGCAGCTTAAAAATTATGCCAAGTGTATATCCCAGGATGAGAATGAAGGACAAAGGATCACAGCATGGCCACTCCCCTTGGAGGGATGATTTCTCACTATCACTCTCACTGTCTCTGTCTCTCCAGAAAGCACATGCACCCTATGACAAAACCAAAACAAACCCTTTAAAAAAAGAGACTTTGAGATGGGATCTTGAGATGGGGAGATTATCTTGCATAATCTCAGTAAGCACTAGATAAAAATTTTAAATGCCCTTCTAAAAGAGAGGCAAACGGCCATTATTGCAAAAGCAGAAGATGAAGTGATGATTGGAACATGGTGTTCTGCTCTGGCCTCGAAGATGGAGTCCAAGGACCTGAGCCAAGGAGTGCAAGGCATGCAGCTGTAGATGCTGGGAAAGGCAGGAAAAGGGATTCTTCCCCAACGCCAGCATATGCCTTGGTCTTTGACCATTGAAATTGATTTTGGACTTTGGACTTCCAGAACTTTAAGAGAATAAATGTGTTTTAAATGACCAGATTGGTGGTAATTTGTTAGAGTAGCCCCAGGAAACAAATGCAACTCCCTAATGTGATCTGCTTCACAAAGCTACTGCAATAGGAGGTTAGGCTCAGGAGCAGGGCGTTCTGTATCTATTCCCTTCTTGCCAAGGACAGTCTACACTGGCCTGACTGAGTTCCATTATGTGAAATGCTGGGCTGCTCTCAAACTTGCTGGAATGTTCTATGGAATAACAGGAGGCATTGCAGAAGGTCATGCTCTTTGCCCTGGCAGACCAGCTTGCCCAGTGTACAGAATCCCGTGTTCTTAGCCTGGGATTGTAGGCAGAGCTTGTTTTACCCAACCTGTCAGGGCAGAACATGGTCAAGGGTATTCTGGGACTGTTTTAACAAACTACGCTGCACAGTCTACTCTAAGAAATAACTACAATTCCTGATTCGTGATTTAATTCAAGTACTTCTCTGTTCCCCAGTACCTTCCAAACAAGTCCTGCCGATTTAGAAAAATCTCAGAGCCTTGAGTGAAAAGTTAAAGTGAGACCTCAAAGGACGTGGAATCACATGAAATGAAAAGGATTCCAGTGAGTCCCTTATCTCTAATCTCTTTGGATCATACCACCCAAACCATGTGTGGCTGCTTTGGTCCCTCCCATCTAGTGTCTAGCTTCTGTGAGCTAGGACATTGGAATGAGAAGCATACATTTCCAGGGCTGGGGTATTCCAAGTCAGCCAGTGGGCTTAATGGCCCTTTCACCCTGGCTAACAATAAGTGGAGAAACAAATCGGTATAGCTCCAGACACCATAAAATAATCCCCTGGCTGACCTTAGTCAAGCAAGCTAGCTGGAAAGGGCTCTCAGCGACCGTATTCCTGTGCTTCAAATTTGGACCAAGTGAAACTTGTGCACTAATGTTCACAGCCCAGAGGTGGAAACAACCCAAATGTTCACCAGCTGATGAATTCATAAGCAAACTGTGGTATATCCATACAATGGAATACTTTATTAGGCCATACAAAAGAATAACGTACTAACCGATGCTACAACGTGGTTAAGTGAAAGAAGCCTGTCGTAAAAGACCACTTACTGTATGAGTCCATTCATAGGAAAGTCCAGAACTGGGAAATCTAGACAAACACAAAGTAGATTAGGGCCAGTTGTGGGATTAGGGCTGAAGGTAATGAAGTAATGATAACTAAAGGATATAGGGCTTCTTTTTTAGGTGATAAAAACATTCCAAAATTGTAATAATGGTTGGTCAATTTTGTGAATATATTGGGTTGTCAGAAAAGTCATGATGTATCTTTTCTGTTTTTCTATGCAATATGTGTCATGACTTTTTGATGACACAATACTAAAAACCATTGACTTGTACTTTAAATGGACGACTATTATGAAATGTGAATTGTATATTAATAAAGCTGTTCAAAACTATGGCACAGATTGTTACCATCTGTACATAGTATATAGCATATGTATACAATATATAGTTCCCATCCCACTATGTTTATATGAAGATTTCACACTCAATTACTGTGTTAATACATGGTTGTTTTGTTTAATTATTAATACTTTGGGTTCATCCCACCCTTATTTTAAAATTATCACTTGGGTTCAATTGACATGCAACAAGGAAAACCTAATTTACTAAATAACCTGCACTGGTTTGTAAGATAATTAGCATTTACCCTTACTCTGTTTTATTTTATAGTGTTAACACTGGCCTTTAGCTGAGGGAGTATGTGAATTTCCTAGTGCTGCTGCAGCAAATTGCTACAAACTTGGTGATTTCAAACAACACAAGATTAATGTTATCCGAATAGTAATTTGGGTATCAGAAATCTCAAAAAGAAGATGTCAGCAAGCCTGGATTCCTACTGGAGGTCCACTTCCTTTTCGTTTCTAGCTTTTAGAGGCCACCTGCATGCCTTCATTCATTATCCTCTTCCTCTGCCTTCAAAGTCAGCAGCATGGCATCTTCAAATCTGACTCTGAGCCTCCTGACCCCCTCTTACAGGGCCCCTTGTGATGACATTGAGCCCACCTGAAAAATCCAAGAGAATCTCTCCATCTCCAGATTATTAACTTAATCACATCTGCAAAGATCTGCAAAGTCCCTTTTGACATTTCAGGTCACATAATCACAGGGTCCAAGGAGTAGGCCCTGGACATCTATGGGGCTGCGAGTCAGGGAAACTCCTTTCTAGTTGGAATATTTTGTGCAGAGTCTTCCAGAGGTCTAGATGAGAGTTCAAAGGGGAGGAGGAGACTTTGCAATCTAAGTTATTCAGTATCTTCTCTGGATGATCCTCCCATTTGGAAATGTCATGAGATCAAATCTCCTTTTCTGTTATGCAGCCTCTCTACCACAGGGAACTGTAGGGATTGGCGCCTTCAGTCCCGGGGAAATCACTTCCCAGAGGTGTACTATGTGCTCAGTAACCACTGGCCCAAGGCTGATGGGTCCCTGGCCCTATTATTAAAAAAAAAAAAAAAAAAAAAATTAAAGAATTATTTTATTCAACTTTATTTTTAAATTTATTTTAAATTTGGTCAGAGAAGGACAGAGTGAGAGCAAGACACAGAGAGCAAAAGTGAGAAAGCAAGGGAACCAGGGACCAGCAGTTAGCGTAATGGCTATGTCGCTGGACTCCCACGTAGTCGACCGCAGTTCCCGTCCTGGACCCGGTGGCTTAAAACTCATGCCGGGAGTGTGTGCGTGCGTGCCCAAGATCCCGAGAGGAGAATGGAGGAGAAGGGATTGCAGCATGGCCATCCCCCCTGGGGGGTGATTTCTTGCTTTCTGTCTCTCTGTCTCTCTCTGTCTGGCGAGTGCACACACCCTATAGCGAAAACCTCTCAAAAAAAAAAAAAAAGAAAGAAAGGGAACCAGCAGTTAGTGTAATGGCTATGTCGCTGGACTCCCACGTAGTTGACCGCAGTTCGTGTCCTGGACCCGGTGGCTTAAAACTCACGCTGGGCGTGTGTGTGTGCGTGCCCAAGATCCCGAGAGGAGAATGGAGGAGAAGGGATTGCGGCATGACCATCCCCCCTAGGGGGTGATTTCTCGCTTTGTGTCTCTAATGTCTCTCTCTGTCTGACTGGCGAGCGCACGCGCCCTATAGTGAAAATCTCTCCAAAAAAAAAAAAAAAAAAAAGTGAGAAAGCAAGCCGCCAGGTCCAGGACTCAAAATGCAGTCAGCCATGTGAGAGTCCAGCACCTTAACTACTGTGCCACCTTGTCAGCCTCCCTAGAAACTCTTTTTTGGAACAAATTTAAATCTCTCGTACCTTGATGAAAGCCCATTTTGCTTACTCTTGTGTGATTCTCAGGGCAAGTATATTATAGCTCCTGAAGAGAATAGCTATAGCCTGGAAAAGCACCATTCATTTACTCTTAGGCCTTTTGGGCGGGTGAAATCATCTCAATTCCTTTATGCTTTCTTCACAGAAATTGCTCAGAAATTGTCCATACCACAATCAATTTTACTCCTTTTCTCTAAGACCTCGAACTTTCCTATGTCCAGTCCTTCACTGTCACAGATATTCATTGAGTGATCTGCTGTGAACTCACTTTCTCTCCTTCTCTCCCCACTGGCCTTCTGTCCCTGGCTATACTTGTTTCACTGTGGACTGGAGCTCAGCTGTGAAACTGTTGACTATGTGACCTCCCTTCCAGAACTCTCTTAGTTCAAAAGAGTGCTAGGGCTGGGGATGAAGGGGTTAAAAATCTCTGTGCTCAATCCCTACCTGCTGATGAAATCTCGTTTTTCCCAAACCTCTTGATCAAATGGTAGAAAAAAAAAAAAAAAAAAAAAAAAAAGAGCAATCTGACTAAACCTCACCTTGAGAAACTCAAAATGTAACAACAACCTTAGTCAATGAGACTTTAAACCCCAAAAAATGTAAATTAAAGAAGCCATCCTTGCTTTTAAGTCAAAATAGATCTAAGACTTAAATATAAGAGCTACAACTAAAAAGTATATAATTCTAAGAAGAAAATATAGGGGTAAATCTTGTGAATGGTTTCGCCCATATGACAACAAAAGCACAAGCAACCAAAGAAAAAAATAAACTTTATCACAATTAAGAACATTTCTGCTTCAAAGGATATGTCCTAGTAGGAGCACATCCTGTTGAGGATATTTGTGTGCCATTATGTTGTCTCAATAGCCCTGAATTTTAATAAATGGCGTGGGCTTACTGTTAGCATAAGTGGACATATAGATCAATGAAATAGAATTTAAGTCCAGAAATAATTTTTCACATTTATGGTCCATTAATTTTCTACGACAATTCAATCAGGATAAGAAAAGGATTTTCAACAAATAGTGCTGGGAAAACTGAAGATTCACGTGCGAAAGAACGAAGTTGGACCCACTGCTTTACACTGTATACAAACATTAACTCAAAATGGATTGGAGATCTAAATATAAAGGCTAAAACTATAAAACTCTTACAAGAAAACAGGACTATCAGTCTTCCTGTCTTGGATTAGGCAACGGTTTCTTAGATATGACACCAAAAGAACAAGCAATCATAATAGTAAATTGTGTGTGTCAACTTGACTGGCCTAAGGGATGCTCAGATAGCCGGCAAAACATTGTTTCTGGGTGTGTCCGTGGGGATATTTCTGGAAGAAATTAGCATTTAAATCAGTAGGTTGAGTAGAGAAGATTCCCCTCCTCATGTGCCTGAGCATCATCTAGTCCATAGAAGGCCCTAATAGAACAAAAAGATGGAGAAAAGATGCATGGGATCTGCTTCCCTGCCCTTGGATATCAATGCTCCTGGTCCTCAGGCCATTGGACTTTAAACTCCACCACTAACTTTCTAGATTCTCCATCCTGCACAGGGCATATGAAGGAACATCTTGGCCTCTGTAATTCACAATTCCTGTCATACACACACACACACACACACACACACACACACACACACACAGTTGTACCTCCATATCTGCTAGTTCTTCATCTATAGATTCTACCACTGCAAATCAAAGTATATGAAATAGGGGCCAGAGGATGGCATAGTGATTACATTTCTGAACTCCCACATGGTCGACCATGGTTCGAATACAGGACCTGGTGACTTGAAAATCACGCCAGGCCTGTGCGTGTGCCCAAAATCCCAGGAGGAGAGTAGAAGAGGAAGGATTGCAGCATGACCATCCCCCTGGGGGGGTGATTTCTCACTTTGCCTCTCACTGTCTCTGTCTCTCTCTCCAGTGAGTGCACACGCCCTAAGGCAAAAACATCTTAAAAACTATTTGAAATTAGAAAAAAAAAATAAAAACAATAGGGGCCAGCTGGTGGCATAGTAGTTAAGGTGACTGGATCCCATATGGCTGATTGAGCAGTTTGAACCCAAGACCCAACAGCTTGAAAAGCACACCAGGTGCATGTGTGTGTGCCCCAAATCCTGAGAGGAGAATGGAGGAGAAGAGACTACCGCATGGCCATCTCGCCTGGGGTGTGATTTCTCACTTTTCTTATTTCTCTCCTTCTCTCTCTGTCTCTCTCTGGTGAGTGCATGCTCCCTAAAGAAAAAAACTAAAAAACCAAAATATATAAAAACCATAAAGTAATATAAATTTTAAAGACAATATTGTGTAACAACTACATAGTATTTACATTGTATTAGGTATTGTAAGTAGTTTACAGATGGGGACCAGTTGGCACAATGGCTATGTTGCTGGACCCCTACGTAGTCGACCGTGGTTCAAGTCTCAGACCTGGTGGCTTAAACTCACACTGGGTGTATGTGTATGCATGCCCAAGATCCCATAGAGGAGAATGGAGCAGAAGGGATTGCTGTGTAGCCATTACCCCTAAGGGGTGATTTCTCACTTTCTGTCTCTCTGTCTCTCTCTGTCTTTCTGGCAAGTGAATGTGCCCTATAGGAAAGAAAAAAAACTCTCCAAAAAAAGTAGTCTACAGTGGTTTATGGTAAACAGGAGGATGTGCATAAGTTTACATGTAAATACTGCACCATTTTCATAAGGAACTTGAGCATTTGTAGATTTTGGTATGAGGAGAGGGAACCTGAAATTAAGCCTTCATGCAGAGATAGAGACGACTGTATGTGTGTGTATGTACACGTGTATGCAGGAATTTCCAAAAGTTCTTGGAAAAATGGAATTGGCATTAAAATGCATTTATTTTTATGCAAAACAATTTTGAAATTTATGCATAGTATTTTTTAATTGCCAGAGGGCACATATGCTCACCAGAAGAGACAGAGAGGGAAAGAAAGAAAAACATTCTCTAAGGGCATGGTCACACCATAATCTCCTCTCCATTTTCCCATCCCGTCTGGATTTGGGGCATACACATACATGTGCCTGGCATGTATTCAAGCTTTCAGAGCTGGTATTCAAACAATGGTTGGTCATGTAGGATCTGGCTCTCTCAACCCCTAGGCTATGCAGCCAGTCATAGTTATTTTTATAATATGTATTTACCATGAAATTTATGAAGACAGTGTGTGTGTGTGTGTGTGTGTGTGTATTGCACTTAGTAAATGCAGGCAGTGCTGGTATAATTATGGTTGTGGTGACATCGTTATGCTCAGCTAGACAAAGAGAGATTCAAGATGGGCTAGTATCTGTCTCTCTGTCTGTCTTTCTGGCGAGTGCACGTGCCTATAGCAAAAACTTCTCCAAAAAAAAAAAAAAAAAAAAAAAACCCATGGAATTGGGCACCTTAAAGAGGTGCAGTGTATGGTATGTAAATTCTATCTCAGCAAAGCTGGGATTTGTTTGCTTGTTTTGTTTTGTTTCATTTTGCTTTTAAAGGCCAATCATGGAAGTCCTTCCTCAGCTGACTTACATCTTTCCATTTCCAGAAAGCCCCAGAACAAGGTGCGCTGTGAGTCTCTCTGCACCCAGCCTGCATTGGCACCATTCTCGGGCCGTTGGTGGTGGTGCTGGGCGCTGCTCCATTGGGGCGGGCACCTCGTTGTGATTGCAGATGGTTGGCCAAATGCACTGTGTGTATGCAGCAATGAGAACTATCTGGAAGGCATTTAATACAGTGACTCACAGGGTCATGCTTGGAAAATTAATTCAAATTGGCTTGGCATCAAGCCAAGGAAAACTGTCTGAAGAGGCTGTAAACAGAAGGTAATGGCTTGAGTTGAAGGAGGGCTAGAGGGAAGGCAGCAGAGGGAGGCCCAACCTAAGAGTCCCCAAGGCAGCTGCGAGGCGGAGCTCACACTGTGACAGTGGCTCAGGCATGCTTGGGGGCTGGACCCCGGGGCTCTCAGTCCTGGAAGTCTGTCTCTGCTGGTTTACCACTCACTCTGGAGTCCCTGGTACCTGGTCTGTTCCCCCTGGCAACACTGTCCCTGTCACTCCTAGGTATGGTGTTCTAGATATTTCTGTTTGCACCTTATCTCACTTCTCCCTCCCTTAGAGCTCCCTTTTAAATCTATATCTCACCTGGCAAAAATATTAATGCAAGCTTTACTTCCAATAGAAAAATGTAGGTTTCCTTATGGGTTTTCCAAAGGCATGTTATTATGCTTTTTAAAAGCATATTTACTGAGGTACACTGTAGATATTGTAAATTGTAGCATACAATAGAGTTTTGCAAGCATCACCACAATCACTTTGTAGAACATTTCCATCACTGAATATGCCTCTTATACTCTGCATCACTGCGTATTTCGATACTGCCAGGGATGCAAGATGTCCCCTTTTTTCACCTCTTAGGGTCTAGGTAGTGAAAAGCTCAATGACCTGGGGCCCAGCCACCTGGGTTCTCAAACCAGCTCTGGTACTGAGTGGTCATGAGACCTTGGGTAAGTGTCCTCCTCTCTAGGCCTTGTCTGCCTTTTTGGAAAGTGAGGGAGTAGGGACTGGCCCAGTGGTTCTCAGCCTAGCAGAGGGGACCCAGCTGTCCCTTGAAGTACCTTCTAGCTCTGGCATTGAGTGAGTATCTTTGCCCTAGCAGGAGGGTAGGGCAAAGGCCATGGCCGAGGAGCTCTGGGAACCTACAGCCCAGCACCTGGGCCCAGCTGGCATCTGCACAGCTGGGAGCCAGGGTAAGGAAGGCTCCAGGTGCTTCCTGAGCAGAGTGCCTTCAGATCCCCACAAACAGATGTTTCTTGGGTGCCTATTTGGAGCTAGGAGATAGATGAGGAGGCCCTGAAAGAGATGGGGAATGAGGTTTACATGGAGGCTTCAAAAAGTTCCTGAGAAAATGGAACTAAAGTACAGGTTTAGGGACCAGCAGATGGCATCATGGTTACATCGCTAGACTTCCACATGGCTGACCACAGTTCAAGTCCTGGACCTGGTGACTTGAAACTCGTGCTGGGCGTGTGTGTGTGTGCTCAAAATCCCGAGAAGAGAGTGAAGGAGAAGGGATAGTAGTGTGGCCATCCTCCCTGGGGAGCAGGGGCTGCTGCTGACTGCAGGGAGGAGAGGCATGGGCAGATTCGGGAGGAGTGAGGAGGGGTCGGGTCAGGACTGGGCCCTAAGGTAACCGGAGCACTGAAGGGGGTGAGCTGGGGCAAATAAATCACCCCAGCTTCGGGCATTTGCTTTTTTTGTTGTTTATGCCATAGGGCACATGTGCTCACTGGAGAGAGACAGATCAATGTGTTCACTGAAGACACAGGGGGTCGGCGGGGGGAGGTGACCACCCCCGGGGGCATGGTCACATCGAAATCCCTTCTGTTCCATTCTCCTCTCAGGATTTGGGGCATGCACGCACATGTGCCCTGTGTGTTTTTCAAGCTGCCGGGTCCAGGACTCAAACTACATGCTGTAGGCTATGTGGGATTCAGCTGCTCCAACCATCAGGCCACAGAGCCAGCCTGAAGAGATTCTTTTGATCTAGAAGTGACAATGAGGCCTCAGAGAGAAGCTCCCAAGCCAGGCAGTTGAAAGCATAGACTGCGGAAGAGACTTTACAGGGGAAAACTGTGGGGCCCAAAGCCAAGTCCTGAGCAGGGGGGAGTGGGAGCGTGGAGAAGAAGAGCCAGAGTCCGACTCTCTGGCACAGCGGCAACGCACTGCTCAGGAAAAGCTGGCTCCCACGCGGTGACCACAGTTCAGAATCCCCGGCCTGGTCGGCCTGAAACACGCCAGCATGTGGACAAGTGCCCAGGATTTGACTGGTTGGAGGACTGGGGAAAGGGATCGCAACATGACCAGACCCGATGGAGAATGCTCTTCTCTCTCACCCTCTCTTACTTCCCTCTGTGCATGCACACCTATCATGAATTCTTTTTTTTTTTTTTTTTTTTTTTGAGAGAGAGAAAGATTTTTGCTATAGGGTGCATGTGCTCACCAGAGAGACAGAGAGAGTAAGAGAGAGAGAAAGTGAGAAATCACCCCCCAGGGAGGGATGGCCACACCACAATCCCTTCTCCTCCATTCTCCTCTCAGGATTTTAGACACACATGCATACATGCCGGGCATGTTTCAAGCCACCAGGTCCAGGATTCCAACTGCCATCGACCATGTGGGAGTCCAGTGCCTTAACCACTATGCCACCTGCTGGCCCTGAAAAACAATTCTTACAAAAAAGATTCATGACTGAAGTTGGAGGGAAGAGGGGGAGGGGAAGACGAGAGAGGAGTGCAGAACCCCTGGCCCAGTGGGCCCCCTGTGGAAGTCCTGGCCCGTGACTGTCTAGGGGAAGCCCACCCACATCCTTTTGGATGTCTGCAGCTGTCCTTGTCCTTAAACTCCAGTGAACGTTCTGACCGTTGGAATTGTTCAGTAGGAAGATCCCTGATGCCAACCAGCTGAAGGAAGCCTGAGCTGATCACCAGCTTGTTTAGATGGGCCCATTCAACCTGTGGGTTCTGAAAACCGTCTTTGAATGCCCTCTTCTCCAGGCAGGTGGCTGTGATTTTCAGGAGGCTCTGAGGAGTCAGAAATTCCTGAGGGGTGTCACATGAATCAAACTTCCTTTACCCCATTTACAGTTCCAACAGGGTCGCTCTGTCCACACCTCTTGGGGCCAGTGGGGCATACCCCAGGTTTCCTAGAGGGGGTGTCCTAGGGGGATCTAGGCCAACCAGTTATTGGTGCACCCATCTGTTTTCACTGCTGCCTGGGCAGGGACCAGGAGAAGGGGCCCAGCCTAGAGGCAATGGCACAGTGTGTGTGGCAGCAATGAGGAAGTCTCATCGCTCCTAGCATAGGCCACTGCCTGAGGCAGGCACTGACTGGCCTGGTGCTGCGGAGCCTGGACTGCTCTTGCTGGCCACAGTCTCCTCCGACGGGAGCCTGCCCCTTATGCCTCCTCTGCCCCCACTGTCTGGGAAGGCCCAGAGCTCTCCTGGAGGTCACCCTGGGCATTCATGACAGCACTGACTGGGGCACTGTCCTCTGGACTGCTCATGAGGACGCCAGAAGCCTCTCCACCTCTTATCCCACATATCTGAGGTGGGGCAGGGGAGCCACCGTGACAGTTTACAGGCCAGCCCTGTCAGCCACAAACTGCCTGGGGGTCTGCGGGTGAGCCCGACTGCTAAACGGGTGTGTGCTTCATAGACTGTTAGCAGCTGCGCGACAACCCTCTGAGCTGACTCGGGCAGTCAGTTCATTGATCCGCAGGTGCAACTCAGGGTGAGCTGGCCTGTCTTGAAGCAGAAGTTACCACTGTCATTCAATTTGGTGCACATGGTCTGGGAGGTCCCCAGGGAGACCCCAAGCAGGTGCCAGAGGGACACAGGTGAAAGCAGCAGTTCTGCTGACCTCCCGGTGCTTTGCTCTCTGAGGGCTGGCCATGAAGGCAGGCACTGAGGCGGAAAGCCCCGTGTGTGGTGTGCAGAGGCGGCTATGCCTACGGCTGGCTCAGACTCCTGTGCAGCAGGCCTGATGCCCCACCCTCAGGCTCTTACACACTGTCACAGTCACATACTCCCTCCCTCCCCTGCACATCCTTTCCCCACAGTGACACACACTCACCGACACATGAGCCCACATACACACAAGGGCACTCCAGAAAGTTCTTGGAGAGCAGAATTAAAATCCGAGTTTATTTTGGTACAAAAATGTCGTAATCTGTGCATAGTTTATGATACACATTTGCTATGAAACTTTTTTCTTAAAAATAATTATTGATTTAATTTTATTATTATTATTTTTAAAATTTGCTATAGGGTACATGCACTCACCAGAGAGAGAGGAAAGTGAGAAAGCAAGCTGCCGGGTCCAGGACTCGAACTGCCATCGGCCATGTGGGGGTCCAGTGCCTTAACCACCATGCCTCCCGGTAGCCCCTACCATGGACCTTTTGAGGACCTCTAGACTCTCACACATGCCTTCCCTCCCTCCCACACATACATATATGTCCACACACACTCTCACAGACATTCACAATGGCACCCTCACACACATACACTCTGCCACATGCACACATGCCCACATATACTCACACAGCCTGCCCCTAGACTCCCTCCTGTGGTTCACATCTTCACACCTTCCCACTTACTCACTCCACTGTCGCTCTCTGCAGCTACTGTGGCAGTCCTTGGCAGACCTCCTGGTGCCTCACCAGGATGGGGAAGCCGGCAGACCCAGAGGTCCAAATGAAGAACACAGCCATCCTGAAGCCCTGTGGAAGAAGGCTGGTCCCTAGCTTGAAAGGAATAGAAAGGAGTTTTGTTTTTGTGTGTTTTGTTGTTGTTGTTTTTGTTTTTGTTTTTAAAAAAAGAACACCTAGAGCATGTTTCAAAAATACACCTGGGACCAGCAGTTAGCGTAATGGCTATGTCGCTGGACTCCCACATAGTCGACTGCGGTTCGAGTCCCGGACCCGGCGGCTTAAACTCACGCCGGGCGCGTGTGCGTGCGTGCCCAAGATCCCGAGAGGAGAATGGAGGAGAAGGGATTGCAGCGTGACCATCCCCCCTGGGGGGTGATTTCTCGCTTTCTGTCTCTCTGTCTCTCTCTGTCTGTCTGGCGAGCACACGCATCCTACAGCAAAAACCTCTCAAAAAAAAAAAAATACACAGTCCTTTGCCAAGCCTCCAGAAGGTGCTGCCAGGTAAGAAGAAACACAGGGCTAAGCCCGTGTCTCTAGCAGCAGGGGAGCACTCTTTCGTTCATTCAGTTGGTCAGATATTCCTAAATACTTAACGTTTATTTCTTCCTTTCTGTAAAGAGAAGGAGAGGCACACACAACAGGTTCCCATGCCACGATCCACCCACCCCAGCATCACCAGCTAGGGTCGGGAGCATGGGCACACCCCGGCATGTACATAGCGGTGTTGGGATGTTAACAGGAAACCAGGCTGTGGCTCTTGGCATCGGAGAGCGCTGCATTACCACCACAACACAACGGCTGCCCAGCTTTGCCTAAATAGCGATTGAACATCCAGCGAGCATCCAGATGCCAAGAATGCATACAACCTTGAACAGGACGCGGCCTCTGCCCTGGCAGAACTCTCAGGCTAGTCGGAAGGTCATACAGGCAGAGGACAGCAGTGAGGGCTCAGGGTACTTCATGGGCATGGTGAAGAAGACCGCTCTCCTGGTCGAGGGCTCCCTGAGGAGCAGTAGTCTCTGCCTGCTCAGTGGAGGGGGAGGTGGACATGCAAATAAGCAAGCTCAGTGGGTGGCAAACTCCAGGGTGCATCAGCGTCCCCTGGAGGGCTGGTTAAATCCCAGATTCCTGGGCCCTGTCCCAGAGTGTCTGAGTCAGGAGGCTGGGCTGCGGCCAGAGCATTTGTATGTCTGACAAGTTTCCAGCGATGCTGACGCTGCTGACGCTGCAGGCCGTTGTCCACACTGGGAGAACCAGCATGCCAGCTCTCAGACTGTCAGGCCCTGGGTGGAAGTCTGCCCTAGTGGGCAGGAGCACAGCAAGGGGAAGGGCTGCATCAGGCTAGGGAAGGAATGGGTTTGGCCAGAAAGGCAACCACATTGGCTTCCTATCGCTGCTGGACCAAAGCAATACAAACGTGGGGGATTTAAACAACACACATAGGGCTGGCCTTGCTAGCCCAGTGGTTAAAAGAGCCAGATGCCAGGCCGGCAGGTGGGGTGGTGGTGAAGGCAGCGAATCCCACATGGCCAACTGCACAGTTGGAGTCTTGGATCCAGCAGCTTGAAAGTCGTACTGGGCACATATGCATATACACCCCAAATCCAGAAAGGAGTGACGGATGGAGTAGAAGAGATTGCAGGGATTGCAGCATGACCTTCCCCTTGAAGGAGGGGGGTTTCTTGCTTTCCCTTTCTCTGTGACTGTGTGCACCTTCTAGCAAATTAAAGAGAGAGAGAGAGAGAACCAGATCCCATATGGCTGGCCATGGTTCAGATTCCAGCTCAGTTCTGGTGGCTTGAAAAAACATGCTAGGTTCATGTGCATGTATGTACCTCAAATCCTGATGGGACAGAGAGGTGGAGAAGGGGTTGAGGAATAACCATACCCCACTGGGGGTTGTTTTCTCCCCCTCTCAATCTCTCATGCTCTTGTTGCCCTCTGGTGAGCACACATGCCCTCTGGCAATTACATTTTAAGAAATAAATAAATGAACAACACATACAAACTACCTTATGGTTCTCGGGACCAGCAGATGGCATAATTGTTATGTCACTGGACTCCCACATGGTTGACCACAGTCTGAGTCCTGGACCTGGCCGCTTAAAACTCATGTTGGGTATGTGTGCGTGTGCACCCAAGATCCAGAGAGGAGAATGGTGGAGAAGGGATTGTGGTGTGGCCATCCCCCCTGGGAGGTGATTTCTTGCTTTCTGTCTCTCTGGCAAGCACACACACCCTATAGCAAAACTCTCTAAATAAATAAATAACCTTATGGTTCCGGAGGACAGAAGTTCAAAATGGCTTTCACTAGACTAAAGTCGAGGTATTGGCAAGGCTGGGTTCCTCCTGGAGGCTCTAGAGAAGAGTCTGTTTCTTGCTTTTTCCAGCTTCTCAAATCACCTGCCTTGCAGCCAAGGTAACCTCTGCTTACCTTGTGTCATCACGAAACCAGGGCCAGAGAGTCCTGACTTCAACTCCTGGCATGCTTGCTACCACTGTGACCTTGGGCAGAGCACTGACCCTCTCTGAGTTTGGTTCCCCACCCCTAAAACTAGGGTCCTCTTAGGATCTGCTATGTGGGGCTGCAGTGAAAATCCAAGACTGGACACCTGTAGGGCAGCAGCGGCCCTATGGTAGGTGCTCTGTGAAGGCCAGCTGCTGTTACTCTTGGGTTCCAAGATCAGTCTCTGTGGTCAGGTGACTACTGTCTCCTCAAAGATGTCCATGTCCTAATTCCCAGAACCTCTGAACATATATGTGACCTTACATGATGAAAGGGACTTTGCAGATGTGATTAAGTGAAGAACCTTAAGATGTGAAAAAGTGCCCTGGATTGTCACAAGCATCTTAAATAGGTAAGAGGGAAGTAGGTTCCCAGTCGCTGTGACCTAGCGGCCTTCCATCTGCTGAGCTCTCAGGCATCCCTCAGCAGGAAGAATGAAAAGGCCAGGAGCAGTAAAGCATGATACGGTGCAAGGCTGACCATGTGGCAAGGTTCTGAGTTGGCATCCAGGAGTTCCCTGTACATGCTGGGCATATGCGTGCCTGCTCACGACATGGGTCAGCTGAAACTTAGGGTGGGCTGTACTGTGATGACCTTGCTCCCCATTGGAGCCTCTCTCTCTCTCAGAAAGATGTAAGTCTTGTTTTTAAACATAGGTAGTTGTAAACTATTTCCCTATTTTATTAGCAGCCTTTGCTATGACCACTAGGCCACACAGGGGACTCTGAGACTATCTGCAGAAGCCCGTGGCTGTGGTAGCTTTGGGTCCTGCCTCAGTGTGCTTCTTGGCAGGGAGCTGAGAAGAGTCTGAGGCCCAGCTTCTCCTGTATCACCCCTGATATGTTGCCTAGACTCCCCCTGCTCCTTCACCCAGCACAAAGCTGGCAATCTTTGTGGACCTAAAGGGAAGGGCCCTGGGGCACACAAGCTAGTGTGTGCATGCACGGGGGTAGTGTGGTTCAGGCGTGATCTGGCACTGGCCAGCGGGAGGGGGTATGTGACCATACACGAAAGGGCCCAGCTGAGGCCCAGACCTGGCACTGCCCTCCAGTGAGGGGAATCCTCCAGGATTAAATCTAGGGAAGGGCCTCTGAGTCTAGAAAGCAGAAATCCTGGATTATAGTCCCTACATGACCAGCTAGTCTGATTAGAATCTATGATTTACATATATCCAACTACTTCCGAGAAGGAAACTTGACATAGCTTCTAATAAAAACATGTGCAATTTGATGATAATGTGGATAGCAATGTCTTTGTCTTGACTGATATGCAAGGTATTCCTTCTGGAAAAAGAAATGTAATACACTGTAAAGATATATGTGATTCGATGTATTATAAACAAGATTATGATAATAAAAAAATTTAAAACATTAAAAAAAAAATGTGCACATGGGTGGCCCTATAGTGCAGAGGTTAAGCAGTGAGCATCAGGAGCTGGATCCCACATGGCCAACCACAGTTCAAATCCCAGCCCAGGTGGCTCAGAAAACACACCAGGGGGACCAGCAGTTAGTATAATGGCTATGTTGCTGGACTCCCACGTAGTTGGCCGCGGTTTGCGTCCCGGACCCGGTGGCTTAAAACTCACGCTGGGCGCGTGTGCGTGCGTGCCCAAGATCCTGAGAGGAGAATGGAGGAGAAGGGATTGCGGCGTGGCCATCCCCCCTGGGGGTGATTTCTCGCTTTCTGTCTCTCTGTCTCTCTCTGTGTGGCGAGCGCATGCGCCGTATAGCAAAAACCTCTCCAAAAAACAAACAAGCAAACAAACAAACAAACACACCAGGCATGTGTGTATACATACCCCAAATCCCAATGGGATGAAAAAATGGAGGAAAAAAATTGCAATCTGACAACACACCACTAGGGGATGCTTTCTTTCTGGCAAGTGCATGTGCCCTTTGGGCAGAAAAAAAAAAGCACATAAAAGCCCCTGATGATATAGAAGAAGCCATAGCTGTGTTGGTCTGCACAGGCTGCCAGAGCAGAACACCACTGGCTGGAGTTCTTCAATGGCCACACCTTTGGAGGCAGAAAGGTCTAAGATCAAAGTGCTAGCCAGTTTAGCTCCTGAAGAGGGCGCTCTACCAGACTTGCTGATGACCTCTTTCTCACTGTGGCCTCATGTGGTGATGAGAGATCTCTGACAAAAGGAGAGGGACTGACACTGAGAACTTCATTTAACCTTTATGGCCTTGTCACAGGCCCATTATCCAGCTACAGTTAAATAGAAGTCAAGAGTTTAACATAGAATGTGAGGAAACATGAACATTTTGTCCATAACAATAACCACGAGATTGCTGCCATTGAACACCAGGGTCAGCTCAGAGCTTCCTCTGAGCCTAAGGGGAGAGAGTGATGGAGTACCCATCTCACAACCTCAATGTCTCAATGTCACTTCCCCAGGGCAGCTGACCCTTCCTTGGCATAACATGTTATGGACTCCCATCTCCCGGGAGACATGTGCAGAAGCTTGTAAGCAAGCTCCAGGGGGAAAAGGGCTGTCGGCCCTGGGAGGGCAGCAGGAGTGGATGGAACAGTCAGCTATTCTGTCCATCTCGAGCAAGGATGAATGTATAGGAGGCGAGACTCTTATGTTATCGCCCTTGACTACCATCCACCTCAGTGGGGCTGATGACCAGACATGAGCTCAGGGTCCTGGATGCCTACCATTAGGTTCAGTTCTCTGACCTGAGACTTCAGCACCTATGAACAGGCAAGTTCCCCTAGGAAGAGTAATTGAGCCATGAAATCTCTGCACCCTTTATGTTTGGCGGTGATCTTGAAACCTGAGTGGGAGGTCTAGGAAGAGCCAACAACTACAGTACAGGAAATCCAGATCTTGACCAAAGGAAGAGTCAGCTCTGGATTCAGTATGTGTTCAAAATGGATGGTGGGGCAGGCTCCATGGCGTGGCAGCAATGCGCTGCTTGGGAGAGGCAGTGGCAACTTCAGTCGGAGTTCCTAGCCTGGTCAGCCTAAGCTAGGCTGGGCACACACATGCATGCCATCATCTGCTGGGCTGGAGGACTGGAGAAGGGGGAGCGCAGCATGATCAGCCCCTGGGGCCCCTTTCTCTGTCTCTCTTGCTCTTACATGCCTGTACATATACTCTATCATGAATAAAGAAAGAGATTTCCAATAAAAATGACAGAGATTGTTTTCTCTCCCAGCTCTGGAGGCCAGAAGTGCAAAATCAAGGTGTTGGAAGGCCATGCTCCCTCTGGAGGCTCTAGGAGTGAATACTTTCCTGTGTCTTCTTGCTTCTGGTGGTCCAGGTGTTCTTGGCTTGTGGCCACATCGCTCCAGTCTCCACCCCCCCATCCTTTTTGTTTCCTTAGAGATTTTTACTATAGGGTGCATGCACTGGCCAGAGAGACAGAGAGCGAGAAATCACTCTCTAGGGGGATGACCATGCTGTGATCCCTTCTCCTCCATTCTCCTCTCAGGATTTTGGGCACGCACGCACACATACCCAGCATGAGTTTCAAACGATCGAGTCTGGGACTCAAATTGGAGTCCAGTACCTCAACCACTACGCCACCTGCTGGCCCCTCTGCCCCATCTTTACATGGCCTCCTCCTCTTTTGGAGTGTACCATAACATTTCGCTCTTGTAAGAAGAGATGCAATTGCATTTAAGGCCCATCTGGATAATCCAGTACAATCTCCCAATCTTAAGAGTTTTAATGTGGCCTGGCCGCTATGGAAAAGCAGTAATGCAAGTGCCCTGCAAGGCTGGAAGCCACGCGACAACTATGTGGATGCATGCATGCTTCAAATCCAGACAGGATGGAGATGCCAGGGTCAGCCTAAAAACATGCCAGGCCTGTGCATGGGTACCCAGGAGCCTAAAGAGCTGGAGTGCTGAGGAAAGGGGATCATGACATGATGAGATCCTGTGAAGAATGCTCCTCCACTGTCTCTCTCTCCCCCTTGGGCACATGCTATCATTTAAAATTTTTTTGAATTAAATCTTTATCTTAGCCACACTTGCAAAATCTCTTTGGTATCTAAAGTAGCAGTCGCTGGTTCCAGGGAAAGGACCTGGATGTCTTTGGGAGCCACTATTAGACTTTCATGTCCTTCAGGTACCTGTTCTAAGGCCCGGCTCACAAGAGGTATTCTAAAAGATGTCTGTGGACTGGCTGAATGAATTACAGTTTGAACTCTAAACTCTAAACCCAGTGGCTACCATGTAGATTCTGGGCCCCTAAGCAAAGGTTTGTTTGGGAGGTAATTATTTACTTGTTCCTGCACTGGGGGAAGAAAGAAGGTGTTACACATGTGGACTGACTGCACAGGTAGAGACAGATGAGTTCAAGGTCATTAGGCTAGGGCTGGCCTGGTAGTGCAGCAATTAAGTGCTGTGCATTCAGAGCTGGATCTCACATGGACAATAGTGGTTCTAATCCCAGCCCCAGAAGCTTGAAAAATACATCAGTGAGTGGCATAGTCACATTACAATTCCTTGTCTTCCACTTCTCCATCCTGTCTGGATTTGGAGCATGCATGCATCCACATCTGGCATGTTTTTCAGGCCCCTGGGGCTGAGATTCAAACTGTGTAGTTGGCCATGTGTGATCTGGTTTCCCTAGCCACCAGGTCATGGGGTCGGCCTTGGAAATTATTTTTAAAAGAGCACTTAGGCTTGGGGCCAGCAGGTGGCATATGGTTAAGGTGCTGGATTCCCCTATAGACAACCAAGGTTGGAGTCCTGTACCCAGTGACTTGAAAATCATGGCAGGCATGTGTGTGTGCATGCCCAGAATCTCAAGAGGAGAATGGAGGAAAAGGGATTGCAACATGGCCACCACCACCCCGGGGGGTGATTTCTCACTTACCTTCTCTGTCTCTCTCTGATAAGCATGTGTGCCTTATGAAAAAAAGAGTACTAGGCTAGCTGGGCCTCTTAGAGCAAGCTGATCGCCCTCTGGATCTTGCTTTCTGCAATGATAACACCAGATTCATGTAATCCATGGCCTGCATGCTTCTAGGCACTAAGTTAATGACTACCCAAAGGAGGGATGGCTAATGTTATATGAATGGCAAGCATTGTAAGAAAACACTATCATAGAGTATAAGAGGAGGGAGAGGAAAGAAGGCAACATTCATTTCAAAGGACTGCATCTCTAATAGTGGAATTTAGGTATGTGGGAGGCTTGTAGAAGCCTTTCAAATCCTCTAGGTTGCTCTAGCTACCATTTCAATGGCCCTAGCACTTCAGCCACAAACCCTCAAAGTTCTCCTGCCATGCTGATGTGCTGTGGCCTTCCCTCTGCCTCCCCTAACATGTGAACCAAAGCCCAGAAAGCTATGCCACTCCCTGATGGCACAGGGATGGTGAGAGACTGCCCAGGGGCCCAAGCACCACTCTAGGCCAGGGCTCTTTCCTTGGGGCTGAGCATGTGGGAAGGAGTGGGCCCTGCAAGAAGAGAAATGCAGCAGTGATCTTAGATCAGGTTTGCTACGTCCATGCAGATTGGCTCCTGGCACCACGTGAGATTCCTGCTATCCTTGGAGTTCCCCAACCTGCTCTCTCCTACAAAGGACCAGGATAACCTCAGAGAAAGATACGGAATGACAACAGGATGCCAGGAAGGATGCAGGTTGAGGGGAATAAAGGGGGTACTGATTAACAAAGACAAAACTGCAAGGCCAACATATGGCATGGTGGTTAAGGCAGCTAGATCCCATATGGCTGATTGCTTGGTTTGAGCCCCAGACCCTTTAGCTTGAGAAACACACTGGGCACATGCACGTGCCTGCCCAAAATCCTGAGAGGAGAATGGAGGAGAAAGGATTGCAGACTAACCATTCCCCTTGGGGGTGCTTTCTGACTTCCCTCTCTCTCCCCAGGGAGCACACATGCCCTCTTGCAAATTAAAAAATATTGCAGATGTATGGAAGGAACAAGTCTAGTGCTATGAAATACAGTGAGGAGAATGTGGTTCACAACAGCTGACTGCACCTAACAATACAAAGGATTGGGGCGATGGAGACACTGATCACCCTGATTTAATCATCACACATCGTATTCATGTTCTGAGAAATCACATGATAACAGCTGTTATGTTATGTTAGTATAAATTATTAAATAAATAAATGAAACGTCCTACCAAAAATTATAATCCAGGCTAACCCAGACCATTTTACATTGCCAGGGCAGTGTATGAAGGTTCTGATGTCTCCGGGTCCTCCTCAATACCTGCTATTTGCATATGGACTTGTAAGTCATTGGTTACAGAGGATGAGTCTCAATGAGCCCAGGAGGGGCAGCCAGCAAGGGCAGAGGACAATCTGGAAGCTGGAGGCAGCCAATAGACAGGTTCTAACATGATGACTAGTTAGAGAGCTGGCACTCGAGGCATGGTGGGAGACAAGGAGACAGAGAGAGGGGGAGACGCAGCTTTCTGTGGGGGAATCATCGGTGTGGGGAGTGGGTGGGGATGTGGGATTCTGGGAGGGCTTTGGTCAGGGCAGGAGGCTGAACACAAGCATGATGTAATCTGAGCTGGCTCCCCGAGCTGGCAGGAGAAGAGCAGGGCCCTCCAATATCGCTAAGGGGCAGAGCAATCACTGAAGGCTGAGGCTGGCCTGACTGCTGGCTGGAAGAGAGACTGCCCATAACCAGCCTCCAAGAAATCTGGCAGGAGCAGCACTGGGTGAGCTGAGAAAGACAGGATTTCAGGGAACTTGGGAAAGCTGGGGCAGTGCTGGTACCATCCCCACCGTTGACACAAGGGCCTCTGTCTAGTTCCATGGGAGATGGTCAGTACCTTGTGGTCAAGGGCTCCAGAGGCCCCAGTGCCCAGTTTGGTGCCTGATAAATTGTGAGGACTCATTGTAAGCATTTGGATGGATGGATGGAAGGACGGACGGATGAAAGACTGTGTGAATGAATGACAGGAGGTGCCTCACAGGCTCCAGGACTCCGTTTGTATGAGACTCTGAGAGCTCAGGGTCAGGTGGTAGAAGCAGCTGCTTGGGCCATGGCCAGCCAAGGCAGCCCAGGAAACAAGAGGCTGGCAGGCCTAGTGCCTTCACAGTCACTCCAGGCTGTGTCCTCCTGCCCCTTGCCCTTGGCCTGCTCCCACTATTGGACATAAAGGCTTGAGAAAGATCCCTAGCCAGGGTAGAGTCCCCACACAGCCCTTGGGCAGTGGCCAAACTCCCAGGCCTGAGCCCAGCTGGCAGGGCCCACAACTCCACTCTCTGGCCCCATGGCTGGCAGGCCTGGCACAGGCAGGTGGCCAGCATGTCCAGTGAGTGGTGGAAGGTCAGACTGGCATAGGAGGAGTCATGTACTCAGCTCTCCAAATGCCCTGCCAGTCTCCCCAACCTGGTCAGATTTTTACTGGAACCCAGGAAGGCTGGACTTTCAGGACTGAAAAGAAGACAGAAAGAGAGGTGGGAGGAGAAGTAAGGTGGAGAGAGGAGGTGGGGGTAGCAGGACCATCCCACTGCACTGTTCTTTCCAGAAAACTTGTCTCCCTTTCCAAAGCCTTTCCCATCTACTCCCTCACCAGGAGCCCCAAGCCTTCAGGGATCCAGGCCCAGTGGGCCTCCCAGTGCTTGCTTTGGTGGGGCACCAGAGCTCCTCCCACCGCTCCCATCTGGCTCCCTGCAGACAATCAGGACCAGAACAGCCCCTCTCTAAGACTCCTCCCCCTCTATGCCCTGCCCCTCTCTCTCCTCACCTTCCTTCATCATTTTTAAAAAAATTATTGAATTTTACTTATTTATTCATTTATTTTTATTTTATGAGAGAGAGAGAGAGAGAGGACAGAGAGAGAGAGAAAGCTGGTAGGTCCGGGACTCGAATCCTGGTTGGCCATGTGGGAGTTCAGTGCCTCAACCACCATGCCACCTGCCAGCCCCCTTCCTCATTTTCTTACCCTTTTCTCTCCCCCCTCTACACCCTTCCCTCCTCTGTTCCCCTCTGGAGCCCAAGTCTCCCTGGCCTCCTTCCTCCCTAGCTTCCCCCAGAACCCCCTGTCCCCACGACCCTGACTCCCTTCCCAGTCAGTCCTCCTCTCCCACATGTCCATTCCATTCCCTAGCCAATTGTGTGGAGCGTGGGGCTGCCACCCCTGGCTTGAACCTCTGTTCTTCGCTGCTGCCCAAAGAATATGCTGTCTCCCTTGCCAGGGGGAGGAGGAGGCTGAGACTGAGGCTCCTTACCCTCCTGCCCTCCTGCCCTCCTGCCCTCCTGACCTCCTGCCCTCCTGACCTCCTGCCCTACCGCCCATGGGTCCCGCATGGGGTCAGCAGGCACAAGGAGGAGCCACTTGGTCTAGCCTCGGGAAATCTGGGGTCAGCTGCTGTGTGACTGAGAGTGGTGAGCAGGGATGGAATGGGGATGGCCCAATCCAGGTTGACATTCCGTCAGAAGCACATGCTCAGGCATAGCCTGAGTTACACATGCACGCACACACACACACACACACACACACACACACACGGCAGCGGCAGTATCAGCATTGAGCGCAGCAGCCCCTGCCCGGTCCACCCCTGTGCCGGCAGCCTTGAATTAGATGGATTTGATTCCAGCAGCATGAAGGCTTTCTTTCCATGAAAGACAGCACAGATAGAGTTAACAGAGAGATAACAGATGGGGAGAAGATGTTTGCTGTTTAAAACCAACAAGGGATTAATGGATAAAATATACAAGAAAATTCTGCAAACCAACAAGAAAAAGACCCAACAGGGAAATGAGCAAAGCATATGAATAGGCAATTCCCAGACGGAGAAACCCAAAAGGCTAGCAAGGCAGTCTGGGTAGATGCTTAGATTCCAGACTCGTTAGTAACCAGAGAAATGCAAATGAAAACAATGAGCGAAGAGGCGTGCAGCAGATTGGCAAAAGTTGGTCCTATGATGCCAAGTGTTGGCTAGGGTGAGGAAAGAGAGGTGCCACTGTGTGCTATTGGGGGCAGCTAGATGAATGCCATGCCACCTGGCAGTGTTAGCCCAATCCACTGTCCGTGCCATGCTGACCCAGCAAGCCCATCCTAGGACACCCCCAAGAAGTTCTCCTGCAGGCCCACAAAAAGTTGCCAGCAGCTGTCATGACCCATCATCACAAACTTGGTGACTTTCACCGACAGAAATGTATTATTTTACATTGTGAACTAAAAGTCCACAATCAGTGTCACTGGGCTGAAACCAAGGTGTCAGCCAAGCAGCAGATTCTTAAGAGGGTCTAAGGGGGAACTTGATCTCGGCTTTTTCCAGTTTCTGTTGGCTGCTGGACTATTTAGCTTGTGGCTCTGTCAACCCAGTTTTCAAGGTCAGTGTCTCAACTTCTCTCTGTGCCGTCTTCACCTCGCCTTCCCCTCTGTCTCCCTTATATAAGAGCACACATGCTAGGTCCCCCCTAATTTGCCTTCACTCAGAACCTCGGATGGTGACTTAATTTGGAAATAGAGTCTTTGCAGACATAATTAGTTAAAATGCAGTCATGCTGGATTAGTAGGGATCCTTAATCCAATGACTGGTGTCCTTGTAAGGGGACAAAAGGACACAGAGACACAGGAGGACCATGTGAAGGTGGAGGTGGAGCGTGGCTGCCACAAACCAAGGAATATCTGGAGCTACAAGAATCTGGAAGAAGCAAGAAAAGAGTTGTCTGAGTCTGTGGAGGGAGTATAGCCCTGCTAAGACCTTGATTCCGGGCTTCCGGCCTCCAGAACTCCAAAGAATAGATTTCTGTTGTTTGAAGCCACACAATTTGTGTTGCTTTGTTACAGCCGCTGCAGGATTACTAATGCAGCGTGAGATTGTATTTTGAGCCCATCTCATAATGCAGGATACTCTCTCCATCTCAAAATCCTCAGCTTAATCACATCTGCAAACCCCCCTTTTCCATATAAGGTCACATTCACAGGGTCCAGGAATAAGGACCCAATATCTTTGGGGACCATTATATAGACTGCTCCCAGGACCCACACAAGCAGGCTCATCACTCACGCTGAGTGAACTGGCTTCAACCCAGCCGTCCACCACACAGGAAGAGAAATCACTGGGAGGGTTCGAGCATCCAAGTCACAAACACACAGCAGCGTGGGGAGTTAACACGCATGGGGCTGCATGGAAAAGCACCCAGTGAGAAAGCAAGCAGTGCCACTTACGTTTATTGAAAATACACAAGAAAGCACACACACATGCATGTGCGTGCACACACGCACACTCTGCCCTACACAATTTGTCAGAGCCCACACTCGACTGGTTGCCAGAGAGTGGAGGGGAATGGGAGTAGGGAACAGTGGTTACAGGCCTGGGGAGCGAGATGGATGGAGTCAGCCTGGTGACCGACGATAGTGATGTAGTGAATTGAGGATAAACAAAGGACACAGTCTATGCTGGGCCCTTTCTGGAGAAGGCCGGCCCACTCTGCAAGTGCGTAAAGACACACTGTCCTCTCCGTTGCTGCAGCAGTGGGTGGCAGCCAGGAGCTCTGCCCTTCGCCGTGGACATGGAGGAACCATGTGTGCTCCAGAGTGGATGCCCTCCTTAGCAACACCCAGAACAAAGGAAGTCACAGCAATGCCACTTGCTGCTGCCCGACAGTTGTTTTCCATCTGCTGTGCTGAGGGCTTCCTTCAGCAGCCTTGAGCGGGCAGCTGACGTGTTGGCTCACTCTCTGGGCTTGGGTCAGGCTTTGCAGCATTTTGTTCATTCTCTGAGCACACCCTAGCCTCCCCTTTCCAGACGCAATACTTTTCTCCATGCAGCTTGGCAAATACTGGGGATGCCGAATAGAACAAGGCCAGTCGGTGATCCTGGAATTAGTTATATAAATCATTGTGAATTTGAACATTGCAAATTGTTTTGGTAAACACTCAGCCGTTTTCACCCCTGGGGAGATGCTTGGGTCTTGTCTAATTTTCCACTCGGTTCCTTGGTAGTTCTCTCAAGTTCCCTTTGACAATGCCGTACTCACTTGTCTATGCTTGGGGAGGAATGAGAACCTGACTTTGAATGTTTTGTCTGTTAGCACCAAGGCCAGAGAGAAAAAGGGGAGTAACATTTGATTGTAACATTTTCTTTATCCTCGGAAAGGCCTTTTAGCAGCACTGACCTTCACAGTTTTAAAATCTAACAGCAAGAAACAGCCAATGTGGGATCCAGCTCTGTCCTAGTCTGGGCTCTGCCTGGTCCACTCTAGAATTCCCATCTTTGGGGGACCAGCAGATGGTGTAATGGCTATGTCACTGGACTCCCACGTCATCAATCGCAGTTCGAGTCCTGGACCCAGTGGCTTGAAACGCACACTGGGTGCATGTGTGTACATGCCCAAGATCTCAGGAGAGTAATGGAGAAGTGATTGTGGCATGGCCATTCCCTCTAGGGGATGATCTCTCACTTTCTGTCTCTCTGGTGAGTGTACGTGCCCTATAGCAAAAATCTTTAAAAAATAATAAAATGAATCCCCATCTTTGGGCTCACCCACAGCTGCTTTATGTGGCCATTCGTTCCTCCCACCTTATATTTGTACCCAGGAGACTCCATTCCCAAATACAAGTGAGGAATCAAACAGTGAGATTTATCTCCGATGATGCTTTAACAGCCTGCTCCAGATCTGTGCTCTTTGTGAGCAAATATTTCACACGGGTCTTGTCACATCTGACACAGTTGGCAGTCCTTGTTCAAAACATAAACTGGTGCTAAGAACAAAATTCACCCAGACACCAGTGTATTCTTAGCAGTTTGCCTCTGAAATAGGGACTTAGTCAAACCAAGCAAAGCAAGGCAGACGGGACAGCAGGCAGGGACGACTTGCCCTGTCCTCCACACAGGTATTTCTTGCTATCCACAAGGAGGGGCTTTCAGTCACTCACACAGCCCCCCCCCCGGGGGGGCCCTCAGCTCACCCGTCTGTATAATGAGGTGGTAGAAACCAGACGTGTGTTTTCACATTCTGCTGGTGGAAGGTTCTCGGAGGTGCCTCAAGAGCCACACAGAGATGGAGACTTAGCAGATGGGGCTCCTGAACACTCCCTTGCAACCATCACCCTTCTACTTTCTTACTTTTTTCCAATATTTCTTTCTTGCACAACAGAGAGACCCTTTCAACAACAGTGTCTAAGACCACTCCTTTCCCTGATAACTTCCCACCTCAGTGGCTTTCTCTACATTCCCACGTCTTAAAGAACCTAAAAGCACAGCATCATTTTCCATTCAGTTCAAGAGCACAGAAACCAAACTCCATGCCATCACCACGAAAGGCTACAGATGTGAGGGCCCCACCTGAGCTGTGATGGTTGTGTTTCTCTAAAAGCCTAATAGGGATATGGGTTGGTCTGCTTTGGTAGGCCTTGCTGCCAGAATACCGCAGGCCAAGCATCACTGTGAGGCAGAGTGGAGAGAGATCCTGAGTGCTGACGGGAGCTCAGGTTAGGACCACAGCTCTGGGACCTACTTCTCCATCTGGACTCTTCCCTTTGCCCTATGACCTAGTCACATTTGCCCACCACCCTCCCCTATGCTGACATGAGGGGAACACCTGCAAGATTTTGGAGCAATACCTACTGGAATCCATTGGAAAAATATTTTGTTGCAAGGATAGCTTTTTCCTCCTCTTATAGTCCATTTTTTCTAGTCATAAAAGTGATTCTTGGTTAGTGCAGAATTGTATAAAGAACTAGAATAGGGGACCAGCAGGTGGCATGGTGGTTGAGGCACTAGACTCCCACGTGGCTGACTGTGATTTGAGTCCCAGACCTGGTGGCTTTCTCTCTCTCTCTCTCTCTCTCTCTCTCTCTCTCTCTGGTCAAACTGAAGAATAATAAAGAAAATTAAATAAATCATTCTCTTTTTTTTTAAGAACTAGAATAAAAGATCACCTGTAATTCCTCCTTTCCAGGACAATTACATTTATTGAATGCTTTCTACATGCCCAGACCTGCAGTAAATGCACTCGCTACTTTATCCTTTACAATTCTCACAACCTACCCCGTGAGGCAAGTATTAGCAGGTTCATTTACCAATGAAGAAACTGAGGCACAAACAGTCTCAGTAACCAGTCCAAAAGGTACTCAGCTTAGATAAGACAGAGTTGAGACTTGAACCCAGGTCCCTCTGAAAGCTTGTGCTTTTGACTTCTGCACTGACCACATTACCTCAGTACAATTTTGTGTTCAAAGCTCTTAAGACCATCTGGCACTAGGACAGAACCCCCTGGGGAGGGCTCCTCAGGTTGCATTGTTGTAAGTGTGTATCCTCACAGGATTGATTGACATTCTGTCCTGTTCAAAGACTCACTCTGGTGGTTAGATAGTGGCACACTGGTAAAACACAGTGCTCATCAAGGCTGACCCATACGAGAAGGCCCTGGGTTTGTACCCAGAGACCTCCCTGAGTATACAGGCAGGCATGGCTGTAAATCTGGTCAGGCTGAGGCTGGATCACCGCATCAAGACCCTGTTGTGGGCACTGTCTCTGTGTCTTTATCTCTCCTGGAAAAGACTCATTCTGCAGGGCTATTGTACCATTCTGAGCTAGTGGAGGTGAAGTGCATTTGGTGTGGTACTCTGGCAGAGTTGGTCAAGAGGGTTGGGAAATGTATAACCCCATCTGTAGGGCCTGAGGAGACACTCCCCCACCCTGACCCCTTTGGCAGAAGAGTGGTCATTCCAAGGGCTGGGTCATACACAGGACCAGGGGAATGGCACTACCCCTACCAAGTGGCTTTGTTGGGGTGGGATGGTAGGAGGTCACCTGCACTCCTCTCAACCTTAAATGGACCCAGGCTCTGTGGTACAGTTAGTAATACATGACAACTGTACTTACGGATCCCTGGCCTGGCCAAACTGAAACACACTGGACACACGTGCAAGTACCCCAAACCCAATGAGCTATGGGACATAGAGAAGGGAATTGCAGCATGATCAGGCCCTGTGGAGGGTGCTCTTTTCTTTCTCTTTCACTCTATCATGAACAAAAAGAAACAAACCAACCAACCAGAGAGTGAGCAGGAGTTTGTGGAAAAAAAATTAATGGACACAAGAATGCATGTCAATAAGGAGAAGAGGCTATGGGATGGTGAACCACAGGAGAGGAAAAATGCAGACAATTTAATACATAGTTAAAAAAAAACTAGTAGAACTACAGTCAAATGGGCACGACATAATGTAACGTTCAAGGTTGAAGAAGATGTGTGTGTGTACATCCTTGATTTGATTATTATATACTGTACGTATACTTTAAAAAACCAACTGTTCTCCACAAAGACATACATCATATATAGGCAAATCAAAAATTATCATTTAGAAAATTAATGAATGAAATGACTGGAAAATCTTAAATGAACAGTCCCACCATCTCTGTTCATTTCCTTTCCCAGAGAATTGCGTACCTCTTCCCCCTTCTATTTGTGTATAATAGAAAAGGCCCCACTTCATTTCCAAAGCTAAGGGAGTCTTCCAGTCCCCACTTCAATGGGAGAGGCAGAACCCTAGGTAGCGTGGTAGAAGTCCTGAGCTCCAGGCCAAGCCCTTCCACTAACCCCTACATGACCTTGAGTCAGTTTCTGGCTCTCTCTGTGGCTTGCTTCTGTGGAAAGTTCCTAAGGAAATAAGCCAGCTCAGGTTAATAAAGAGGGACCAAGATGAGCCTTACTCCAGGAAATAAGTAACCCAAGAACTAATGAAAGGACCTAAAGAAAAGCCCCCCCCCCCCCCCAGATAAGCTTTTATAACTCAGAAATGGACATTCTGCACCCACCTCTGGCGCCACCTCCAGCAATATCTGCAGCTGATAGATGCCCTCCATTCCTGAGAAAAGACCACCCGCTAGGTCCTGACAAGCTTGCAACGTTTATCCTTACTCTCCCCCTACAAAACAGTCCATAAAAGGAGACTCTCCCTGCTCTAAGGTGTGAACCTGCTCAGGTCTCTCCCTGGCACTCTCTCCTGAGCTCTAATAACCTTAACTGTGGCTCATGCTCATGTTTCTGCCTCTGGTAAATTCTTGCACCTCCTGTGCACCAGCCTCACTGGCCCAGTGGCCCACTGGCCCACTGCGGGCTCCCTACCTAGAAAAAGTACAGTTCTCACTAGATGCTAACAACCTTTCCACCTGTAAAGTCCTGGCTATGATGTGTAGGGTGTCGGCACTCAGGCATGCTCAGCAGTGATTGCAGAACCCACCATTAATTTCTCACTTAGCTGAGGTAAACCTATGCTGAGCTCATCACCTGATCAGGAGGCATGTCAGTGGAGCAAGATCTAGGACAGAGAGGTGATGCTTGTTTTGGTCCTCTCTTCCCTCTGGATCCCCCAGTTGGGTGTCGGACACTGGATTTCTGTGTGGTTCCTGTGTGATCATCGCTATCATCTCCCAGCTCTCAAGATTAAAGCAGGAAGCTAGTGGGAGGCACTTCCCAGAGGCCATGGCAGCAGCGACAGCAGCGGCAACAGCAAGGCCACTGCAGATCTTTCTTTCTCCTCATCCTTTTTTCCCCTCAGAGCTTTTAAGTTGCTTCACTTATTACCAAACAATGCTGCACCTCATCTCTGACACCAGCCAGCTAATTGAATGCTGTTCCCATTTTGCTCTGAGTGCTGGTGAGTACTGAAACCTCTGCAGGGTGATGGGTAGTCTAGAGAACAATGCAGCTTCCACCCTGAGGGTGCTCCCGGATGGGTGGATGGGCCAGGTAAGTTCAGAACCTCCTGGAACATCCAGCCTACCTGGCTGTCTCCCACAGAGCTGCAGGGCTACCAGTCAGGTGTCCTGTTCTCTATGATACTCCATTTGGATTAAGAGGGGCACTGGCATCCAGGAAACCACCGGAGGAAAGCATTATCTGAGAGAAAAATAAGCAGGATCTCCATGGAGATGAAGGGGATAGGGCGCCTGGACCTTTGGGAGGCAGAGAAGTGCCGAGGCAGTGTATTGGTGTCTTTACTGCATTGCTTACAGAAATACCTGAGACTGGGTGGATTTCGAGAACAGAGGTATGGGCCAGCCAGTGGTGGGGTGGTTCCGGCAGCCTGATCCTGCCCGGCCTACTGCAGTTCACAGTCAGCCTTAATCCATTTTCTTTATCCGTTTTCCTGTTGATGGGCACTTAGGTTACTTCCTTATCTTGGCTATTGTGAATAGCATTGCAATGAGCATTGGGGTGGCACCAAATCTTAAAGGATCTTTTTGTGGCTTTATCTCCAGATTAGGGAGAGTCGTGAAGAATTTGTTTTGAGTTGCCAGAAGGTGTGTGCACTCACCAGAAAGAGACAGACAGAGGGAGAAGGAGAAAGGCCTGTCCCCATACCCAGTGGTTAAGGAAGCCAGATCCCACATGGCTGATTGTGGTTTGAATCCTGGCTCCAGGGACATGTGTGCATATGCGCCTTAAATCCTGCAGGATGGCTCTGACAAATTAAAATAAGGAAATGAATAAATGAAGGTAAGAGATCTGTCTAGATGCTACACGGAGAGCAGATGACATGAGAGGACTGAGCAGGGACAGCAGTTAGGGGGCTGTCATGACCGCCCAGGGCAGGTGGGCGAACAGCTGGATTCAGGAGACCAAATCACAGGATTTGGAAAGGGCATGGATTAGGGAGGGGAAGGGTAGAGGGGATGCAGATGGGAGGCTGCTGGAGGGTGGCTCCATTCTCTGAGTAGGGATATGGGGGTGGAGGCTGAGGCGGGGACATGTGGTTGGGGACAGGCTGGGCCAAAGTGCAGCAGGTCTCTCATCTGATGACTTCTCAGGCCCTTTGCCTTTTGCTCTCCGTCTCCCTCTGGCCAGCCGCAGGCAGAGTCCAGATGGTCGCTGGCCCAGGAAGTGCCCTCTGTGCATCCAACCCTCTGTTTGCCCAGCTAAAACAACCGGGCAGGCTGGACAGAGACAGGGCTGGCCCCATGGCCTAGTGTTTAAGGGAGTTGGACACAGCCAATTATGGTTCGAATCCTGGCTCCAGTGGCTCAAATAACATGCAGGCACATGTGTGTGTATGTTCAGTATCTGTGAAATGGAGAAGGAGGGATTATGGTGTGACCATGCCCTTTTTTTGGGCGAGGGAGTGTTTTTTCTTTCTCTCCCTCTCTCTGTACCTCTCTGTCTCTCTCTCCCTGGCAAGTGCACATGCCCTCTGATGATTAAAAAAAAATACAGACAGAGAGACCAGCAGTTGGCGTAATGCCTATGTCGCTGGACTCCCATGTAGTCGACCACGGTTCGAGTCCTGGACCTGGTGGCTTAAACTCACGCCATGTATGTGTGCATGCGTGCCCAAGATCCCGAGAGGAGAATGGAGGAGAAGGGATTGCGGCGTGGCCATACCCCCTGGGGGGTGATTTCTCGCTTTCTGTCTCTAATGTCTCTCTCTGTCTGTCTGGCGAGCACACGTGCCCTATAGCAAAACAAAAACAAAAATAAGAACTTCTCAAAAAAAAAAAAAATACAGACAGAAAAAACCTTGGTTCTGAGTCCTGATGGCCTGGCACACCAGGGCAAAACACTTACCTTCTCTGAAATATGCCAAAACATCTCATGTGATTATCGTGGGATACAGGTCATATTGTAAATATGCAAGCACCTTATAAATTGGTTAGAAATAAAATGCAAGGTAGCATCACAATCGCCCTCATTGTCACTGTCATTACATTCTCCTACCTGATTCAGACCACTTTAGTTTGTGCTTGCAGTTCTCACCATAATCATTTTATCCAATCATCCTTGTCTCTGATAACCTGGCAGGAATCATGTAGGCCAGTTGCAAACTTAGCCAAAAATAAGTGGAAAGTTGAGGTGATAATCTAGATAAATCATGTGTAAAAGAATGACTTTTACTTGAAACATCTCAAGGCAAGCTAATTTGAGAGGCATATTATACTTAAAAGCTATTCAGGGGGCCGGCAGGTGGTGTAGCAGTTAAGCCCCTGGACTGCCACATGGCTAACTACAGTTAGAATTCCAGACCTGGTAGCTTGCTTTCACTTCCCTCTCTTTTTTTCTCTCTCTGGTCAAATTAAAATAAATAATTTAATTAAATTAAACAAATATTTCTTAAAAAAAAAGAATGTAATCTCTGACAACCTTTTTAAAAGAAAGCTATTCAAAATCATTAGAAAAGATTACTAAACAAAGCAAAATGATCAATGAATACAAACATATGTTTCGTTTTTTAAAAATAATTATTTATCTAACTTTATTTACTCATTCATTTATTTAAATTTGACCAGAGAGAGAGAGATAGAGAGAGAGAGAGAGAGACAGGGAAAGTGAGAAAACAAGCCACCAAGTCTGGGACTTGAACCATGGTCAGCCATGTGAGAGTGGCCAGAGCCTTAACCGCCACACCTCCTGTTGGCCCCACAAACATATGTTTTCTAGTTTACTACAAGACCATAAGATCAGTGCTTCATCATCCATTCATTCAGCAAACACTCACTGGGCATATATAAGGAATCTTCAAAAAGTTCATGGAAGTCTGGCCTTCCGGTCTAGTGGTTAAGAGGGCCATAATGCACATAGCCAGCCATGACTTGAATCCTGACCATAGGTACTTGAAAAACATGCTGGGCATGTATGTGCACATGCCCCCAATCCCAAAAAGATGGAAAAGTGAAAGAGAAGGGATTGTGCATGACAACACCCCATTGCGGGTGTTCTCTCCCCCTCACCTGCCCCCACCGCTGCCAAATGCACTTGCCTTCTGGGGGAAAAAAATTTAAGTTCATGTAAAGTGTTTATTATGAAAAAACTATGCATAGATTCCAATACATATTTTGGGTGAGATTTTTCCTATAGGGTGTGTGTGCTCACTGGAGAGACAGAGAGATAGAAAGAGAAAAATCATCCCCTGGGGGGTTGGCCACATTGCAACCCCTTCTCCTCCACTCTCCTCTCAGGATTTTGGGCACGTATCAGATGCGCCCAGCATGAGTTTCAAGCCACCAGTCAGCCATGTGGGAACCCAGCAACGTAACCATTACACTGTCTGCTGGTCCCATGGTTCCAATATTTTTTTACAGCAGAATAAATTTGTACTTTAATCCCATGTTTGTCCTTAACTTGTTCAAGTCCCCTCATAGAATGTACTTTCTTCCACGCATATGGAAAACATCAGAGGGAATCAGAACACAAAAATCTCTGCCCCCAAGGAACTGATGCGCCAATGTATGTTCATGCAAGAAAGGGACCTGGAGATAATCTAGCATTTAGACTACCAAAGGGGAAACTGAGCACCATCGAGGCTTTGGGATCTGCCCAAGGACTTGCCAGGGCCCCTTGAAACTGTGGAAGAGCAGAGAGCAGAGCTAGCCTGTGGCTCCTGGTGTCTGGTGCTCTTACGACACCTTTGTCGGGTTGGCTTAGGTAACATGGAGTATTGTCCGGTACTTCATGGACTGATGATGCTTGTCCAGTCAGAATGCAAGGATGTGGCTGACCTTGGCCAACTGCTTGGAATGTCCATGTCGCCATTGCTCTACTAGGGGCAAACTTGCCATCCAGCAAGTATTCTCTGAGCTTGTACCTTGGACCAGGCTTTGGGCCTGGGTGCTGTAGGGGTGAGAGAGATGAATGGGTCTCAGTCCTTGCTGTGGAGGAGTTTCCCGGAGAGCCCAGCAATTAAAGCACCATGGCCTGATTGCCCCCTGCCCACTGCCAACACAGGGCAAGGCACACAGGGCTAGGCCCCCAGCAGGCATTACAGCCTGCTTACAGGCTGAGGTAGGGCTATTGTGGCTGTGGGGGTATGCTGAGATGTACCAGACGGCCTTGTCTCAATCCTGTAGTTCAGGTCACTGGTGACCCAGAAGGAGATGATTTGCTAAAGAAGATGCAAGTCCCAGGAGGCAGCTCCTTCTTGGTGATGGAAAACCATAGTTCAGCTTGTGTCATGGAAGTTTGGCCTCATTCTCCACCTTTGGCTTTTCTGCCAGTGAACCCTTCCTGAGTCTTTTTTTTTGTCCAAACATTGGCATTAATTTGTTGACTTCCCACAACAATTCATGAGGTCGGTACCATTACTAAGCTCATTTTGCAAATGGAGAGACTGAGGCACAGAGAGGTGAAGTGTCATGCAGGTAGTGAGTGGCTGGGGTGGAGACAACCCTGGCAGAATGGCTCTTGCTCTTCCTCACCATGACCAACCTAAATGTTCTTCAATGGCTCTACCAGGGCTTTGGAGCTTCCAGTGCAAGCCAAAGCCCTAGTTAGCCCTGCAAATCAACCATAGGGTCCCCATGCTCCCAAACAAAGAGCAAAGTGGGTCCTGGCCTTCACCACCAATGGGGAGTGCCCTTGCACTGTCCTCTAGAAAACAGGAGGACATGCACAGAATGCCCTGCTTGCCTGACTTAAGTCCTTTGTGGAATCAGCATTTGTCCAGGAGTGTATTCATTGCCCCTCCCCCCAGCCAGGTCCTCTTCCTTCCCTGGGCCAAACAGACCACAAGGTCAAGGAGAGGGCTGCCCTTCACCCCTGCTGTCCCATAGCACAACCGTTCCTTAACTAGCTTGCTCTGGCCTTCCTTCATTTGTCAACTATTCCCCAGTGTTTCCTGGGCCCAGGCCTCGGTGCTCGTTGTGAGGAAGCCCAGGGGAGACAGACGTTCAGCAGGGAGTTGCCCAGACAGTGGCAGAATGAAACCGAGAGGTGTCACAAATACCAGAAGGAGAAAGGAAAAGGCGGCTGGACTGACAGGTCTGGGGAGGTGGGAGAAGCCATTGGAGGGCTGGCATGAGGGTCAGGCCCACTGACTGATAAAGTGTGCACTTGCTATTGACTGCAGGTTGGCTGGGAGGGGTGAGGGTGCACAAATCCAGCTACTTCTCCCCACCCTCGCTGCCAGCCTCCCCCAAGGGGTCTGTCTGCCCTAGCCCTTCCTTCCCTATAGGGGCCCATTCCCCACAACTGGGAGAGCTTTCTTTTCTTTTCTTTCCTTTTTTTTTTTTTTTTTTTTTTTTTTTGGAGAGGTTTTAGCTATAGGGCACATGCGCTCTCCAGAAAGACAGAGAGAGACAGAGAGACAGAAAGCGAGAAATCACGCCCAGGGAATGGCCACGCTGCAATTTCCTCTCCTCCATTTTCCTCTCGGGATCTTGGGCATGCATGCACACGCACCTGGCATGAGTTTAAGCCACTGGGTCTGGGATGCGAACCGCGGTCGACTACATGGAGTCCAGCGACATAGCCATTACACAAACTGCTGGTCCCAGAGCTTTCATAAATACAGCTTTTTCCCCAAAAAAGTTTATTTATGACAGAGTGAGAGATAGAGATAGCTCCCCCACCAGGGTCTGATGCCGAGATCCACCCCCAGCCTTCACCAGCCAAGTTGCTAGCTTGCATGTGCTCAGCGTGCATGGAGAGTTCCCACAGAGTTGGAACTCCGCAAAGCCTCACGGTACTGCTGGGCCACCATCTGCCTGCCACAATAGAGTTTTGATTGACTCACTCTCCTGCTCAAAGTTCTACAGTGGGTCTCGATTACTTGCTGGTGATAACCTGTAGGTGACAACCTCTGCCATGAGCAGCCCAGGCCTGCCAAGCCTGGGTCCCAGCTTTGTGTCCCCAGCGCAGCTCCTACTGCATGCCTCTCTTGACCACCTCGCCCTCCACTCTTCCCAGCAGTGTGGAGTACACTTCTGCAGCACTGTTTATGGGTCTCGCTTAACCTGCGGCCACTGCCTGTAGAAACCTCACTAATCCTCCGTGCTCATCTCAGTGACCTAAAGTATTCCCATAGCCTTCCGGGAGCCGCTCCAGCCACAGTCAGACACAAAGCCTTCCTCCCTTCCCTCGCTTGTTCTCCTCACTCGCTCTCGCTCTCCCGGTTTGTCCCTGCTTGTCCCTCTACCTAACATTTGTGTCATGTGTCTTCTGACTCTAGATTGTAGGTTTCCGAAGGGTGGGGATTCTGATTGGGAACAAATGCAATGCCTCCCTGGGGCATGCCTAGAGCACAGTAGAGGTCAAGGTCAATGGGACACTCCTTTGTTAGTTCAACACATTTTAATAGAGTGCCTGGAGACTGCAGAGAGCAGACCAGACAAGGCTTCTGCCCACTTGGGGCTTACCTTTTGGTGAAGAGACAGTCAATCAGCAAGATAAATGTTGTAAAGGCATGGCCTTTTAGCTGGTGTGAGGTGCCCATAGAAAAGGAAAGCAGGGGTGTCCCAGACCAGGCACAGCAGTAACAGTGACACAGCAGGGCTGACCAAATAGGAAGGGTCTGGGCTTTCCTCGGAGGCCTCCTGAAGTATGACTGGCATATGTACGTTTGTGGTCTGGGATAGGCTGCCACTGGGAGTGGACTGTAGCGTCACGAACTTTGAGGGTGCTGTCTCTCTCATTCATGGAATAAATACATATAAAAACTTTAAGGAAAGAGAAAAAGCAGGAAACAGGAATAGGCAAGGCTGGCTTTGGGCTTTCAATTTTCTTCTTTTCACAATTGCCAGAGGATGCTGCAGGGAGGGAGGGAGAGAGAGAGAGAGAGAGAGAGAGAGAGTGAGAGAGAGAGAGAGAGAGAAAGCACTCCCCTGGGCACCACGCACTCACATGCACCTGGTGTGAGTTTAAGCCACCAGGTACAGGGACTCCAACCATGGTCAACTACGTGGCAGTACAGCGACATAGCCATTACGCCAACTACTGGTCCCAGAGCTTTCTTAAATACAGCTTTCCCCCCCAAAAAAGCTTATTTATGACAGAGTGAGAGATACACAAAGCTCCCCCCACCAGGGTCTGCTGCCTAGACGCACCTCCAGCCTCCACCAGCCCAGTCGCTAGCCTGTATGTGCTCAGCGTGCGTGGACAGGTCTCACAGAGTTGGAACTCGGCAAAGCCTCACCATACTGCCGGGCCACCAGCTGCCACCCGGTCTGCCACCGGGTGCAATCCCTTCTCCACTTATCTTGTGCGGATTTGGGGCATGCACGCACTGGCACCCAGAGTGTGCGGCCAAGACCCCTCCTGCTCCCCCTTTCAACGATGCAAAACAGGCTCTGGGAGTCCCTTTTAGAGTGGCCAGTCTTCACTCCCGCGTCCCCATCACAGGAACCCCTTTGACTCAGATGAAGAGAAACTGCGTGTACCTTTCTGGAGAGAGAGATGCGGGCCCACTAGCTGCTCAGTGAGTCTGAGCCTCAGGCGTGCCACTGCGGGGGCAGGCTCCAAAGGACCAGACAGAAACTGGGGACCCGAAAGCTGATGAGGACGCGCCATGCCTGCGGGCGAATGCGGCGTGAACCTGCGGCCACGTGCGCTCCGGATCTGCCGGGGGTTGGGGGTGACCGGGCAGACTTCAAGGCCTGATAGGGCAGGGCGGTTCCAGGAACAAGGTGGCCAGCGGAGCGTCCCCTCCCTGGGCTCCCTTCCAGTCTCCCGAGAGGCCGCCGCGGGCTCTGCTCCATCTGCGCCTTCCCCATGGCCCGGGGCTGCGGGGCGCGCCTGGGCACACTCTAGGACTGTACCCGGAGCGCCCACGTGGGCAGGAAAACGTAGCGAAGCCTCTGCTTGCAGACCCGCGCCCGGCGTCGGCTTCGCAGTGGACTGGAAAGGAGCCAGAGTCGGGCCCCCGGGGCGACGCGGAAGAAAAGGGCCCGTGTCCTGAACAGCCCGGCTGCCGCGCTCGGTTCTTCCGCGGGCTTAGGCGGTGTCTGGGGAAGGAGCCACCCAGAGGCGCCCTGCCCGCTGCCCCCCACCCACCCGGGCCTCGGTGCGACCGGGCCTCGCAGAAGGGAAGATGTGGCAGCAGCCATCGGGGCCGTAAGCCGACGCGCACTCGCAGGTCTGGCGGCCCGTCAGGTGCCAGCGGGCAGAGAGCCAGGGGCCGCCCTTTGGGGCCGGGGATGGCTTGACAGCGCTCGCTGCTCTCCGAAAGTCGTTGCACTCCTAAAGGTGGAGCGCGGCTGCTACAAGTAGGAAGAACGAGCCACTAAAGGGCAAGAGACTTCCAGCCCCGGCTTGGCCTCCCCGCCCCCGCCCCCTCCACCCGCGGGGACTTGGGCAAATTTCCTGCAGGCAGCTCAGCCAATCCATCACAGCCCGCGGCTGAGGCTGTTTCCCAAGAGGCCCGGGATCTGGCTTTGGGAGGTCTTACTTCACTATAGAATCTTCTCAGCAAGTTTCCTTAATGGGTTTTAGATAATAAAGTCCTGTTCCCCACCCTGCACCTCCTCCCCCCATATCCACTCTGGATACACTTCCATTGCTTCCTAAAAGGAGGCTGACCTGGCTGGGCCTCCACGGAGCCCCCTTTAAGCCCTGGAAATCTGAGCGAGGTCATAGGACAGGGGAGCAGGGTTCACCGCCATTGAACATGATGCATCCTCTTAATTTTTGGGGGGCCTTGGACTGACAGGAGTCGAAACCCTCTATAAATAGCATTTGCTCCACTCCCTCCTATTTCCTATTTACTTTCATATTTTCATAACTTCTCTAGGCAGCGGGCAGCTTAAGGGATTGTGGTGAGAGGCTCTCCCATGCACATGTGCCTGTGCATGTGTGAGCTTTGACTGGTGCTGGCTCCGGAGGTGACTGACACAGTTCAAGTACTTTTCAGGGAGGGCCCAGAGCACCCTCCAGACTCAACCAGTCGCAGACAGTGGAGGCAGACTGCCTTGGGGGGTCCTGAATCAAGGTGGTGCCCAGGCATCCCTCTCACATTTTTCACCTCCCCAAATAGTCTTTAGTCTTCCCCTGGGCAGCCTTTGAGAAGTTCCTGACAAGTAGGCCACCTTCCTCCCTCAACACCACACCACGTGGTGGTCCAGGTGAGTAAGAAAGGTCAAAGTGACAAAGGGCATGGAGGCTGCAAGAGGTGAAGTGACATCTCAAAGGATGTACCAGGAAGTCGGTGACACAGCCCAATGCCACTGCCTGGTCCTTTCCCTCCAGCCTTCCCCCTACCTCCCCTCATCTCCCTTCTGTTATTGATTAGTAGGTAATCAATGTGTGCACATGGATTGCGTTATAAATTTGTTTTTTAAAATTATTTTATTTAATTTTATTTATTTTAATTTGACCAGAAAGGGACAAGAGAGAGAGAGAGAGAGAGAGAGAGAGAGAGAGAGAGAGAGAGAGAGAGAGAGAGAGAAAGTGAGAAAGCAAGCCACCAGGTCCAGGACTTGAACTGTGGTTGGCCATGTGGGAGTCCAGCAGGCTCACCCACCACACCATCTGTTGGCCCCAAGAATTATTTTATTCAACTTTATTTATGTATTTACTTTTTTGTTTGTTTGTTTCAATTTGACCAGAGAGAGACAGAGAGAGTGAGAGGCTGAGTGAGAAAGCAGGCTGCCAGGTCTGGGACTCGAACCACTGTCAGCCATGTGGGAGTCCAACACCCTTAATCCCCACACCACCAGCCAGCCCCATGAATTTGTTTTGAAAGAATTACTTATTTTATTATTATTATTATTATTTAATTTGCTATAGGGCATGTGTGTGTGTGTAAAAGAGAGAGAGAAAGCCACCAGGTTCAGGATTCAAATCATGGCTGGCCACATGGGACTCCAATGCCCCAACCAGCATGCCATCTGCTGGCTCCCTAGATTATACATTTCTGTGGAGGTCAGAACCAACTAGGCCAGGGCCAGATGGGTGCTAAGGAGCAAACCAGGCTGCCACAAGCCTCTCTGTTCCTGGAAATGGGTAGAAAGAATGAGGGAGGTTAGGCCCCAGAGGGCATGGAGACCTGGGGTGCTGTGTGTGTGCTAGTGAGGGCAGAAGCAGGTTACCATGACAACCATCCTTAGTGCCAGGTCCCTGACACTCAGTGATGTCACAGTCATCACCCTGTGACACAGTCATAAGGTTTTGATGGCGACCACTGCTGGTTTAAGCTTCAGACTGAGGGCTTCGACTGGATAGAAAGAGTAGCTTTCTGAGAAGCAGAGATGGAGGTGATTCCTCTGAAGAGGAAAGGCAAACCTTTCGTCATTCGAAGTACGTGCCCAGAAATAGGAGATCGATGGGTGGGGCTGTAGCCATGGGGTGGGCAACCACAGGTCTGAAGGGTCGCTGGGTACCACTTGCTCTAAGGTCTTTTCGGGTTCAGAGATGCTCTTATTTCCTGGGTTTGGCCTTCAGGTCTCCTCTTCTGGGAATGCCCCAAGTGTGCCCGCATGTGCCTGGGCTTGGCAATGTGACTCCTGCCATCCACTCAGGTTCCACCAAGTGGGACCTGGTGGGCTGCAAGGCTACCTCTCTTGTTCCCCCACCTTCGTGCCTGCCAACGGCTAAGTGCAGCTTTCCCGTGTGGCCAGGGTGCTGGACCAGAGGGAGGCACTGTCCATCCCAGGCCCCCAGCTCCAACCTCTAGTCTACAAAGGCCTGGCAACCTAGAGAGGCTTGCGTGCTCTGACTGGGACAGGGGAACAGGATGGGCCCTGAGAACCTGCTTGTAGAAGGATTCGGGGCTTTCTGTGGAGAGAAGGCCCATCCTGCCGTGAAACTCTGAAGGCTGAGGGCTGGGACTGTGGGAAGGATCATGATCGCATGGCTCAGAGGTGGCTAGAGAAGGAAGGGGTAGCCAGTAACGGAGCCGGTCAACCCCCGTGAGTGGAAGTACGTGAGCACAAGGTAAACAACCACTCAGCTGCTTCCATGGGGCAGTTAGAGGAGCTGGCTGGGCTCCTGAGAGTCTGTACATTGGGGACCTGGAATGGTGCTCTGATACCTGGTAGCTCTTGCCAAAAGCAGCCCTTGGGGCCAGTCCATGGCATGGTGGTCAAGGCAGCTGGATCCTACATGGCCTACCACACTGTTCAAGTCCTGAACCCGGCGACTTGAGAAATACGCAGGGTATATGAGGTTCAGCCTGGGTCTGGAGGCTCAGGGGAGTTGGTAGGAATGGAGCAGGGATAGGGAGGCAGGTGCGGTGTGAGGCCAGCTGCCTTGCACACCTTGAAGTCTGCCAGTTTTCTGCAGAGAGGTCTGGAAAACTCATCTTCTGGTGGGTCTCATTTCTAAATATGGAAATTCTAAGTATCTAGCTCTCTTGGTCTTTCAAAACGCGTTGGAGAAGGAACTCTCCAGAAAAACTCCCGATAGCCTTTCATTTTTCACACCTTAAAATGTCCTTTTTCTCACCCTTCCTTTTTTTCCTATTCTTTCCAGGAAGCTCATGGTACCTAAAAGAGTCAAAGGCTCTCGGATGTTTTTCGAATAGGGCTGGTATTAGACTTTGGAGGGGACATTTGTTCCTCATGGGTGACTGCTCCTTGTAATGAAGGACAGTTCTATTCGAACATGCCTTAGAGAGGCGACACTGCTCCCCGCAGCACTTTGAAAACCATTGCCTGAATTCCCTTAAAGTGACTTGATGAAGGCCATATCATTAGTCAGTGGCGAAGTCCAGGTCAAGTCAAATGCCCATCTTATCTTCATTCAGCCTTCGCTAGAAGTGGGTCAGGAGAGCAGAGGGAATGCAGGCTTGAACTGGGCAGTGAAGAGGGGACCGTTGTAACTCTTCCTCCCTGCCCACAGACCTGCACTTTCTCTGCTGTCGCCAAACTCAGTTTTCCCCTTCCAGCCCGACTAGTCCTGTTTGCCCAATTGCAGGCACAAATACTTTCTGGCAATTAGTGGGAAAAGCCTAGCGGGACACATCTATAGGAGCGGATAGGCCCCTTTTGGGTGGACCACGGGATCTGAGGGCTGAAGCCCCAAGGTGTCAGCGAGGAAACAGCTGCCCTGTGCCAGGCGCCAAGGAGCGGGCTACAGTCGGGTCCCTGTGGCGGCGCCGCGCGGAGCTGGGTACGGTGGAGGATCGTTGGCCGTCGCTGGACGGCCAGGGAAGGTTTCCCGGGGTAAGGGAGCTGTCTGGGGGCCAGGGACCAGGGGCTGTCCAGGAGCAGCCGAGCTGACCTCGCTTTTCCCACGACAGAGGGTTAGGCCACCGGGAATCCCGGGGCCGCCTCTTGAAAGTCTTTGGCGAGCCCAGCTCGGTTCAGGGGAAGGTGTGCCGGGTGGGCACGCGAGAATATTATTATTCCTCTGTTTTCCCTTCACGGCCCGTGCCGGCGGGTTGTTCTGTTTGAATGAATGATCCCAGTGGCCGCGCCCAATGGGCGCTAGCGCCTGCTTAATATGCATGAGGCCCGCAGCCAATGGCCGGGCGAGGAGGCTGTTTTAAACGGCGGAGCCCGCTGGCCAATCAGGCGGCTCTCGTGGAGGCAGCTAGCGCGAGGCTGGGGAGCGCTGAGCCGCGCGTCGTGCCCTGCGCTGCCCAGACTAGCGAACAATACAGGTACGTTCCGCACCGCCCGCGCCCGCCGCCGCCGCCGCCGCTGCAGCGCCCGCACAACTTTCCAGCCGGTGCCGCCGCCAGCGCAGCGCGCCGCCGCCTCGCGCTGCCGCTGGTCCCCTCGCCCTGTCCGCCCGCTTCGCCTTCCCTCTTGCTAGGTGTCCAGGAAGGAAGAAGCAATTCAGGTGTTTCAACTTTTCGAATGCTTTCTCCCGAGCTTCGCGCTTTCGGGACTCGGCTCGCTCCGCCGAGCCCGGCTCCCGCTGGCCCCGGGAGACAGCGGCCGAGGGGCCAAGGCCAGGTGTCGGGCAGCTGCAGCCGCGGCGGACCGAGCGGAGGGGTGGCTGCGGGCTGCGGGCTCAGGCGGCGTGGGACCAGGTGCCGGGCGGCAGCCGCGCGAAGGTGGCCGGGCGCTTCCCGGCCCGGGACGGACTCCGCGGGGGGCGGACGGCAGCTGGCCGCCAGGGATGCGGCGCGGGCAAACTTCGCTGCCGGGCTCCGCCAGGCGCCTAGCGGGCCGCCGGCTTCGCTGTCGACTCTGCATTAACATGGCCGTCGCGGAGCGCCCGGCGGCCCGGGGGGGCGCGGGCCAGCCACCCCCGCTGGTCTCCCGCCGGCGGGGCCCCGCCGCCGCTAACATGGCTGGCGCGGTGCGGGGCTCCTGCGAGCGGCGGAGAGGCGGGCGGTGCGGGCGGCGGCGCGCCCGCCGGGCTCAGGCCTCGGCCCAGGTGCCCGCGGCCGGGGGCGGGCAGCGTGGAGGGCCGGGGGCGCCGCCGCGGGCCCCGGCGCGGCGGATTGTCATGGCTGCACCGGCGCCTTTGTTATCCCGAGGAGAGCGCCCTGCGCCGGGGGGCGGGGAGGTCCGGCCTGAGGCCCCCGCGCCCCTGGGCGGCCCGGGCGGGGCGGGGCAGGGTGGGGGCCGGCGAGCGGGCGGGCGGCGGCGGCAGGGCCCGGGCCGCTTTGTTCGCCGCCGCCGCCTGCGCCGGCCGCGCGCGGATCAGCCATTTTAGCGAGCGGGGTTCGGAGGCGCGGCGGGCGCCACCACTGCTGCCGCGGTTGCCGCCGGCGGGGCCCCATGGCCCCCGAACGCCGCCGCCGCCGCCGCCCCCGGCTCCGCACGGCCCCCGGGGGTGGCAGCGGCAGATTTCAGGGGCACTTTCTTTCATCAGGAGGCTTTTGACAAAATGGAAGGTGAATTATGGGTGTCGGGGTGACCCCGCACGGGGGCCGAGTTGGGCTGCCAGCTGCGGGCCGGGGCTCCCTGCGCCGGGTCCCGCCCCACCCGGGCCGCTGCTGCGGGGGCCCTAGTGCAACCCAGACTGCGGGCGCTGCCAAGGGGAGCTCTTTAGTTTTACATGATGACCTTGGGTGTGGGAAAAGGAAAAGATGGCGGGAAGCTGGGGGGTGGGACAGGGACGATGACACGCCACAGCTGCATTTTTATTTGGAAACTTTCTCCGAAGTATTCCTGGCTGGACCTGCATTCTGCATTATAGATGAGCAAGACTACCCGTTTTGGTCTCCCCTCCCCCTTTAGACTGTGGCAGATTTGAGCCAATAGTACCAGGGATACCTGTTTTCTTTCCTGATCACCCTTGGTGTAAAAGCCATTTTTATAAGCCAGACGCGTCAATGGTAGTGACATCTCAAATGTTCCCCGTTCACGGTGATCCTGCTTTGATCTCCTGTATAGCAGTGACGGTGACAGTATTTTTTGGTAACGAGGGAGTTTAGCTTCTGTCCCCTGCCCCCTCCAAACGTGTCCTCCCCGTGCCCTTCCTACTTTGTGGTTGTGGTTTTCGAACGTAGTAGTTCTGTAGCGCCCAGCATCTGGCTCGCCCGGGTCTGCTACATTTGGAGAACTTGATCGCTCTCGAAGTAACTGGCAAACCAGCGCGCGTCTTGCTGGTCAAAAGTTAAATGACAAGCCACAGTGAGGCTGATTTTCTCCCCACTCTGCCTTCTGCTGCCTGTCATGTTGGGTGGGGGAGGGGCTTCCTAACAGCAAAGTTAATTTTTCTTTCGCTTAGCCTTTGGTGTATCTTGGGGTTCTCTTCTTCCTCATCACTATTCCTCACTGTATTTTTTCTCTGTCTCTTTTCCTTCCATCCATTACAGTCAGGATGGCTAAAGGTGACCCCAAGAAACCAAAGGGCAAGATGTCTGCTTATGCCTTCTTTGTGCAGACCTGCAGAGAAGAACATAAGAAGAAAAACCCGGAGGTCCCTGTCAATTTTGCTGAATTTTCTAAGAAGTGCTCCGAGAGGTGGAAGGTATTTTTCTGTAGTCGTCTTCAAGCTAGTCCTAGGTGGCTTTTCCACTTTGGAGTTACTTGCATTCAAAGTCAACCAGATGGCTATTTTCTTTCTCTTGGACTCTTCTTGCTTGTCTGTAGAATTTTGTGGGTGTGCTTTTTTTTTAAGGCTCTGCAAGGGTTTAGGGCTTTCATTCTCTTTCGTAGGTGTTTCTAGCAGCTGCCACTCTAATTTACAGGAAAACTCCAGGGCAGTTGAGTAGATATGTATATATATGTTCACCACCTGGAGGAATTTAACAGGTCCTGTTGTTTGCAGACAATGTCTGGGAAAGAGAAGTCAAAATTTGATGAAATGGCAAAGGCGGATAAAGTACGCTATGATCGGGAAATGAAGGATTATGGACCGGCTAAGGGAGGCAAGAAGAAAAAGGACCCTAATGCCCCCAAAAGACCGCCGTAAGTGACTAGGATTTGAAATAACACTTGCAAGCTTTCCTTCTACTTGAAAGATATTTTTTAGAGTTAGTTTACCTAAAGGGATCGATACTGTTGCAAAATAGTCCGCAGTTGGAGCTCCAAAATACAATGCCAGCTTTGTCCATAGTGCCGGCCAAAGTGTTTGTGGGCCCAGTGTGTATGCACGTGTGCACCTGCAAGCACAAAGGCTGTGCGTTGGCCTTTCACTGGGGAAGAGGCCCCCTAGTTCTGGGTGTCAAAGTCGTTACTAGTAACAGAAAGACTGAGAAAGCACCCTATATTTTAGAAGCATCTTAAACATTCTAGAATCTAAGTTTGTAGTATTGCACATAGTCTCACATTTCTTCACTTTAGGGGGAGAAGTCATTTTGGGAGGAAATGTATGGACCCAGGAACACTGGATTTTGACTTTAACTCATTCTTTCATGGGTCCTCATCTAATTCATGTAATTATTCCCCTCAAGGTCTGGATTCTTCCTGTTCTGTTCAGAATTTCGTCCGAAAATCAAATCCACCAACCCTGGCATCTCTATTGGAGACGTGGCAAAGAAGCTGGGTGAGATGTGGAACAACTTAAGTGACAGCGAGAAGCAGCCTTACATCACCAAGGCTGCAAAGCTGAAGGAGAAGTACGAGAAGGTAAGGCAGGTGGGCTAGGCCAGCTGGCCTGGGCAACGAGCAGTCTATGTACCTGGATTCGATCAGTGGGCTGCCAAGTGGGTAGCCGTTTTGCTGGACTGAGTTCCTAGCACAGCACGCAAGGGCCCATCTCCCTGTATGATATGTCATGTAGGCTGATGTTCATGCTGGCGATAGATCTGTGTTGGAGAGGACTTCCAATAGGCTTCAAAACATTTTGCTCACTCTTAAATAAATGGCAGGTCCAGCAAGCAAATGATGTGGTTAAGGCACTGGACTCCCACATGGTCAACTGTGGTTCAAGTCCCAGACCTGGTGGCTTGTGACTCAACACCTGGCTCATGTGTGTACATGTCCAAAATCCCCAAAGGAGAAAGGATTGAGGGGTGGCTATCCCACCGGGAGGTGATTTCTCAACTTTCTGTCTCTCTCCCTGCCAGCACAAGCACTCTGTGGCAGAAGCCTAAAAAAAAAAGTAGAAGAAAAACAAATGGAGGAGAGGGGATTGCAGAAGGCCATCTTCCCTTGGGTGGTTTTTCACTCCCCTTTCCCCCCTTACCACACCCCCACCCTCAGCTAGCACATGCCCTATAGCAAAAGCTGAAGGAAAAAAAGAGAAAAGCACATTGATATTGGAGGATCTGATAGCTGCTATTTACATGAACTTTTCAGTTTGAATGGCCAATAATTTCGATTGTGAAGATGAATTACTTGCATATAGTCCGCAGGTGGTTACAGTCCCGCCTTCTTATCTGGGCCTAGGAGTGCAGTCTCCCGTAAGCCGAGACAGCGCAGGAGAGCTGAGCTGTTCCTCATTCGGAACATGTCCCTGTTTCTTCTAGGATGTTGCCGACTATAAGTCTAAAGGCAAGTTTGATGGCGCAAAGGGTCCTGCCAAAGTTGCCCGGAAAAAGGTGGAAGAGGAAGATGAAGAAGACGAGGAGGAGGAAGAGGAGGAGGAGGAGGAGGAGGATGAATAAAAACAAACTGTTGCTCTGTCTCCTTGTGAATCCCTTAGTGTAGGGGAGCGCCGTAATCGCACCTCTCATTGGAGGCGTGTCTATTGCCCTCATTAGGTTTAATTGCAGAATTCGATCACGATCATGTTGTCTCTCAAAGTGCTCTAGAAATTGTCAGTGGTTTACATGAAGTGGCCATGGGTGTCCGGAGCACCCTGAAACTGTATCAAAGTTGTACATATTTCCAAACATTTTTAAAATGAAAAGGCACTCTCGTGTTCTCCTCACTCTGTGCACTTTGCTGTTGGTGTGACAAGGCATTTAAAGATGTTCCTGACATTTTTGTTTCCCTGAATTCGTAAGGTGGTGTTCACTATATATGGTTATTGGCTAGAAATCCTGAGTTATCAACTGTACATATCTCTGGTCTGTAAAGAGAACAGAAAAACCGTGACAAACTCTCCATGCTCCTGGCTTGGCAGAGGCTGCGGGAAGGGCGCCCGTCGGAGGGGCCATGGCTCAGGGCGTGCACTGGGAAGCTGGACCCGTTGACTCTGCGGTGGCCTCCGTGTAAGTGTCAGGGTGTCTTGTACATAGTGACCTAGCGTTCTGCTGCCATTCTTAGCTGTGGAGAAGGGGAGTCGGCTGGCATGAGGAGGGTTTGGATTTTTGTTTCTTTAGTTAAGTGCTGTAGTTTTAAAACTTTGTTTTAAATAAACTGTAGAACTCTTCATTGTCAGCAAAGCCAAGAGCCACTGCATCAATGAAGCTCAAGAACCTCTGTACTTAAAACACGATTTGCAACGTTCTGTTATTTTTTGTATGTTTAGAATGCTGAAATGTTTTTGAAGTTAAATAAACAGTATTACATTTCTAAAACTGTCCTGTATTACAGCAGCCTAACTGTCTGGCTCAGCAAGCAGTCTTAGTGGGGAAATGACCTGCCTCCCTCTGAGTCTGGTAACTTCTATTGAGTTGGCCAGCTGAGGTTGGCCTGAGATGGAGGGCTGCGGTGCTACTGTGTGATTCTGAGTGGCGTTGGGATGAAGCGGAAACTAAGCTAAGACGATGTGCAAGGAGTGCAGGGAGGTGGGTAAGGTGGGTGCTGAGGGTGGAGGCTACTGTCTAAGTGTGCCTCTTGCCCATACCTCCTGTTTTGTGGGGCCAAATGCATTGCTAAGAAAAAAAAACAAGGCTTCCTGAGTACGCCAAACTTTCAGGCCGCATTCTTCCTTACTCTCTACCCCACCCTTCCCTGCACACATGGCTGAGTGATACTTGTTGAGTTCAACAGCTGATCTGGAGCTTGTTCTGTCTCCTGGACCCCTGTGAAGTGTGCAGGACAAGGTGGGGGTTAATTGCCATTTCTTGCCCCTACTTTTTATTTCTCTCCAAAGAACCCAACAACCCAAGGAAGATTGTGGAGTCCATTTGTTCACCTGGGCTTTAGGGCAGGTAGATGGAATCAGCCCTTCCTAAAGCACTACCCAGATGGTTTAAAGGAGCCTGGCCTCCCCCCTGTCTGACTCGCCCTGGAGATGTAGATTGCTCAGTGTTCAACTGGCAGGAACCTGGAGTCTCAGTGCTTGTACTGGTCAGGTTGGGCCGAGGGCTGAGGACACAGTACTGTTGAGAAGACTGATGCGTACGCACAGTGTGGCTGCAGGAATCGAGGGTACTGAGTGGTGGGCAAGTGTTTTTTTTTTTTTTTTTTTGGAGAGGTTTTTTTGCTATAGGGCGCGTGCGCTCACCAGACAGACAGAGACATAGAGACAGAAAGTGAGAAATCACCCCCCAGGGGGGATGGTCACTCCGCAATCCCTTCTCCTCCATTCTCCTCTCGGGATCTTGGGCACGCACGCACACGCACACGCACCCGGTGTGAGTTTTAAGCCACCGGGTCCGGGACGCGAACCGCAGTCGACTACGTGGGAGTCCAGCGACATAGCCATTACGCTAACTGCTGGTTCCCGGGCAAGTGTTGATAGTTCCTGGCATTAATACTCAAGATGCATGCATCTGAGGCTGTAAAGCATGCATTTTGTGGTATTTGATTAAGAAAGAGCTTTTTGTTCAGGTTTCCTATTTGGAAGCTTGCATGTCCTCCCCAGCCTGTCAGGCCCTAGATGGGTAAAAGTCACAGTCACTGTCATATCCTGGTCTGTGCAGTCATAGCCATTCCCTCTCTCATCAGAACTGTTGATCCTAGCGTGTTTCTCTAGTTCCCTTGATCATGAATTTTGCCTAGAGGCACTTGTTCCAGAATTGCCCCTCCTGCTTCAGCCCCTCGTGCTTCAGCCGTGGCCCCAGCACTCCGCAGCCTGGACTGAAGCTGCTGCTTCCTCCCAGGCCACATCTGGACACTGTGGCCAGTCCCTGCAAATGGAAGAGAAGCTTTGCCTGCAGTCACAAGGGAGGAGTTCTGGTTAGTGGTCACACCAGCCACAGAAGGGTGGAGATTGGGAGGGGATGGCTTTCTTTGTCAGCCAAGGAACAAGTGGGGAAGTTGTTTAGCTAAGTGGCCTTTGATAAGCAGACATTTAGTTCTGAAGAGACTCTCCAGCTCAGGCCACTTGGCCTGCAGCTATGCAGCAGTAGCAGCCGCCCTGAAGGTTTCACAGGTCACAAGATGATCAGCACTTCTCTGATGCTGGGAGTGGCACGGTGCTACCACCTAAGAAAGGCTCAGGCTTAGCTTGCTTTCTGGGCCCCTAGTAGGTGTTCTCGGAATGCCAACCATTCTTGTTTGTTTGTTTTTTTTTGGTTTTGTTTATTTTTTTTTTAATCTGAAGGACAGTACCCACTTCCTCCAACCACCTCTGTCTTCCAAGCCCCTTGGCCCGTTCCTGAAGGATGTCTTTTCCTTTGCAAAGAACAAGGCTGTGATGTAGCAGCTATTGTCTGTGTCTCCTGTATGTCTGTTCTTGTCACAAATGTATTTGGGGACATTGAATGCATTCATTTTCTGCAATAAAGTTTCTTAATCAATCTTCCCCCAAAAGTAATCAGTGGGCTGTCTGCAATCTGTTTGAGATATCGAACCTCTGTATTTTGGGCTGATTATAATCAAGGTTTTACAAGTACAGGTTTCCCAGTAACCATGGATCTGAACTTCGAACATTGAAAGGATGATACCATCAAAATGGGCAAGTGTTAAGGACTCCAAAGCCCCTAGACCAACCCTTTAGACAGAAGGGATGTGGCCTCGGAGCCCCTGGGCCAGGATACATATTTAATTTACTTGATGCTAATGGGCTGCTGTTTGATGAAGTGCCTGGGTAACTTGTAATCAGCCAGCACTGCCAGCCAGGGCTCCCGAAAGCGGCCTTAGCTGCCTGACAGAGCCAGGCCCCTAGGGAGCGCTGGGTGAGAGCCATGCAAGTGGGGTGCCTGCTGTCATCTGCCAGCTTAGTTTGCTATGGAGCCCGGGGCTGCCTAGGAGGGATGGGCAAAGAACTGGGTGGGCAGATCAGGCTACCCATCCTGCTCAAATAGCAGTCCCTCATCCTGCTTCCCTGTTAGATGTTCTAAGAGCCAAGTTTTTCAAAGGTGGGACACCATATCCAAAGGGAGAAAAAAACGCACGTGACTGGCTCAGTAGACAAATACAAAGTGTTTGATAAAATCCAAGACTTTAGGGCCAGCTGGTGGCATGGCGGTTAAGGCACTAGATCCCATGTGGCCAACTGTGTGGTTCAAGTCCTGGCCTTGGTGGCTAGGGAAGCATGCTAGGTATGTGTGCATTCCCAAAATCTGGACAGGAGGGAGAAAGGGAGAAGTGATTGCAGCACGGTCACCCCCATGGGGAACTTTCTCACTTTCCCTCTCTCTGGAAAGTGCATGCACCCTTTGGTAAGCTTAAGAAAAAGTTAGGCCCTGGCAGGTGACATGGTGGTTAGGGGTGCTGGACTCCCACATGGCCCACTGCAGTTCAGGTCCCAGACCTGGAGGCTTGGTTTCTCACTTTCTCTCTCTCTTTCTCTGTCCTTCTGTGGTCAAAATAAAAAATAAATAAGGTTAAATAAAATAATTATTTTAGAAAATTAACACTTTCATGCCAGAAACCCTCAGGTAACTAGAAGTGCCATCTTGCTCTCACTCATGGAAGAAATAGTGGGTTGTCAGAAAAGTCATGACGCATTTTTCTATGACTTCAGATGACCCAATAAATAGACTTTAAAAAGTACAGAAGGGAGATTATTCAATAAACGGACCCAGGTCCCCTTGACAGGGGAAATGGGCCCCGCGCACATGTCAAAGAAATGACCATTTACAGAAGGCAGGATGCTAGAGTTGGTGGTGGGCATGTCCCTCTGGCAGTTTTCTAGATTTTATTTTGCTATAGGGTGTGTGTACTTACCAGAGAGAGGGGGAAAGTGAGAAATCACCCCCTGGGGAGGACAGTCATGCTGCAATCCCTTCTCCATTCTCCTCAGGATTCTGGGCATGCATGCACATATGCTCAGCATGTTTTTCAAGGTGCTGAGCCCAGGACTAAAATCACAGCCACGTGGGATCTGGCTGCCTTAACCTCTGTATGACCTGCTGGCCCACCATCTGGCAGTTTTCATCCTTGAGAGGTTTATGGTGAAGGGAGCAGAGAAAAGGGACAGATTTGAAAGATGCCAGCTAGGAAAGCATGATGAATGCCAAGGCCAGTGGGTTTTGAGGTGGGAGCACTCTAGTCATGCACTGCTGCGAGGTGAAGCAGTGCCCATTTGGTAGCGAGGGGAGCCTGGGTAGGTATGTGGCATGGTCCAGGCAAGTAGTGGGGATGGGGACCTGGCTCTGGTGTGAGGGGTTTGGGAGAATAGTCCTAGAGTAGGGACACTTCTAGGAGGTATGGCCATAGAGGGGCTGGTGGAGAGAGGGGTGCAGTGTGGGGAGAGGGGCAAGGGGTGAGGAGCAGAGCTAAGGTGGCTTTTCTCTCTCTCTCTTTTTTTTCTTGATTTTAGGACGAGAGAGACTTAAGGGGTTGTGATCAATGAGGATGCTACCTGAACATTGCCAGGCCAGGCTTCTTCCCTGAGCTGCAGGCCTGTAGCTCCAATTGCCTCTTTGACACACTACCTGGAAAGCCTATTGGCACCTCCAATCCCACATATTCAAACCTAAGCTCACCATCTTTCCCCAGAGCTTGGCCTAACCTGCAATCTAGAGCTCCACCCCTATGAAGGGTGCTTCACAGCAGATCAGTTTCCAAATCTTGGATCTGCCCCTCTCATTCATGCTGTGAATAGAGGTGGATCTCTCATTTCCAAATTCTTCTATGCCTTCTTAGGGTTAGACTGGAACTTGCCCAACTAGGGGCAAGTTTTCAGTATTCAGGTGAGGGGGAGGAGAGGTTTTTGCTATCTGGTGTGTGCACTCACCAGAAAGACAGACAGAGACAGAAAGCGAGAAATCACCCCTCAGGGGGGATGGCCACGCCTCAGTCCCTTCTCTCAGGATCTTGTACACGCATGCACACATGCCTGGTGTGAGTTTAAGCCACTGGGTCCAGGACTCGAACCATGAACGACCACATGGGGGTCTAGCAACATAGCCATTACGCCAACTGCTGGTCCCTTCAGGCTTTCTCTTGATAGAAATCCAACTCAGATGCCCTGATCAGAACTGTCTTGTCATGGTAATAACTTCCCAAGCTAGTCCGTTTTCCCTCTTACCCCTCTTCTATCCCCAGACTTAGCATAGCTACTGACGGTTGGTATTCCACAGATAGCCATTCATCTTATAAGTAAATGGTTAAGTGAGTGAATGACCAGGGACAGGCAGATCAGGAGAAAGTTAAGCAGGGGAGACCATTCAGGGCTTTGGAGAACACCTGAAGTTTTACTTTCTTAGGATCACTGGAGAGCATTTAAGAATTTTCATTTGGGGCTGGTCTGGTAGCACCGTGGTTAGGTGCTGTGCATAGAGGGTCGGATTCTATATGTTGACTGTAGTTCAAATCCTAGCCCCAGCAGTTTGAAAAATATATGAGGCACATAATGTATGCATGCCCCAAATCCTGACAGGATAGAGAAATGAAGGAAGAAGGATTGTGGAGTGACCACACCCCATTAGGAGGGGTTTACTCTCTCTCTTGGGAGAGCATGCACACCCACTGACAATAAGAAATAAAAAGAATTTTCATTTGTAAGGCTAGCCAAAAAGAAGAGTGGTTAGATGCTGAGCTGAAAACCACAACAGGCCTATGTGTGTGCCCAGGATCCTGACAGGATGGAGAAGTGGAGAACAAAAGATTGCAGTGTGACTAAGCCACTTGGGAGGCGCTCTCTCTCTGTCTCATGTGCACACACACTCCTCTGGCATGAAGGGTGATGAAGGGTGTGGTACATGGTGATATGAGCAGTTATGTATTGTAGCTCAATTACTCTGGCAGCTGTGAGGTGAATAGATTAGAAAACATGCGGAGAGGAAGAGTAGAAGTGGGGTGTACGATGAGCCTATTTGCTACAAAGAGCAACCTTCATTTTGGGTGACTAAACACAATAAAATGTTTACATCTCACTGACAGTACGGTGCAATTAGATATTTGACAGGCAACCTTCCACATCACAATTCTGGGACCCCAGGTTTTTCCATTTTATGTTGCCACCATCTTCAACCTGTGACCTCGATGCCACTGCATAATGGGTTTTAGAGGCAGCCCTGGAAGTGGCAGTACCTCATTCTCACCCGCATTCCATGGTCCTCAACTGAACTACCAGGGCGGCTGAGAGATGTGGTCATTCTGTGTGCTCAGGGAAAAAAACTAAATGGATTTGCAAGCACTTAGGGTTGTCTCTGCCATTCCAGAGTGGCTGTGGGAGTCAGATGAAAGATGCTGGGGCCTTATGTAAGGGTGGCGGCGATGGCAGTATAGAACAGCAGGTGGAGGGCCGGCTCTGTGGGGAAGCAGTGGTATGCTGCTCAAGACAAAGCTGATTCCCACATGGTGACGGTGGTTCGAGTTCCCAGCCTAGTTTGCCTGAAGCACACTGATGCACACGAGCGCCCAGGATCTGATGGGCTGGAGAACCGGGGAAGGAGAGCAGTGTGGTCAGACTTTGTGGAGGGTTGTCTCTCTCTTGTTCTCACTTGAATTCTGTCATGATTAAAGAGAAAAAAGTTTTAAAAACTGAAGTGGGGGCCAGCAGGATCCCACGTGGCTGACTGTGTGCTTTGAGTCCTGGCCCTAGCAGCTTGAAAATCACTCTGGGTGCATGTGCATGTGTGCCCAAAGTCCTGAAAGGAGAAGGATTTGCAGCATGGTCATCCACCCTGGGAGCTGATTTCTTACTATTCTCGCTGTCTTTCTCTCTGTCTCACTGTGGGGTGGATTCAAGAGATACTTAGGCTTCCTCATCCCACGTAACTACAACTTTATAACCTTTGACCTACATCTCCCCAGTCTCCAACCCCCTCTTCTTTCTTTCTTTTATTATCTTTCCTTTAAGGTTTTTTCCATAGGGCATATGCCCTTGCCAGAGAGAGACACTGAGAGGGGAAGTGAGAAATCACTCCCCTCAGGGGGATGGCCATGCCACAATCCCTTCTTCTCCATTCTCCTCCTAGAATTTGGGCACACCCATGCACCCAGCATGATTTTCAAGCTGCCGAGTCTGGGACTTGAACTGTGGTCAGTCATGTGAGAGTTCAGAGCCTTAACCACCACACCACCTGCTGGTCACCATCCCATGTCTTTTAACCACCGTGGCAGTACATCATTCTTATCCATATTCCATGGTCCCTAACTGCACTACTAGGGTGGTTTGCTAAGTGTTTGCAAATCCAGTTCATTTTGGTCCCTGGGCACACAGAATGACCACCACCCTGTCTGGTCTCTGTGTATTTGAGTTTTTGTACATATGAACGAGCTCATGTGGTATCTGCCTTCCTGTGCCTGGCTTATGTCCTTCAAGGTAACATCTTTTAGGGTCACACATACGGTCGTATAGTAGGCCACGTTTTCTTATCCACTCATCGGTAAATGGGCTCTTTTGCATCTTAGCTGTTGTGAGTAATGCTGCTATGAGCATGGGTGTGCAGATAGCTCTGTGAGCTACTCATTTACTTTTCTTGGGGTCTATACCCCAAGTGGGATTGCTGGAGCCATGGGAGTTCTAGTTTTATTTTTTTGAGGAACTTCCATACTGTTGCATAGCAACTGTACCAATTTCCATTCCCAAAAGCAGTGCACGAGAGTTCCCTTTTCCTCACACTCTCACCAATACTTGTGTTTTCATCTTTTTGGTCATAGCCATCCTCACAGGTCTGAAGTGATAGATCAAAGGGTACAAAGTTGCAGTTATGCAGAAAGAATAAATCTAGAGAGCTAATGTCGAGCATAAGGATGATAATTAACGTATTGTGTTATTTACCAGGAATTTGCCAAGAGAGTAGATTTTAGGTGGTCTTTTAACAAACGTAACTATATAAGATGATAGATATGTTAATTGGATTGACCGTACTAATCATTTAACTGTGTGTATATATATAAACACATGATGTCATATGCCTTAAATATTTACAATAAAAAGAATATATTTCTTTCTTTCTTTTTTTTTTTTGGAGAGGTTTCCGCTATAGGGCGCATGTGCTCGCCAGACAGACAGAGAGAGACATAGAGACAGAAAGCAAGAAATCACCCCCCAGGGGGCATGGCCACACCACAATCCCTTCTCCTCCATTCTCCTCTCAGGATCTTGGGTACGCACGCACACACGCTCGGAGTGAGTTCCTTAAGCCACCGGGTCTGGGACACGAACCATGGTCGACTACATGGGAGTCCAGCGACAAAGCCATTACGCCAACTGCTGGTCCCAAGAATACAGTTCTTCACATTGAAAAAAAAAAACAAACAAACAAACAAACAAAAAAACAAAGAAGTAGAAAATTTAGGAGGTAGGAGTAGGATTGCTGGGACTTGGTGGGGGCTCAGATGTGGGAGATGATGAAGTGGGGGGTTGAAGATGAGTCTAATTTTCACTCTGAAGACACCTAGAGAAATAACAGATGGAATCTTTCAAAAAGCAAGAGCCAGGGGCCAGCAGGTGGCATAGTGGTTAAGGTGCTGGACTCTCACATGGTCAACTGCAGTTCGAATCCTGGACCTGGTGGCTTGAGGATCATACCAGGTACATGTGTGTGAGTGCCCAGAATCCTGAGAGGAGAATAGAGAAGGGACTACAGCATGGCCATCTCCCCTGGGGGGTGATTTCTCGCTTTCTGTCTCACTGTCTTTCTCTGTCTCTCTGGTGAGCACATGTGCCTTGTAGCAATGACCTTAAAAAAGCAAACAAACAAAAACCTACAAAGGTAGGCTTGGGAGGGAATCACCTCTAGGCTGAGTGGTGCCCAGAAAGGGCAGCAGGTCCAAGCTCACACTCCCCCACAGGGAAAGGTTTGTCACCATTTGTGCTGTCTGTCTAAGCAGATCTCCTCTGCCCCTCTTAGGACTAGACTTGATTTTGAATTTTTTTGGGACTTTTTTTCCATCAATTTCCCTCTAGGGAAATCTCTCGAGCCGACACCCTGGTGGGATCCATCTGCAATGGTATGATCTTATGAGGGTGTCAAAGCTTGAAATTTCCCTGGAGGGAAACTAAATCCCTTGGGCTAGAAGGGGGATTCTCCCTTTCCACACTCATACTTCTAAATCTGTTCGTAAACTGGGAGCGTTTGAGGAAAAGCTCAAAGGACCTTCCTGTTGTTGGCCTCAGGCCATAGTTGGTTTTTACCACCCACATGAGAAATATGAGATGTACATTTTTCCTAGGCTGTGTATTTTGTTCCAGGGCTGTGGTGGGTTTTTGTTTTAAAAGTCTTTTGGAAGCATGTCAGCGATGATACTGTGGCAATGTTGATTGCAAAATTTGACAGTTCCCATTGCAAGATGTGTAGAACATATGATGGTTTTGTCCTCTGTCCAAACTCTCACTAGTTTACATGAAAAGGGGCTGATATTTCAGTGATGAAACATTAGCAGAAGGCTGAAATATGTCACTTAAAAATATGGGGCTAGCCATGATTTTTTAAAACCTCTTGTTCTGGAGCTGCTTTTAACTTTTATATCGAGAGCTCTCTTCTGCATGTATTTAATTTATCAAATAAAAGCAGGTGATTGAGGAGCATAATTCCCAAAGTTTCTACCTTGATTCAGATTTCGAAGATCATCCTAAGACTGAGAGGTCACGTGGGATTGGAGAGGAAGCCTCAAATAGCTCAGTGCCTGCAATGCAGGCAGAATGTAAATACGAGTTCCAGTTCCTGGTGCTGCGGCCTCCTTTGCGCCTCAGGAATGAAAGGGTCTGGGTTCGAGAAAGGTGAAGTGACTTGTCTGAGGTTCCACAGAATCTTGGTGGTGGAGCTAGGATTCAAACTGATGTCTGTAGCTTCCAAACCTGTGCTATGACCCTCTCTGACGGAGGAGAGCATGTGCTATGTGCCAGGCCTCCCACTAAAGCTGAGACTCCTGACCCTCCAGGAGTTCATAGACTGCTGCAGAGTTAGGGAAAGTGGCAATTAGAATGCAGAGTGATGCTAGTAGAAGGCAGCAGAGGGCTCTCTGGGAGGAAGGAGGCGGAACAAGCCATGCAGTGTCCAAGGAGGGAAGTCTTCTAGAGGTGGAGATGCTTGAGCTGTTGGCTGAAGGTAGAGGAGTTAGGCAAGTGAGAAATGGGAAGAGCGCACACAGAGGCATAGCGAGGAGAAGCAGCTTGGTGTGTACTGGGAACTCATGAGCAGTTTCCTTTCATGGGAGGTGTATTAGTTATCTATTGCTGGGTAACAAATTACCCCAAACAGTAGTGGCGTACAATATCATCTCTTATCTCACAGCCTGGTGTGTCAGGAATCCAGACCACTTAACTGGATCCTGTGGTGCAAGGTCCTCACAAGGTCCACTCAAGGTGTTGGACAGGGTTGCAGTCATCTCAAGGCTTGACTAGAGGAAGACGGCTTTCCAGGCTCACTCACTTGGTTCTGGGCAGGCTTCAGTTTCTTGCTGTCTGTTGGCTGGATGCTTCCCTCAGTTCTTAGTCATACGGACCCCTCCTCAGGGCAGCTCATGGCATGTCGCTTTGAATCATCCAGAGTGATCAAAGGAGAAAAAAATCAGGAAAGAGTATGAGCAAGGTGGAAGCCACGGTGTCTTTGGAACCTAATCTCGGAAGAGAAATCCCATCACCTTTGCCAGACTCTATTCATGGGAAGCAAGTCACCAGGTCTAGTCCTCATTTAAGGGGAGGAGTTTACACGAGGGCATGAATACCAGGAAATGAGGATTACTAGAGCCATGTTCAAAGCTGCTCACCATAGCCTGCCATCTGACCCCAATGATGTGCGTCCCTACCACAAACAAAATAATATTCACCCTTCTAGAGGTCTCCAAAAATTTCTTCTTTTGTTTCCTATAGAGCTTAATTGTTTCACTTATATACAACACCCCCCCCCATTTAAAAAAATGCCAGAAAACATGTGTACTTGCCGAGAGAAACAGAGGAAGAGAGAGAGGGAGGAAAGTGAGAAAGCACCCCCATGGGTCATTGTCACATGACAATTCTTTCTCCTACATTTCTCCCTTTCTGGATTTTAGGCATACATGCTGGGCATGTCCCTCAAGCCACCCAGTCTGGGACTTGAACTGTGCAGTCGGCCACATGGAATCTAGCTGCCTTACCCACCACATTACTGGCTGGCCCCCAAAATCTTATTTCATTATAGCATTACCTCAAAGTCCAGAATCTCATGATCTAAACCAGGCCCAGGTATGGATGAAGCTCCTTGGGTATAGCCCCTTTCTCTCTCCGACTTACTGGCAGGTTTGTTCACGAGAGAGAGAGAGAGAGAGAGAGAGAGACAGTGAGAGAGAGAGAGAACTCCCCAATGGGGCGTGGCCACACCACAGTTCTTTTTTCTCCATTATATTTGGATTTTTGGGCACACATGCACATGCATTTGGTGTGCTGGAATTCAAACTGCAGTTGGCACATGGGACCTGGCTCTTAATGCACTTACCGCTGTGCTCTGGGGCCAACTCCAGGCCTATCATCTCTTATGTATTCTATTTCATCTGGAGACCTGTGAAGCTAATGACAAGTTATCTGTGTCTATTCCCCAACATACAATGGTGGAGTAGGACAGGATAACCACTGTAGTCATTCTTGTTCAAAAGTGAGGAGAATGGGTGGCGCAAAGGAATCACCACTAATCCAAGGCAACTCTGAAATCCAGCCAGGTAAATGTCGGACATTCCTTGATAATGTTTCAAGGCCTGGAAGGCCTGGGGCTAATTCTCCATGCTTCCATTTAGGTTGTGTCATAAGTCTTAAAAAGAATTATTTATTTTTAATCTCACTTACTCATTTAATTAATTAATTAATTAATTATCTTTTTTTTTTTTAAGTTTTGTCCAGAGAGAGAGAGAGAGAGAGACAGAGAAATTGAGAAACCATGCTACCAGGTCTGGGACTCAAACCATGGTCAGCCATGTGGGAGTGTCTAGTGCCTTAACCACCACACCACCTGCTGGTCCATGGCTGTGTCCTAATTTTAAAATTTACTTATTTCTTCCAAGAGACAGAGAGAGAGAGAGAGAGAGAGAGAGAGAGAGAGAGAGAGAGATCCTTCCTAACGGGCTCAACACTGTATTCCCCCCAACCTTCAGCCAGCCCTGGATCCTGGGCATACTCAGGAAGGTCTCTGGATGTGAACCCAGAACTTTCCCATGTGGGTCACATCATAGAGCATCACATTTTCCCACTGTTAGGCTCCCCAAATTTTTGATTACTTACTAAACACTGTCCATGGAACATTCTTATCTAAATATCTTTAAGTCCTTGTAAGTACTTCTACAAGGTAAATTTACAACAGCAAACACTTTGTGAACACTAAATATGTGTCATGTCTGGTTGTAAATGCTGTATAGACATAATTTTATATAATCTTTCCTATTTAATTTTATGTTTTTATTGGATAAAATTCACATAATGAATTACTTATAATTTTTGGTTTATAAAGTAATCAACATTCACCTATATGTGGACAACTTCATGGCTGGCCTTGTGGCCCTAGTGGTTAAGAAAACTAGATCCCACATGACCAATCACAGTTTGAATCCTGGCCCTGGTGGCCTGTAAAACATACCAGGCATGTGTGCCCCAAATCCAAAACCCCAAGAGGATGGAGAAATGGAGGAGAAGGGATTACAGTGTGATCATGCCCCACTGGGAGACACTCCGTCTCTCTGTCTGTCTCTCTCTCAACTTTTCTCTGGCAAGTGCACATGCTCTCTGGCAATATTAAAAAAAATGGATGGGATCAGCAGATGGTGTAATGGTTACATTGCTGGACTCCCATGTAGTCGACCGTTCAAGTTTTGGACCTGGTAGCTTGAAACTCATGCTGGGCATGTGTGCATACATGCCCAAAATCCTGAGAGGAGAATGGAGGAGAAGGGATCGCAAGGGGGGCCATTCCTCCTGGGGGATGATTTCTCACTTTCTGTCTCTCCAGTGAGTGCATGTAATCTATAGCAAAAATCTCTCTCTAAATAAATAAATAAAAAACAAGCGGACAACTCTATCTGTGTATCCATTTTTAATAATGTAATTGGAACTGCCTCTGCTCAAAGGAAGCATCATCCTAAATCCTATGTTTATAATTACCTTGCTTTTTTAAAAAAGAATTGTTTTATTTAACTTTATTTATTTATTTTAATTTGACCAGGGAGAGACACAGAGAGAGAGAGAGAGAGAAAGCAAACCGCCAGGTCTGGGACTCGAACCACCACACCACCTGCTGGTCCCATACCTTGCTTTTTAAAAAATGTAACATTTTTATTATTATTATTATTATCATTATTATTATTTTGGAGAGATTTTTGCTATAGGGCACATGAGCTTGCTAGAGAGACAGACAGAAAGTGAGAAATCACCAATGAGGGAGGATGGCCATGCCACAATCCCTTTTCCTCCATTCTCCTCTTGGGATTTTGGGCATGCATGCACACTCACCCAGTATGAGTTTCAAGCCACCTGGTCTGGAACTCGAACCATGGTCGACAGTGGGAGTTCAGTGATGTAACCGCTGTGCCATCTGCTGGTACCTTAATGTAACATTATTGAACGTATTTATATATATATATTGTATATATGTAAAGTTTGTATATTTTTCTAAGAAGTACATTTACAAATTTTAGTTGTGTTTATAAAATGGTATTGCACATTCTATGTGCAATATTTTAAAAATTAAAACATAAAATTTTTATTATTTTTGATTGACAAATTATAATCTTATACATTTATGGGGTATAATGTGCTGTTTTGATATATGTATACAATGTGACATTGTTAACAAGCTAATTAACATATACATCACCTCACTTACCTATCATTTTTTAGAGAGATTTTTGCTATAGCGCATATGCGCTTACTGGAGAGACAGAGAGACAGAAAGTGAGAAATCACCCCCCACGGGAGATGGCCATGCCGCAATCCCTTCTCCATTCTTCTCTTGGGATTTTGGGCACACATGTACATGTGTCTGGCACGAGTTTTAAGCTGCTGGGTCCAGGACTTGAACCATGGTTGACTATATGGGAGTCTAGTGATGTAACCATTATACCATCTGCTGGTTCCATTACCAATCATTTTTTGCATAAGATATTTGGAATATTCCCTCAGTTGTTTTGAAAAATATAATATGTTATTATTGACTGGAGTCTGTTGTGTAGATCTCAAAATCATTTCTCCTCTTTGAAACTTTGTACCCTTTGGTCAACAGCTCCCCATCCCCTCTGCTGCCAAACCAGCCACCATTCTACGCTCCACTTCTATGAGTTCTACTTTATTAGACCGTACACTGGAGATCGTGCAATATTCATCTTTTTGTGCCTGACTTATTTCACTCAGCACAGTGTCCTCCAGACTCATCCATGTTGTCCCAGATGACAGATTTCTCCGTACTTACATGCGATGTTTTAAAGCTTTCTGTTTGCTCTGCTTTAGTTCATTCCTTTTGAATACTGTGTAATATTCCTTTGTGCATATATGCCATAGATAATTATTTTCTGATGGGCATTTGAGGTGCCTGGGGCTGAAGTGAGGAGGAGCTGGGGGGAAATTGGGAGTAATTGCTAATGTGTACACTTTTGGGGAAAAGAGTTATTAAAATGTTCTAAAATCAGATAGTGTTGCTGGTTGCACAACTCTGTGTAGTATAAATTATGAAATTTACACTTTAATATCTTTTCAAAAGTTTCTCTTTCGTGAGTAGGAAAGATTGAGAGCTATACAGGCAGGGAGTGAGAGAGAGACAGAAAGGGGCAAAGCAATGTGATCTACCCCCCCAGCCTTCAATCACCCTGGATCATGGTGTGTACAGAGATGGCTTTGACTGGGAACTGGGAACCTTTCCACGTGGGATTGTGTCATAGACCGTCATACCACTGTCTAGCCTCCCAAATGTATATTTTAAATGGGTGAATTGTGTACCAGCAGATGGCATAATGGTTATGTCGCTGGAATCCCACATGGCCGACTGAGGTTCAAGTCCCAGACTCAGCAGCTTAAACTCACTCCAGGCATGTGTGCATGTCCAAAATCCCAAGAGGAGAATGGAGGAGAAGGGATTTAGGCATGGTTGTCTCCCCTAGGGGATGATTTCTCGCTTTCCCTCTCAACTGTCTCTCTCTGACTAATGCATGTACCCTATGACAAAAATCTTTTAAGAAAAAGGAAAAAAAATTGCTATGACAATGAATTTTAAGATACAGAGGAAAAAATGTTTTCCTACAGTAAGATAACATATAAATATCAACACAAGAAAACCCAGAAAACTGGAAGACAGAAATAATCATTAAACAGCTTACAAAGGGAATTAAAATCTATTTAAACAAACAACAAAACGAATCCCCAAACAGAGTAGTGAATAAGCACATGATAAAAGGCAGTAAGAGACATGCAGTTTGAAACTACAATGAGGACCACATACCACCAGGATGGCAAAAATAAAAAAGACACATGCAAATATTAGTGAGCATTAGAACAAGTGGGACGCTCACACACTGCTGGTGACAGCGTAAATGGGTAAATCCATTTTGAAAACCTGCTTGGGAATACATGTATTTTCTATTTTGCTAGAGGGTATATGTGTTCAGCAGAGAGAAATGAGAAAGAGGGAGAGGAGAAAGCACCCCGATTGGGCATGGTCACACAATCCCTTGTCCTCCATCTCTCCCCTCCTGTCAGGATTTTGGGCAAGCACACACACATGCCTCTTATGTCTCTCTACCTGCCAGGTCTAGAACTTGAACAATGTAATGGGTCATGTGGAATCCAGCTGCCTTAACCATAATGCTATAGAGCCAGGCCAGTAATACTCATTAAACTAAATATTTACATACCTTAAATGCAGTCATTTCACTCCTAGGTATGTATAATCAATTGAAATGGGTACATACCCCAGAAGATATGAGCAAGATGTTTAGCAAAGCGCTGTTCATAATAGCCCCAAACCACAAACATTACGAATGTTCAACAGTAAAAAGGGTAAGGGTAAATAAATTGTGGTATGTTCATATAATAGAATGCTGTACAGTAATGGCACATTATAAATACAGGTATACACAATAAGAGGGTGACTCTTGCAGATATACTGTTGAATGAACAAAAAGCAGCCACACAAAGGACATATCCTGTATGATTCCACATATAAGAAGCTCAAAACAGACACAAATAATGAACAGTAGTAGTGGCTATCCCTGCAAGTGGTGTGCTGACTTGTCACGAGAATGAGGAAGCCTTTTGAGATGCTGGAAACCTTCTTGTCTTGAACTGAATGGTGGGTACATGGGTGTATACATATATAACAATGCACCTAAAAGTACAGTTAAAATTAGCAGACTTGGGACCAGCAGTTAGCATAATGGCTATGTCACTGGACTCCCACGTAGTCGACCACGGTTCGAGTCCCGGACCCGGTGGTTTAAACTCACGCCAGGCACGTGTGCGTGCATGCCCAAGATCCCTAGAGGAGAATGGAGGAGAAAGGATTGCGGCGTGGCCATACCCCCTGGGGGGTGATTTCTCGCTTTCTGTCTCTCTGTCTCTCTCTGTCTGTCTGGTGAGCGCACGTGCCCTATAGCGAAAAACATCTCCAAAAAAATAAAAATAATAAAAAAAATAAGCAGACTTTAGGGACCAGCAGATGGCATGGTGGTTATGTTGCTGGACTCCGAGGCAGTCGATCACAGTCTCAGTACTAGAACCCGTGGTTAAAACTCATGCCAGGGGGACCAGCAGTTAGCGCAATAGCTATGTCGCTGGACTCCCATGTAGTCGACCGCCGTTTGAGTCCTGGACCTGGCGGCTTAAACTCGCACCAGGTGTGTGTGCATGCATGCCCAAGATCCTGAGAGGAGAATGGAGAAGGGATTGAGGCATGGCCATCCCCCCTGGAGGGTGATTTCTCGCTTTCTGTCTCTCTATCTCTCTCCGGCGAGTGCACATGCCATATAGCAAAAAATTTCTCTAAAAAAGTAAAAATTAGTAGACTATATACTATATGTACTGACCCCCTTATTTAAAAAATTAATTTGTTTATTTGCCAGAGGGCTCACTGGAGAGAGATACAGGGTTGGAAGGGAGTGAGAAAGCATCTCCACATGGGTAATGGTAATGCCACAATCCCTTCTCCCCCATCTCTCCCTCCTCTTGGATTTTTAACACACGCACACACGCACACACACACACACACTCACACATGCCCAGCATGTTTTTTTTTTTTTTTTGAGAGGTTTTTCGCTATAGGGCGCGTGCGCTCGCCAGACAGACAGAGAGAGACATAGAGACAGAAAGCGAGAAATCACCCCCCAGGGGGGATGGTCACGCCGCAATCCCTTCTCCTCCATTCTCCTCTCGGGATCTTGGGCACGCATGCACACGCGCCCGGCGTGAGTTGTAAGCCACCGGGTCCGAGACGCGAACCGCGGTCAACTACGTGGGAGTCCAGCAACATAGCCATTACGCTAACTGCTGGTTCCCATGCCCAGCATGTTTTTCAACCCACCGGGTCTGAGTCTCTAACTGCGCAGCCAGCCATATGGGATCCAGATGCCTCACTACCACTCCACGGCTGGCCCAAGTTTTAAAAAAATTTTTAGTTTGTTACAGGCCATGAATGCTTGCTGGAGAGAGGGAGACAGAGCGAGTAAGAGAGAGGCAGAGAGAGAGAGGGAAAGTGAGAAATCACCCTCCCAGAGGGGATGGCCATGCCACAATCCCTTCTCCTTCATTCTCTTCTTGGGATTTTGGACATGCTTTCATGTGCGCCTGGCATTTTTCAAACTGACAGCTCTGGGACTCCAACTGCATAGTCATGTGGAATCTAACTGCTTTAACCACCGTGCCAGGAATGGCTGGGTTTTTTTTTTTTTTTGTTTGTTTGTTTGTTTAAAAATGATGTGAACGTTCTGGACTTTCATTTCCAGTAATGACAGACTAGATCATTTGGACCAATCTTCCAATTGAAAAGGTTGAAAATTTAAAAAAAAAAAAATCATCTTAGGGACTAGCAGTTAGCATAATGGCTATGTCGCTGGACTCCCACATAGTCGACCGTGATTCATGTCCCAGATCCGGTGGCTTAAAAAACTCACACTGGGCCCGTGTGCATGCGTGCCCAAGATCCCGAGAGGAGAATGGAGGAGAAGGGATTGCGGCATGACCATCCCCCCTGGGGGGTGATTTCTCGCTTTCTGTCTCTCTGTCTCTCTCTGTCTGTCTGGTGAGCACACGTGCCCTATAGCAAAAAAAATAAAAAATCATCTTAAAAGCATCTGTGAGCTAACTGTATAGTGAATAAAGAAAAAAATAGGACCAACAGGTGGCATGGAGATTAAGGCACTGTATCTCACATGGTTGGCTACATGGTTCTAGATCCAGACCCAGCAGCTTGAAATCATGCCAGGCACGTGTTCATGGATACCCAAATTCTTGAGAAGACAATGGAAGAGAAGGGATTGTGGCATGGCCATCCCACCTGGGAGGTGATTTCTTACTCCCTCTCCCCTCCTTGTGTCTCTCTCTGGGGAGTGCACACGCCCTATAGCAAAACCAAAACAAACAAAAAAAAAATAGAAAGAAAGAAAAAATACTGGGTCAAGATCCAGGAGACAAATCCAGAGAGGTGACCTGGCACTATGAAGTGCTTTTGCCCTGGTCTATTTGGGGATTGCTGACCTGGAAGAAGCTACCAAGGGGTTAGGACAAAGAGTCATAGTCCAAAGTCCACCAAGAGCATGCATGGATGCTTGATATGGGACAAATGTGTCACTGGGCTAGGACACCCAGAGTCATATGAAATATTAAAATGAAAGACCCTCCTGGCACCACACATAAAAACAAATTGCAGGCAGATTATAGACCTAAGGCTAAAAGGTAGAACAATAACACTCTTAGAAGTAATTTTGGAGGGTATCTTCGTAAAATAGAGGGTAGAGAAAGACTTTGTAATCAAGATACACAAAAGAAGTACTAACCATGGAAGGCAGATAAATTGCACTACATTAAAATCAAGAACTTCTCTTCATTAAAAGACATCAGTAAGAGAGTGAATAGGCAAACTTGAGTGGAAGAAGATATTTGCAAAGCATGTAGCTGAAAAGGCTTGCATCCAGAATAGATAAAGTGCTCCCTGAAATTAATAAGAAAAAGTCAGACAACCCTGTAGAAAAATGGGCAAAAAGACTTGAACAATTATTTCAAGAGGATATCTCTGACTTTGCATACAGAGACATTAGTAATGATGAAAATGAACCTTAATCATGAGATAGCCATCATATTGACTACAATGAACAAGTCTGTTGATTCTAAGCACCAGTGAAACCTTGGAGCAAGGGAAGCTAGTAGGCTGCGTATGGGAGTTCATGTTGGTTCAACCACTTGGAAACACAGCCTGGCATTACTTCGTAAGTTAAGTGTGCATCTTATAGAAGTGCAGGCACATGAAGGTCAGGAGGTATGTTCATAGCAGCTCTGCTGGTAATGGGCTCAAAGCAGACACTACCCAAATGCCCAGCAATAGAATGACTAAGCAATTCATGGTGTGGCTGTGTGATGGAGTGAACGAACCTTGGATAGCTGTAGCTACGTGGATGAACCCCACAGGTGTCACATTAAGTAAAAGAAGTCAGATGCTTTCACTTATACCAAGTACCTACACAGTCAAAACAGAGTTCTGTTTGGAGATGTACACAGAGATGTCTCAATTACAAAGAAAAGCAAGTAGTGGTTACTCTAAAATGTCACAATAGTGTTTGTTCCTGCTGAAGATGAAGGAGATTGTTACCATGAGGGATGTTCTCAGTGAGTCATGTTCCTGCAAAATCCCTGTGTTGAAGACCTAAGCCCTAGTACCTCAGAATGTAACTGTATTTGGAGACCGTCTTTAAAGAGGTGATTAAGGTAAAATATGGTCATTAGGGTGACCCCAGTGCAATGTGGGAGATGAGGACACAGACCCCCACATAGGGATGATCATGAGAAAACACAGGGAGAGGATGGCATCTACAAGCCAAGGAGAGAGCCTCAGGAGGAGCCAGCCCTGGCAGCACCTTGATCTCGGACTTCCAGCCTCCAGAACTGTGAGAAAATATATCTGAGTTGTTTAAGCTACCCAGACTGTGGGACTTTGTCATGGCAGCCCCAGCAAACTAATATAAGGGGTCATTTGAGAAGGCTTTTGTGTGCTTCCAAGACTGTATTTCTTTCTTTAGGTTTTTGCCATAGGGCACATGTGCTATCTGGAGAGAGACAGAGAGAGGAAGAGTGAGAAACCACCCCTCAGAGGGGATGGCTATGCCACAATCCCTTCTCCATTCTCCTTTTGGGGTTTTGGGCATGCATGCATGTGTGCCTGACATGATTTTCAAGCCGTCCAGTCCAGTACTCGAACTGTGGTCAGCCATGTGAGAGTCCAGCACCTTAACCACAATGCCACCTGGTGCCCCCCTAAGTTTGTATTTCTTGATTAGGATGGTGATTGCACAGGCATTTGCTTTAACATAAATTGTTAAATTGTACATTTCAGCTTTATTCACTTTTCTGTATAAGTGTTATATTTTACAATAAAAACACGAAACAAAAAAGGATAGCTTGGTCTGGGCACGGAATGAACATTTTTCTCTCATTGAATCCTGACACCAATCCTGTGACAAAGATTCTGCAAGGACTCTTTCTTTCATTCTTCCTTTCTTTTTCTTTCTTTCTTTTTTTTTTTTTCCAGAGGGCATGTGTCCTCCCAAGAGAAAGAGAGAGAGACAGAGACAGAGACAGAGACAGAAAGAGAAGGAAGCAACCTCAATGGGGGGATGGTAATGCCACAGTCCCTTTTGTTCCATTTCTCCCTCCTTTTGGGATTTTGGGCATGTGCAGACGTACCCAGAGTGTTTCTCAAGCCACCAAGCCCAGGACTTGAACCCCATGGTCAGCCGTGCCATGTGGGAGCCTACTGCCTTAACCACCAGGCTACAGAGCTGACCTAGACTCTAATTTCTGTAAACAGATTTATTGAGATATAATTTTTAAATTATATAATTCACTTATTTACAATATATAATCCAGTGGTTTTCAGTACAGTATATGCAGGGTTGTACTGTCATCACCACAGTCAATCTTAGAACATGCTCATCACCTCAAAAAGAAGCCCCATATCTGGCCAGTAGATGGCGTAGTGGTTAAGGAGCTGGGTCCCAAGTTCCAGTAAGAGGCCAGCGGCCTGAGAAACACACTGGGCGTTGGTGCGTGCCCAACATCCCTAAAGGAGAATGGAGAAAGAGGGACTGCGATGTGGCCATCCCCCCTGGGGGATGATTTCTCACTTTCTCTCTCTTTGTGTTTCTCTCTCTCTGGCAAGCACCCCATGGCAAAAAATAATAAATAAATTGAAAGGGAACTTCGTACCCTTTACCTATCATCTCCCTAACCCCCCATTTCCTGGCAACTACTAATTGCCTTTCTGTCTCTATTGGTCTATTCTGGACATTTCAAACCATCAAGTCCTATCAAGTAGGTGGCCTTCTGAACCTGGTTCTTTCATCTGGGTTGTGGTGTGTGTTACCACTTTGTGCCTTTCATGACTGTTTATCCACATTCATCAGTTGTTGGGCACTGGGGCTATTTCTGCTGTTTGCATATTATGAATAATGTTGTTATGAGCATTCACGAAGAAGTTTCTGGGTGGACATACCTTTCCAGTTGTCTTGGGTATAGGTGTATCTCAGTGCAAACTTTCTGTGTCATATGGTGCTCTTGTGTTTAACTTATTGAGGAACCTGTGAACTATTTTCCACAAAGGCTTACAGTTTGCATTCCCATCAGTACTGTATGATGATTCCAGTTTTTCCATATTCTTGCCAACACTTGTTATTTTCTGCCTTTTAAAAACTTACAGCTATTGTGGCTAGCAGATGACGTGGTGGTTAAGGTATTGAACTCCCACATGGCTGACCGTGGTTTGGGTCTTGAACCTGGGATCTTCCCTTCTTGCTTTACCTTTCTCTCTCTCTCTCTGTGTGTTAAAATTAAAAATAAATAATAATAACAGCAAATAAAATCAAGCAAAATAAATAAATCTTAAAAAAAATTATAGCTCTCTTAGTGGGTGCCAGGCAGTATTTGTGTGTTTGTGTGCTTAATTTGCCAGAGGGGCACATGTGCTCACTGGAGAGAAACAGAGGGAGAGGGAAAGTGAGAAAGCACTCCCATGGTGGATGGTCACTTAACAATCCCTTCTCTTCCATATATCCCTTCTTTTGGGATTTTGGGCATGTACACGCATGCACCTGGTGTGTTTTTCAAGCCACCAGTTTGAGACTCGAGTTGTACAGTTGGCCATGTGGGATCCAGCCACCTTAACCACCTCCCCACCTGCTGATTTGTGGTTTCCTTTTTAATGAGGTGGGCAGGGAGAGAGTGACAGATAGTAATTTGACAGGATCTCACCAGTGTCACAATCGTCTTGCCCTAGCTTCCTAATTAGCTAGGGTTACAGGCATGCACAACTATTCCCAGCACATTCAGGATTGCGAACCTGGGCCTTCTATGCGGCTTCCAACCTCCCAAGCAGAGGTGCTGCCTGTGTGCTGGGCCTTGTGGCTCTGATTTGCATGTTTTTCTTGACGGTGATGTTGAGCCTCTTTTCATGTGCTTGTTGGCAAGGACTATTAGTTCCATTTCCTGATGAGGAAATCAAAGCTCAAGGAGGCTCAATGACTAGTCCTGCTTTCTGGTCCAAGACTCCTTTTCCTCCTAGTTATCCCCGCCACTTCCATGAGTGGCAGGTTCTTCTAAGCAGTCAGCATGAAGGACGGCCGTGGCTCTTGGTGCCAACCACCTGGCCCTTATAAGCCTGCCTTGGCCCCAGCCTGGCTCTTGGTTTGTCTGGATCAGTTTCTGCAGCTGCTACCAAACCCCTGAGCTCTCCTTTGGCATCACCTTACAGTGCCTGTCCTGTTTGTTGCAACTGAGGGCTTCTACCTGAGACCTAGAACTTTCTGTGAAGAGTATTTTGGCTTTACCTAAACCTGGTACTCAGACATCCCAGTTAAGCACACAGAAACCCAGACTGTCAGGACTGGCAGAGCATTAAGTCCTTTTCATGGGTAGGGGGAAAACTGAGGTTTAGAAAGGGCTGAGAGCTCTCTGAGGTTTTCATAGAATAATCATGGTGGAGCTGGGAGCAGGATAGAGACCTTCCTGCTATGCACATGATGGGAGAAACTGGTTCTTTTATCTGGGTTGTGTCATTCATGACTCATTATCCATATTCATCAAATGATGGGCACTGGGGCTATTTCAGACTGGTTATGCTCTAGGCTCTCACTTGGGCCTACGATAACTACAATCATTACTCGGGGAAAGATAGCTCTAGGACAACCCAGAGGACAGGCGTGAGGGGAAGAGCCTGGCAGAAAGGTAGGTTTCTCCCCAGAGGCACTGAGTTGTGGAGAAATAGTGGCTCCTAGTCCTGGAACTCGTGGCTCTGATTTGCATGTTCTTGACAAATGATGCTGAGACTCTTTGCATGTGCTTGTTGGTAAGGTATATTAGCTCTATTTTCTGATGAGGAAATCGAAACTCAGGGAGGCAAGCTCAGGGAACTGTAAGTTAGGGGAGGGAGTATCAGTCAAGTTGCTTTAGACAATCCTACAGTAACACACAATCCCCAAGGCTCAGTGCAAACTCAAGCAAGGCTCCTTTCTCACTTTCTGCTGTATGTCCATTGCAGGTTAGCTGAGGTACTCAGCTCTCTATCGCCTTCACTTCAGGCCCAGCCTGAGAGAAGCTCCAGCCTTACCATTCCACCATCCCCAAGGCAGGACAAAGGAAACGTGGCCTGTCATAAACTGTCAATGTTTTTGCTCAGAAGGGAGATGCCACACTTGTGTTCACACGCCATTGGCAAAAAGTAGGTGACATGGTCATGCCTAATCTCAAGAGGGCTAGGGAAACTCAATTCTACCACGTGCCTGGAAAGAGAACTGGAAATATTTGGAGAACAGCAGTCCCTTAGCAGGTCTTAGGCTGCCTGGGTTGGGCTTCTGCCTGTTGTCTTCCCTGTGTCTCTCTTCATTAGAGTGACTATATGTCTTAGTTTGTTGAGACAGGTTATATCTATTGGCCCAGCCTATATATAAACACACACACACACACACACACACACACACACACACATATATATATATATATATATATATATATATATATATATATATAATTTATTTTGAGGGGGGAGAGGGTTTTGTTATAGGGTGCATGCGCTCGCCAGAGAGACAGAGAGAGACAGAGAGACAGAAAGCGAGAAATCACCCCCCAGGGGGGATGGCCATGCCACAATCCCTTCTCCTCCATTCTCCTCTTGAGATCTTGGGCACTCACGCACATGCACCTGGCGTGAGTTTAAGCCACTGGGTTGGGGCCTCAAACCCCAGTTGACTACATGGGAGTCCAGCAACCTAGCCATTACTCTAACTGCTGGTCCCGGCCTAGCCTATATATTAATAGTGCTCCCTTTCCATCTTAAAAGAGTCTCTGCTTGGACACAGAGACTCTGGAAGCCCTCTTCCTTGGTGGCATGGGATAAAAACAGTTTGTATGTAGGGAAGCAGACGATATTAGGAAGGGAGCCCACCTTATGCTGAAGTGATAAAGCCACTTCTTGTCATTTGTAATTGTTGGTGACTGCTTACTTTTTATTATCCTCCAGCATTCAGGGAGTCTTCTCTTAATAGTTTGTCTCAGCTTTGTTTTGAGGGTGAGGAAAGGTCCTGTGTCTAGAGAAGGGAGGGAGAGCAGCACCCTCCATAGGCCAGCATGGCGGTGGCAGTGATGCCCAACAAGGAGCCTTCACAAGGAGGAAAATGTTCAGGGCATGTTTTAGGGGCCTTTGTCACCCTCTCCCACTCCCAGCAGTCTTCTTCTAGTGCTGCCATAAATGGTCTTGGGTTTATTTTTCAAGGAAGATGACACTTACTTGAAGTTGCCGCCTCCATTTGACCTTTACACCCAGCACAGAGAGGCAGGGCTAGCAGGGAGCTCCTTACCGTCTTGTGCCATAGAAAATGGGAATCCTGGGAACCAGCAGTTAGCGTAATGGCTATGTCGCTGGACTCCCACGCAGTCGACCGCGGTTCGTGTCCCGGACCCGGTGGCTTAAAACTCATGCCGGGCGCGTGTGCGTGCGTGCCCAAGATCCCGAGAGGAGAATGGAGGAGAAGGGATTGCGGAGTGACCATCCCCCCTGGGGGGGTGATTTCTCACTTTCTGTCTCTCTGTCTCTCTCTGTCTGGCAAGCGCATGCGCCCTATAGTGAAAACCTCTCAAAAAAAAAAAAAAAAAAAGACCTATTCCCAACTGAAGGGCAAGAGAGGCAGCACAACTTTCTGGGTTAGATTAGAAGCACTGGTCACTGGGAGATTCTCTCTGCCTTTCCTGATACTAAAGTGGCATGTTTCTGCCCCCTTCTCCAATTCCCAGCATATTTCCTGGGTGCTGGCTATGGATCAGGGCTCGAGTTTGGCACCATAGATAATACAAAACTGATCATCATCCAGGCCTGTCCTTGAGGACTCAGACTTTGGGGGCAAACAGGACTCACGGATAGACAGGATATGACAGGGAAGGAAAAGGAAGAGTTAGGCAGGAACCTGGCTTTTTGCTTGCAAATTTGGGTTATTGGGGAATCCAGGAGGAGATGTTTGTGGAGAGAGGGTTGACTCAAGAGTTGGCTGTGGGTGTAGTAAGTCAAGTGATCAGATAGCTATCCAAGTCTGAGGTTGAGTGGAGCAACCCAGATTTAAGATATAAGTTTTGAAGCTGCTAAGGCCTGAAAACATCCCTCAAAATTCATGCATTGGAAACGGAATTTCCAACGCAACAGTGTTGGAAGGCACACCTAAACAGTGTTTAGGTCAGGAGGTCTCCACCCTCATGAATGCACTGTTATTATTGTGGGGATGTATCTTCTTTCACTTTTTTGCCTTGTGGGGATATAATATCCATCTTCTCTTGCCCTTTTCCACCATCTTCCATGTAAGGTCACAACAAGAAGTTCTTCAGTTTCTCATCAGATGCTGGCACCTTGATCATGGTCTTCCCACCTTCCAGAACTGTGATACATATTTGCTCTTTATAAATTACCCAGATATTATTTATTAGGATCTTAGTATATCAGAAGAAGAGTTACCTTTCTTACTCTGGTACTGCTCTCATACTCTTTGGGGGGATGGTCATGACACAATCCCTTTCCCTCCATTCTCCTCTTGGAATCTTGGGCATTAACGCACATGCACCTGGCAAGATTCTCAAGCAGGTGAGTCTGGGATTTTGTAGTTGGCCATGTGGGCTCCAGCTCCTTAACCACTGTGCCACCAGCTGACCTCAACAACTGGGCATTTCATTCAACATTATTACTAAGATTTTTCTATGTTATATATATTTTTAATAAATATTTTATTTAACTTTATTTATTTATTGATTTGACCAGAGAGGGACAGAGCAAGAAAGCGAGGGAAAGTGAGAAAGGAAACCACCAGGTCCGGGACTCCAACCACAATAAGCCTTGTAGGAGTCCAGCACCCTCAACTAACATGCCACCTGCCAGCCCCATTATATATATATATATATATATATATATATATATATATATATATATTTTTTTTTTTTTTTTTTTAGAGGTTTTTTGCTATAGGGTGCATGCGCTCGCCGGAAAGACAGAGAGAGAGAAAGCGAGAAATCACCTCCTGGGGAGATGGCCACGCCACAATCCCTTCTCCTCCATTCTCCTCTCAGGATATTGGGCATGCATGCACACGAACCCGATGTGAGTTTAAGCCACCCAGTCCAGGACTCGAACCATGGTTGACTACATGGGAGTCCAGCAACAAAGCCATTACACCAGCTGCTGGTCCTCAGCCCCATTATATATATATATATATATATATATATATATATATATATATATATATATAAAATTTATTTATTTATTTATTTATTTATTTATTTATTAGACATTTTTGCTATACGGCATGTGTGCTAGCTGGAGAAACAGAGAGAGACAAAGAGAGAGAAAGTGAGAAATCACTCCCCTGGGAGAATGGCCACACTGCAATCCCTCCTCTTCCATTCCATTCTCCTCTTGGGCTTCTGGGCATTCACACAAACATGTCTGGTGTGAGTTCAAGCTGCTGGGTCTGGGACTCAAACTGTGGTTGGCCACATGCAAGTCCAGCACTTTACCCCACTATGCCACTGGCTGGCCCCAGATTTTTCCATATTATTGTTTGAGATAACAGTTCATTCATTTTCACTGCTGAATATACCATATTTTGTTTCCTTACTCTCCTGTTGATTGTCGTTTAGGCTGTTCTTGTTTCTGCTATCGCATACAGTGCCGTTGTGAATGTTTTCTCATACATATCTCCTATTGAATCTGGAAGTTGAATTGTCACATTATGGGATATACAAACATTTGACTTCATAATAGCATGCCAGACTGTTTTGGCTAAGTGGTAGGACCAAGTTTCACTTCTATCAGCAAAGTGTAAGAGATTCTGTTGTCCAATCATCCTCTCCAACCCTTGGTAGACTTCTTAGTTTTTGCCAATTGAACGGATGCAAAATGGCACCTCACCGTAGTTTTGATTTTCCTTTCCCTGATTGCTAATGAGGTTCAGCATCTGCTCATATGAGTATTGGCCATATGCGTTTCCTCTTCTATGTCTGTTCATGTCTTCTGCCTATTTTCTTTCTGAGTTTTTTTTTTTTGTTGTTGTTATTGATGCATACTTCTTTACATATGAATCCCTTGTCAGTCATAGTCTCTTCTCCCAGCTTGTGGCTTGTCTTTTTTTCTTTAAGGTGACTTTTTGATGAATGAAAGCCCTGTATTTTAATGTAGTAACCTTGTCTTTTCTTTCATAATCAATTCTTTTGTGACTAAGAAACCTGTGCTGGTCATTTTCCTGTTTGCTCTCAGATTTATTCTCTGCGCTCAACTGCCTGCCCCTGCTCTGCTTTGAACCAGTAGGGGCTGGCATCCCCCAGATGCCCATTGGCTGCCAGTTACGTTTGCCTAGTGGGGCAAACTGGTGTGATATTGGAGATACAGAGGAAGGAGAAGTCAGGGGATTTTCTCTCTCTCTCTGCTTTGCGTGGCACTGCTGGCAGAGCCATATCTTTTCCATAGTTCCAGCTCCTGCTGGCGGCCCTGTCTCTGCTATCACTGCATAGCTTCTGTTTTTACATTTATTTTTCATTGACTTAATAAATGTACATATTTGTGGGGGTACAATGTGATTTTTCAGTACATGAGTACAATGTATAATGGTTAAATCAGGATAATTAGCACATCCATCATTTCAGCTGTTCACCTTTACCTGTGTTGGTAACATTCAAAACCCTCTTTTTAAAGTTATTATGATATACATAGGAAATTGTTGTCGACTATATACACCCTGCATTTAAAACACTAAGGAGTTGTTCCTCTGATCTGTCCATAACTTTGTTTCTTTTATCAACATCCTTCTACTCTCCAGTCCAAGGTGAAAAATATCTTCATTTATAGCTTGGCCTAAAAGTTTCAAGTTTTTTGGAGTCTGGTCCCATAGTGAGGAGTTTAGCATTGTGTGGAGGGAGCCAGATCCCACGTGACTGACCATGCTTTGGTCACTGGCCTGAGCACCTTGAAAAACATGCTGAGTTCATGTGTGTGCATAATCTACATCCCAGCAAGATGGAGGAACAAAGACATTACAGTGTGACCACACCCCTCTGAGGGATGCGTTCTTTCTCCCTCTCTCTTTGTGTTTGCTGAGCACATGTGCCCTTTGGCAATAGTTTTTTTTTTTTTTCAACACACACACACACACACACACACACACACACACATACACGCTCTTATTTATTTATATTAGCTTCATAAGAATGATTTAGAAAGTATCTCTCTTTTTCTGGGTCTTGCAACAATCTGAATGAGTGGAATAATTACTTCCTTGTAAGTCTCATAGGCTGTTTTTCATAGGAAGAGTTTTAAAGCATGCTTTCAATTTATTTAATATTGGGTTGTCAGAAAAGTCATAACATATTTTTTTTCTGTTTTTCTATGCAAAAATGAATCATGACTTTTCCAACAACCCAATGGTTAAAGACTATGTCACATTGAATGTTGGGTCCTGATTACTCAGCCCTTTATAACAGAATTATACATCCATGTCTTTACCATGGCGTAATGGTAGAGGGAATAATTTCTTTGCTCCTTGATTTTGAGCTTGCCATGTGACTTGCTTTAGTGAACACAATGCCAACATGATGTCTTTTTTGGGCTTTCTTTCTTTCTTTTTTTTTTTTTTTTTTTTTTTGTGGAGAGGTTTTTGCTATAGGGTGTGTGTGCTTGCCAGAAAGACAGAGACAGAGACGGAAAGCGAGAAATCACCCACCAGAGGGATGGCCATGCCACAATCCCTTCTCCTCCATTCTCCTCTCTGGATCTTGGGCACGCACACACACGCGCCCGGTGTGAGTTTAAGCCACCAGGTCCGGGACTCGAACCGCAGTCGACTACATGGGAGTCCAGCGACATAGCCATTACACTAACTGCTGGTCCCTGGGCTTGCTTTCTTGCACACCAGTGATCCTCAGTGAGAAGATCAGGTTCCAGGCAGTCATTGCTCCTTTATTCTTGGTCCAGAATGATCACCTTCTGAATATGCCTGAGCTCTTCCTGTAGCCTGAAACTAAGCACAGCCAACCTACCCAATGAAGTAGAGGCAGTCAGATGAGCCCAGCCTTGCTCAGTCACTCTGTAAGTGATTGACAGAACCTGTGGTAGGATAACGAATGCCGTTGTGGCAAGCTATTGCTGTTTTGGGGAGGGGCTTGCTATGCACTATTATTGTGGCAATAAATGGGTAATACAATGGTAATCAGACTTTTTATTTTGTCATGAATCATTTTAACAAATGATATATTTTCTAAGAATTTGTCCATTTCACCTAACTATTCAGATTTGTTAGTACAACACGTACCTACTATATTTTCATGTCTACTTTATCTGTAATTAAATTCTTATTTTCAGTAACAATATTTATTTGTTCCTTTTCTCTTTTTTTGATTGGTCTTGACAGAGATCTATATTTTTTGGATGTCTTTATCCTTCAGTTTTGGTAATCCTTTCTCTTGTGTCTTTGTTTTCTTTATCATCATTGTCTGCTCTTATCTTTATTTTTTTCCTCACTCTTACTTTTTTTTGACTGATTCTGTTGTTCTTTTTCTAACTTCTTAAGTCAGATACTCATATTATTTTTCAGCTTCTAAGGCAAGTATAGTGTCAATTTTCACTGAATTTCACCAAGTTTCCTATGTAGTATTCTCAATATATTTTTTTATTTTTGCCATAGGACACATGCACTTGCCAGAGAGAGACAGAGAGAGGGAAAGTGAGAAATCGCCCCCAAGGGGGGATGGCCACACTGCAATCTCTTCTCCATTTTCCTCCTGGGATTTTGGACACACATGCATATGTTCCTAGTGTGATTTTCAAGCTGTTAGGTCTGGAACTCGAACCATAGTCTATCATGTGGGAGTCCAGTGTCTTAACCACTATGTCACATGTTGGCCCCTCATTTGGTGTTTTCTTTTTTTAAGAATTATTTTATTTAACTTTATTTATTTATTCATTTATTTTTAATTTGACCAGAGAGGAACAGAGCAAGAGAGAGAGAGAGTGAGAAAGCAAGCCACCAGGCCCGGGAATCAAACCACGGCCTGCCATGTGGATGTCCACCACCCTTAACCACCATGCTACGTGCCAGACTCTATTTGGTGTTTTTTAAAAAGTGTTTCTTATGGTCCAGTCCACAGCCTAGTTAGTGGTTTGGGGTGCTGGATCCCACATGAATACTCACAATTTGAATCCCTGCCCTGACAGCTTGAGAAACATGCTGGGTGTATGTGCGTGCATGCCCACAATCCCAATGGGATAGAGAAATAGATGGAAAGGTATTGTGGCATGACCGTGCTCCACTGGGGGGGGGGGGTTGCTTTCGTTCAATCACTCTCTCTCTTTCTCTCTTGTGAGTGCATACACCCTCTGGCTTGAAAGATAAAAGGCTTTTTGTTTTATTTGATTACAACAAAAACTCTATAAACATTCAATCTTCATCATTTTTTTTTCTTTTTTTCTTTTTCTTTTTGGAGAAGTTTTTGCTATAGGGCGCGTGCGCTCGCCAGACAGACAGAGAGAGACATAGAGACAGAAAGCAGGAAATCACCCCCCAGGGGGGATGGCCACGCCGCAATCCCTTCTCCTCCATTCTCCTCTTGGGATCTTGGGCACGCACGCACACGCGCCTGGTGTGAGTTTAAGCCACCGGGATCGGGACTCGAACGGCGGTCGACTACGTGGGAGTCCAGCGACATAGCCATTACGCTAACTGCTGGTCCCATCATTTTTTTTTCTGACAAATGTATTACTATGTTTATAAATTGAAAAAAATCAGAGGTGACCTGAGGCATGATGTCCCAATGGTGCTTGGCTGGAGATATTGCAGTGATAGATTCACAGACTTTGCGAGTGATTGGGTACGTATATGAAGAATTGGGGGCCAGCTGGTGGCAGGGTGGTTAAGGCAGCTGCATCCCACAAAGCTGTGTGCACAGGTTGAGTCCTGAACAACTTGGAAAATTCCCTGGGCACATGTGTGTGAGTGCTCAAAAAGTCAAAAAGGAAAAAGAGATGGAGGGGAAGGGATTACAACATGACCATTTTCCATGGGAGGTGCTTTCTTTTTTATTTTTAGATTATTATTTTATTATTATTATTTTTTGTCTTTTACTTCTCATTTTTTTAAAATTTATTTTTTCCCACATGTTATTGATTCACAAAATACCTTAAACTAAAAATATGGACAAAGCTAGAATCTACTTACAAGTGCACTGTAATTTTCTTCTGAAACTTTTTTTAAAAAAATTAATTAATTAATTTACATTCATTCCCTGAGTATTGTCACAGCATACAAAATGTGATTTCTCATCCAGAATATACTGCATAGTGGCTTAATCATATGTTATAGTCAATAATTTTCCATTTCTAGTTTCATATATATATATATATATATATATATATATATATATTCCCTATTTCTCACCCTCTGCCATTTCCCGCCCTCCTCCCACACTATCTCGGGTGTCCACAGTTGTTTTCTATTCCTTTTAATCCCCGCATTTTATTGATTCACAAGATTTCTTAAATAATCTAACTACTTTCAATAGCAAGTTCAGCTGGTATATACATATCTGTGATCACATGTCTGACTTTAGGCGTGAAACTCTGAGTAGAATGAATATACTATAAGGTAGCACCTAGCTGATGCTATATACTATGGTCATTAAACAGGTATTTTTTAAATATATTTTTTAATTTTAAGAAAAGCAGTTTTAGCTTTATAAATCAAAGAAATACTAAGGAACTTTGCTTAAAACATAAAGCCAGGAAACAGGTTAAGATTCTGTTCAAATAGTAGGTATATGAACCTATCGGCAGCTCAAGACAGGACAAAAATCCCTAAAACCAGAAAACAAAGCCTAGGAGAAAATCAGCAATGCTTTAGTCAAAAGTCATAAAATTCTATTTCACCAGTTCAGTCTCATGTACTTAATCTATCTTCTGTTGTGGTTTGATCTTCCCGATTAAATTCTGGGATATAATATTCAACTCCAGACTTGTCCCTACAATTAAGTTGGCCATTTTCTTAGTTTTTGAATTCTTGTTTCTCTGTGTCTGTATTTAATTTTCCTGGTATTGTACACCCTTGAGAACGTCTTGGAGATCTGGTCTGGTGCTGGTAAATTCTTTCAGGTTTTGTTGGGGAGTGCTTTCTTACTTTCCTCTCTCTGCCCCTTCTGTCCAGCAAGCACCCATGCCTTCTGGAAAATTAAAGGGGGAAAAGACTCTGACAATAAGACCTATTGCTCTCAGGTCTGGGTAACTAGAGGTAGGCAATTTAAACTGTCAGAGAGGACTCAGAAAAGAAACTGTTGAGAGATAGTCATACATCTACCATGCTGAACGGGCCACTGTCTGATGTGAATAAGTTGACTCAAGCATTTTTTGCCTGCTGACTGAAAGTGTTCCCACAAGTAGTACAGTCATAGGATTTACGCTCAGGTGTAAATCTTTTGATACTGATTCAGGTAGAGTGCCTGAAGGATTTCTCACATCCATGACATTGATATGGTCTTCCTCCATGTGCATAGTCCTTGAACTCAGAATTCTTTATTGAATTTAGCGCCCATAATAAAGTATTTCTATAGAATGGCTTTTCCAGTGATGATTAAGGGTTGAGCATCCACTGAAGGGTTACCATTCTACACTCACTCTGCATTCCAGTCTAGTATCAATTATCTGATGCTGAGTAGAGGTTGAACTGCAGCTGAAGGACTTTTCACCTTCATTAAACTCACAGGATTTATCACCAGAGCCAATGAATTTCCTGAGGGGCGAAACTGAGGGCTTTCCCACAGACATCACATTCAGAGAGGTTCTGGATTACCTGATGATTTCTAAGGACAGACTGTCATCGAACTCTAATAAAAGGCTTTTCCACGTCTATTATGGATATGTGTGTTGTGAATTCATCTATGCAGAATGGGGATATGCTGTAAGGTTGATGGTTTTCCCATAGTCATCATAGTTATTGGGTTCCATTCCAGTGTGAACTGTATGATGCTTAATAAGCTTTGAGACCTGGGCTGGATGATGATGCAGTGGTAAAACACAATACTGCAAGGCTGGCACAACATGGGAGGGCTCCAGCTTCATGTTTGGAGACCTCCCTGGGTATGCCAGACAGGTGGGTGCCCATCATGGGGCACTGGCTGGAGTTGGGCGTCAATCACAGGCTCAAGACCCTTTTGGTGATGTTTTCTTTCCCTCCCTCTCTCTTGCTCATGATAGAAAATGATGAAAGAAAGCGCAAATGTTAACATTTGAGACCTGGTTGAGTGGCTTACCAGAAGTTTTTCCTGAGGTGAATGTTCTGATGTCTCCCCAGATGTACATTCTGCTTCGAGGCTTTCCTGTACTGTTATACTCAAACATGATCGCTAGTGTGGAATCTATGAGGCTTAAAAGGTATGAGCACCATGTGAAGGCATCTCTTCATTCACTGGTCACACACAATTTCGCTGCAGAATGAATTCTTGGTTGCTGTCTCAGTTTGAGCACTGTGTAAAACCCTTTCTGCTTTCATTGCATTTATACATTTACTCACTTCTGTGAGATTTTTGATGCCATTTCAATGAGTTGTAGCTGGAAGCTTTTGCACATCTATTCATATGTTAGGCTTGTTTCCCTTGAGGTTTATCTGGTTCTCAGTAGGCTTGAATGCATTTATGTTGAAAATAAATACCTGGGTTTCCTCTGAAGCTGTTTCCACATTCACTACTATATATTAGGTCATCGGAAAAGTCATGATGCATTTTTACATAGAAAAATACATCACTACTTTTCCGATGACCTAATCCAATACATGGACATTCAACTTTGTGAATTCCCTCATGGCTTACTAGATCCAAATTCTGCTAGAAACTTGGTCACAACATGCCATATGTGTGTTGTGTGTGCATTCTCCAAATCCCAGCAAGATGGAGTAGAGAAGAAGGGGTCGTGGTGAGCCCATGCCCCATGGCCACCCCCCCTGGGGGGTGCTTTCTCTCTGTTTCTCTGGTGAGTGCACACACCCTTTGGCAATTAAAGGAAAAAGAAACAGACAAAACTTCGTTTACAAATGTCATAGCGCTGAGGCCTCTCTTCTCTAAAAAACTGTCCATTTTTTTTCTTTCATTTATTTATTTTTACATTTTTCTACATTTACTTTACATAGCAAAAAATTTTAGCTCATACTCCATAATTCTTGACAAAAACTGTCCATTTTTGTGTTGGTAGCAGAAATACCTGAGTCTGGATGCTTTTAAAATAAAATAGAATATTATTTACAAACTCATAATTCTGGTGGCTAGAAAGTCCAAAGTCCTAGGCCTACAGCATGGCCAATGGAAGCACAGAAGACAGTGGGCATGTGCAGAGAGAGAGAGGTTCTAATTGAGTTCTCTTTTATAACGACCAGCTCTAGTGAGAACCAGCCCCTTCTCATGAGAGCTAGAATTCATTGGATCTCGAGAGACATCCTCAATCTATCCATGAGACTGTTGCCTCCTTAATGCAATAACCATGAGCCAGTCACTACCCACTAGGCCTTATCCTGGGGCACCATCAACTACCCACTAGGCCTTATCCTGGGGCACCATCAAGGAATTAAGTTCTCACTTAAAACCTTTATGATGTGGTCAGTACAGTCAAGTCCCAACACTCGAATTTCTGGGGAACATAATCAAACCATAGCAAACTCCTTGATGTATAATAATAGGGTTTAGGTTCAGATAGAAGTTTCTAAGATTCATTAGATTCCGTCTGAGGGCAAGCAAGTGGCATTGAGATTAAGGCACTGGATCCCACATGGCCTGCTGTATGGTTTGAGTCCTGGACCTGGAGGCTTGAAAAACCACACTGGGGTTATGTGTGTGAGTGCCCAAAAATTGGAGAGGAGAGGAGAGGAGAAAGGATTGCAGCATGGCCATCTTCCCGGGGCTGATTTATCACTTTCCCTCTTTCCCTCTCCTTTTTCTCCATTTCTGCTTCTGGAAAGCTCATGTGTCCTATAGCAAAACTAAAAAAAAAAAAAAAAAAAAAGAAGAAAAAAAAATTCTGTCTGAATCTTTTTGTCAGATCCTCCAGTCTCTCTCCAGTATGTCATTACAGAGTACTTCAAGCTTAGATGCTTGGGAAATATTACTGATGCAGTCCTTCTTTTTGAGAGAGATTTTTGCTATAGGACTGGTGTGCTTGCTGGAGAGACAGAGATACAGAAAGTGAGAAATCACCCCCCAGAGGTCATGGCCATGCTGAAATTCTTTCTCTTTTATTCTTGACTCAGGATTTTGGACACACACACACACACACACACACACACACACACACATGCACCCAGTGTGAGTTTCAAGCCAGGGATCAAGACTTGAACTGCTGTTGACTATGTGAGAGTTTAGCTCCTTAACCATTACGTCACCTGCTGGCCCCTGATATTGTTTTTTTTTTTTTTAGAGGTTTTTGCTATAGGGCGCATGCGCTCGCCAGACAGACAAAGAGAGACAGAGAGACAGAAAGTGAGAAATCACCCCCAGGGGGGATGGCCACACTGCAATCCCTTCTCCTCCCTTCTCCTCTCGGGATCTTGGGCACGCATGCACACGCGCCCGATGTGAGTTTCAAGCTACCGGGTCCGGGATGCAAACCACGGTCGGCTACATGGGAGTCCAGCGACATAGCCATTACGCTAACTGCTGGTCCCCCGATAGTTTTTTGATGTTTGCCTGTGATTGAGAAATGTCTTCCATTTGGAGCAATTTTTTATACTCAGTCCTGATATCATAATCATAATTATTTAAATATATCCTGAATCCCATCACATCATATCTATCCCATGTCCACCATATCTCTGGTGATGGCAAGTGTGGACAGCTTCCCTCAACATGGCGTGGCTTCTCTGTCAGTCTTCTCTGACAAAAATTGGCGCTTGGAAGGAGTGGTCGAGGGCAGGTGGCAGGATTGTTTAGTGGAAGACCTGAGGTACTGTCCTATGCCTGTCTGCTCTATCACCACATCTTTGGGGATGATTTCTGAGTCTGGACAAGTTATGCTCTGAAGGAGGAGGTCGCACCAAAACAGGGTTTGTGGTAGACTGAGTAACAAAAGCACTCAGAGTGACTCTGCTCAGATAGTGTCCCTTATCTTTCAGTTTAAAAATTCTTAAATACATTTAGGATAATTTGATCCATAAGTTATTTAAATTCCAAATATATGGTTTTAATTAACTAATTAATTTTTATAGTAACTTATTTTTTCAAAAAATTTCCCAGAGAGTATGTGTGCTTGCTGGAGATAGAGAGAGACACAGGAAGTGAGAAGGCAATCTCCCATGGGGGATGGTCACACCACAATCCCTTCTCCTACATTTCTCCCTGCCCTCAGGATATTGGGCATGCACACATGTTCCTCGTGTGCTTCCCAAGTCATCCTGTCTGGGACCTGAACTGTGCTATGAGCTGTGTGGGATCTAGCTGCCTTAACCAGCACACCACCAGCTGGCCCTATATTATAATAACTTCTAACATAATTGTACTGTGATCAGAGAATATGCTCTGTTATAAAACCCATTTTTAACATTTTGATGAGAATATGTTTACATCCTAGTATATGACCATTTTTGTAAATGTTTCATGTGTATTTGAGAGACTTTAATACTGTAATGTTTGGGTGTCTAACTCTATATGTGACCATTAGATTGAGTGTGTTGTGTTGTTCAGATCTTTTGTACATTTGATATTCTTTTGTGTATTTGGTTATCAACAGTTGAGAAAGACATGTATAATATGTTATGATGGTGGATTTGTTATTTTCCTGGGGTTGGGATTCAAACTTTGATTGGCCATTTGGGATCCAGCTCCCTTAACCACTAAGCTACAGAGCAGCCCCAACACTATTAGAATTCAGTGAGCCTCTGTCCTTACTAATGCTCCTTGTCTTAATCTCTGCTCTGTGTGACAGCTTTCTTTTGGTTAGTATTTGCCTTACATATCTTTTACCATCAACTTATTTTCAATCTATGGCATTATGTATACCTTATGTATGCCTTTCATAAGGAACATATATCTGGAATTTCTTTTTGTTAATAAAGATGAAGATCTCTCTACATTTATTGTATTATTGATATATTTGGATTTACTTCCATTATCTAATTTTTCTGCTTTGAAATAAACAGTTTTTATTGGGCTCAGGCCAGGAGTCCATGGGCTTGAGGACCTCTATGTATCTGCCAATTTTCTTGGCAAACTTTCTCGTAGGCTTCCATCATATGACTTATTCTTCTCATAGGGCGGTGGGATCCCATCAAACACCTTGAGGTGATCCAGGGCTCCTTGTCTGCTTAAAGATGGAGCTGGGGGCCTAGAAGTAGTAGGGGCCATGGCGTAGGTTGGGGTTCATCTGCTTACAGAGGAAGGCCAGGCACTTTAACTAGTTTCTGTGGAAATTGCCAGAAATGTTGATGCCCTCACGGCACATGACTACTACCTTGTGGCCCAGCAGCACTTGCTTGGCCATGATGGCTGCCAGGTGGCCCAGGAGATGGCCTAGGCCAATGAGCACCACCCATCAATCACCTCCACCATCTTTGGCACCACCTGAGAAAGCCCGTTATCTAATTTTCAAATTTGTACCTGTTTTTGTTTTTTTCCCTATGTTTTTTTTTTTTCTTTACCCTAGGCTTTGAATATTTTTATTCCTTTTCTTGACTCTTTTCCACTCTTTTTCTCATGATTTATAATATACCTACTCCATTTCTACACATTCATTATTACTCTTGAATTTTTACCATTTATGTTTACCTTAAAGTCTAAAATAAAACAATAACTTGACTCCTCTCTTGAGCAATATAAAACTAGGGACCAACAGTTGGCGTAATGGCTATGTCGCTGGACTCCCACGTAGTTGACCGTGGTTCGAGTCTCGGACCTGGTGGCTTAAACTCACGCCGGGCGCGTGTGTGTGCGCGTGCCCAAGATCCCGAGAGGAGAATGGAGGAGAAGGGATTGCGGCGTGGCCATCCCCGCTGGGGGATGATTTCTCGCTTTCTGTCTCTCTGTCTCTCTCTGTCTGTCTGGCGAGCGCATGTGCCCTATAGCCAAAACCTCTCCAAAAAAAAAAATATATATATATATATAAAACTTTACATTTTAGTGCTAATTATGACTTCAAAATCTTATATACTATTGCTCAAGATTTCAGTTTTGCACTTTTTAGATTTCTTAAATGAGACACTATCATACTTACTTTATACAAACAGTACTTGGATTTACCTATATGTTGACCATTTTCAGTTGTTTGCAATTCCTCCTTACATCTCAGATTGCCCTTCTGAGATAATTTTCCTTCTTGTAGTACATCCTTTACAAATTCCTGTAAAGGAAATCTTTTTGTATTCAACTATTCTAGGTTTCATTTATTTGTAAATGCACTTATTTTAGTCTCATTCTGGAAAGATGACTGCTGCATACCAATTCTAGGTTAGCGGTTATTTCATCTTAACTCTTTTTAGGGAGGCAGAGGTAGTAGATATTAGGTCATCAGCAACATGTTTACCCAAGTGTGGTCCAGTTCTATCACCTATCCTACTTGTTCACATGCACTGTTGTGTCTGTTGCTCATTTTCTGCTGAACTCTGCACCCTCCACTTGGAACTTCTGGTGACCACCATTAGTCTCTAATTCCATGCCATTGAGTATTTCACTTCCACTTCTAGAGTGTGGACGTTGGGTCTACATTCTCATTAGAGATGTATGCCTCTGTCTTCTGAGTTATTTCTTGGTGCTGTTGTCTGTCATTCCAACTATCATTACTTTGTAAGTAATTTGAAGTAATTTGTCTGTTTTCTCTAGTTGTTCTCAAGATCTTTGTTTTCGGCATTCTGAAGTTTTACTATCACACTATATATTTAAAAATAATGATTCTATATGTAATATGTTTTTCTTCCAGGATCTGTGAATTCATTTCTCGCTCTTTTTTAGTTTTGGTTTACTATAAGGCACTCGTATGCTTGCCAGAGAGAGGACAGAGAGAGACAAAGACAGAAAGAGAGAGCAAGTGGCCTGCAGGGGAATGGCCATGTCACAATCCTTTCTCTATTCTCCTCTTGGGATTTTGGGCATACACACTCATACACTCAGCGTGTATTTCTTTTCTTCGTTTTTATTTTTTTAGCTTAATGTATTTTAATAGCAAACTTACAGGAGCAGCACAGAAGACAGACAACATTAAAAACATGTACTTGCATGTAGGACACCTCTGTTAGAAAAGTACAGTGAATGCATAGAATCTACTGTATGGTAAAAATGCTGCAAACACCATTTAGTTGCCATCAATAAGACATTTACTTGTTTTTAAAAAATCCAAATGCTGGCATTGTCCAGAAAAATTCAACAGGTTTATTTATAATCATTACAATGGGTTGAACTGCTGAAACTTGTTCACTGAAACATTTTGACTTGCATTAATGCTTTATATCCCCGCATTTATATTAAAAATCCATACACAAATGAAAATGGAAAAACTGCCAATACCCGATTTCTGTCCCCTATTTTCCACTCGCAATCATATACTTAGGTACGTTTTGACCCCATGGAAAAAAAAAAAATCTAACGTTCAGAACTACCAATAACAGAAAGAAGAGAAAAAAAATTTTTTTTTGAGAATAAAATGTTTCCCATCATAGTGGATTCTTTTTTTTTTTAAGAGGTTTTTGCTATAGGGCGTGTGTGCTCACCAGAAAGACAGAGAGAAAGAGAGAGAGAGAGAGACAGAGAGACAGAAAGTGAGAAATCAACCCCCCAGGGGGGATGGACACGTTGCAATCCCTTCTCCTCCATTCTCCTCTCGGGATCTTGGGCACACACACACACGCGCCCGGCATGAGTTTAAGCCACCTGGTCCAGGACTCAAACCTGGTCGACTACATGGGAGTCCAGTGACATAGCCATTACACTAACTGCTGGTCCCATAGTGGATTCTTAAGCACGTTCTCCACGTATGCAGCGTGCCAGCGTATGGCTCTCTTTCGGCGTAATTGTTACACGTTTGGCATGGATAGCACACAGGTTGTTCAAAAAGGCCAACCCAATAGGCCTCACTTGCCTCCTGCAGAGCACCAACAGCTGCGCTCTGGAAGCGCAGATCTGTTCTGAAACCCTGAGCAATTTCTCGCAGCAGACGCTGGAAAGGAAGTTTGCGAATCAGTTCAGTGGACTTCTGATGACGTCTAATTTCGCGGAGTGCCACAGTACCGGGCCTGGAACGATGAGGTTTCTTTACCCCTCCAGTAGAGGGCGCACTCTTGCGAGCGGCTTTTGTAGCCAGTTGCTTCCTGGGTGCTTTACCACCGGTGGATTTGCGGGCTGTCTGCTTTGTAAGAGTCATGGTAAAGAGACCTTCTTTACCATGACTTCGGCTGGAGCTCAGCGAGCTAGAGGTGGCGCTGGCGTTGGAGAGCGACGTCGGAGCGGCAGTGGCTGCGAATCCTAGCATGTATTTCAAGTTGCCAAATCCAGGACTCAAACCACACAGTCGCGATGTGGAATCCAGCTGCCTTAGTCTCCATGCCAACCACTGGCCATGTGAATCCATTTTTATTAGTCCTCAAAAATGACAGATTTTTTTGAGAGGATTTTGCTATAGGGCACGTGTACTCTCTAGAAAGACAAAGAGAGAGAGAGAGAGACAGAAAGTGAGAAATCATCCCCCAGGGGGGATGGCCACGCCGCAATCCCTTCTCCTCCATTCTCCTCTCAGGATCTTGGGCACGCACTCTCACGTGCCCGGCATGAGTTTAAGCCTCCGGGCCCAGTTCTCGAACCGTGGTCGACTACATGGGAGTCCAGCGACATAGCCATTACCCAACTGCTGGTCCTGACAGATTTTTTTTTAACCTATTGCCTGTCTCCCATTTTCTCTACATACTCCTTTAGGTAATCCAACTGGATGTGTTGCATTAATAGTTTCTATTTTTCCATCTCATTTCTTCACTTTCCTGTATTCTGGGGAAATACTTTGGTTGTACTTTCTATTTAAGCTTTCTCTTTAACTTTGTCTAATTTGTTGGTTGATCCATCTATGGAATTTTTAAAATTTGACAAGCTTTCTCTGTGTGTGTGTGTGTGTGTGTGTGTGTGTGTATATATTTGGTAGAGATTTTTGCCTTAGGGCACATGTATTCACTGGAGAGAGAGAGAGAGAGAGAGAGATCCTCCATTCTCCTCCTGGGATCTTGGGCACGCACACATGCACTTGGAGTGAGTTTCAGGCCACCAGGTCCAGGACCCAAACGTGGTTGGCCAAGTGGGAATCTAGTGATGTAACTGCTATGACATCTGCTGGCCCAAGAGCTGTCTTTTTCACATCCAGAAGTTCTATATTTTTAAAAAAATTTGTTCATCTTATTTGATATCAATTCAATGTTCAATTCTTGAAAATGACTCATGATATACTTGGGCCAGCAGGTGGCATGGAGATTAAGGCAGCTAGATCCCACATAGTCAACTCTGCAGATCAATTCCCAATCATGGCAGCTTGAAAATGATGCCAGTGCGTGTATGTGCACTTGAATGCCCAAAATCCCAAGAGGAGACTGGAAGAGAAGGGATTGCAACATGAGTGTTCCCTGGGGGGTTGATTTCTCACTTCCCTGCTCTCTGTTTTTCACTCTGGCAAGTGCTTATTTTCTGTACCAACAACAATAACAAAATGGTGACATACTTAGCAATTCTGTATTTATATTCAACAGGTCCAACATCTGTTTCGTTTGTTTGTTTTTGCTCTCAGTCATAGTTCCCTGTCTTCTAGTGTGTTTGGAAATCTTTGTCTTGATTACCAGGCCCATTGGTTGATGTTAAGCTCTGGGGGGGTTTTACGCTCTCTACTTGAAGCTTTCCTCCAGAAAGAGTTTTCTATCACTTTTCTATTAGTAAGTGGGTCCACCTCAATTCAGTGCCATTTTACCCTCCACCTAAGGATTTTGGTTGAGAGAGTCAATTTATCTTTGCTCCCTCGTTGCTGTTCCAGCATTCACTATCTTAATGGTAGTGTTTCTGTAGGAATCCTGCCTCAGGACAGCCCTAACCCTCCTAACTACCCCCGAAGTCCAGGCAGGCTCTCTTCTGTTCTGGCTCCCTGCTGCTCTGACTCCTCGCTGCTCCTTGTTGTGCCAGCCCTAACTCCTGAGTACTGCTGCAGTCCTGGTTTCTGTATGACTCTGCCTGGCGCCAAGTTGCTTGAGACACAACTTTTATTTGTTGGTTTTTCTTGGAGCGTAAGGGGCTGTTCCCGTGTACCTTTCTATGTTTTGTAAAGCCAGGGATGCTTCAAAGTGTATGTGCTATCTGGCGCCTGGCCGTTGAGGAGCTGAGGGCTCCCTTAGAGCTCCAAGCCCTTCAGATACCAGAAGTGAAAGTCTCTCAGAATTTTGTCTTATTAAGTACTTTACCCTTGACTATCACATTGTCAATAATGTTGCTTACTATTTTTCTCATAGGCCATATTTCCCTATTCTTGGGTTCTCTATTCATTTTTCAGTTGTTGAAATACTTCCTCTAGGGCTTTTTTTTTTTGGCAAGGTGAATAGATAGCATCCTCTTATCAGTGAAGATCATAACAGAAACAGATGCTGCACTTAAAATGGAAGAATTCAAGGAATGTTTGTTTACAAAGTGAGGCTATAGTGGGACTGCAAAATATAGCATAGTAACATAGGTTTTAGAAGCAGCTGAGCTATTGCAACCCTTAGGTCTGAAAAAATGAAGTTATGCCAGTTTCTAGAACCCAAAAAGAGAGAATCTTGTGAGATGGGCTGGGGCTGCCTCTTGTGGTCATGGGACACAGCCAGACCTAAGCAATTATGCATGAAGGAAGTAAGGAGACATAAGACTCTTCTCTTTGTCCAATCTCCTGCCAAGGCTCCCCACTGGACAACGCAGCAGGAATCCATAGGTGATAGCAAACCTGATGCTGTGGTGCATACAGGTCAGCCTCTTTAGCAGAGAGCATGTGGAAGAGCACCAAGTGGATCAGGAAAGGCAGAGACAGTAGGTCTGGTACAGGCTACCTTATGCCCCTCAAAATCCACTCAGCATTCCTTTACGTGAAGTCTTGTGTCCCTGACATAAGGAACATAGAGTCCCATCAGCTATAAGATTGTCACAGGCAATGTAAATCTGGTCATTTTTCCTCCTAAGATCTGTGTTAGTCGCTGCTGGTGGATATGCAAATTGCTTGTGATTTCCCGTACTGACAGGACATGAAGTATTTGCCAGGGCAGTAGCTAGCTAACAGATTCCATGGGCTATATAAATTTGCTCCAATATGTAGATTAAGGTAATATTTTATTTCTGGAAATTTTTCTTGAATTATGGTTTTACATATTGTTTGTATTCCATTGTTTTATTTATCTCCTTCAGGAACTCTAATCATATGTGCATTTGATCTCGGCTTGTTTTTCTCTTTTTTTTTTCTTTTTCTAATTTTTCTCAGCCATGTCCAGTTTCTTAATAAGTCCATCAAAGGCATTGTTCATTTGTTACAGTGTTTTTGATCTCTAGCATTTCTTTTCATTCTTTCTTAGAATTTCCATTTCTCTGTTTGCGTCGACCATTTGTTTGTGTAAATTGTCTACTTTATCATTAGCACATTAATAAGAGCTGTTTTAAGTTCTTGCTCTGTTAATTCTAACATTCTTGCCATACTTGAGTCTGGCCATGTCTCCACAAATTTTTTGTCCTTTAATGTTTCTTGTAATTTTCTACTGAGAGCTGGACATGATGCAATGGTTGAAAGAAATTGCAGTCACCAGGGTTTAGTGAGGTGGTGGGAAGCGTGGGTAGGGGAGTGTTCAGCAGTCCTGTGACTGGGTCTCAGCCACCTGGTGAGTCTGTGCCCTTGGACTGTGATCTTTATAAGTGTTCCTCAGTTACCTTTTCCCTCCTATGTGAGACAGGATGGCTGTAGGGGGCTGGAGATGGGGCGTTCTCTTCCCACGCCTTGTTAAGGACAGAGTGATTGGCATATTTCAGAATGTTTCCTATCCCCTCATCCTACCTGTAGCAAGAAGGGATTTTTCTTTGACCTTCATGTGAGGACCTGGTAGATCTCCTAGAGGTCAAATTTACAAAAGCACCCAGGGATAGGGGTAAGGGGTGTGGGGAGGTCTCCCGCCCCTTGGAGTTTTGAACTCTCGGACTCCTCATACTGAACCTCCAGCAATTCACCAATTACAGTTCAGATCTTGCCACTCTGGCACTGGCTCCCAAGGAGGTTTATGTTGTGATTCTCTGTGTCTACCTGTCTGTCTTCTCAATTTTGCAGCAGTGGTTTGTGCTGTGGATCTAAGAGGATTTTTTTTTTTTCAGTTTGTTTAGCTTTTTACTTGTTAGAACAGAGTGTCAACTTCCAAGATGCTAACCCATAGGACTGGAAGCTAGAAGTCTCCTTTATCTCATTTTCATTATCAATTTTTTCTCTAATTACTTTTACTATGGGTACTCTCTTTGGGCACCTTATAATTTAGTGTTACATATAAGCTTATCTTTTTCTGCTCTTTATTTATGTGGATAATCAATTCTTATTTTATTTCTTCCTGTTTGTTCCATTTCTATACTTTGCATTCTAATACCTGCTTCAAGATTTTCTTAAGTTTATTTATTCCATGAGTTAGAGAGACAGAGAGAGAGAGAGGTGATCAGAGAGTCAAAGAAACAGATATAGAGAGACAGCATTCCAAGCAGGGGCTTGACACTGTGCTCCATTTCCAGCCTCAGCCAGCCCCAGATCATGGACATGCATGTACCGAGCTTTCTCAGGGAGGGCTCTGGACCTGAAGTGGCAAGCTTCTCATGTGGGTCTGACTCACAGGGCACTGCATTTTATTTTTTTTATACCTCAAAATATTATTTGTGAATATTAAATTCAGTTTGGAATGTCATATTACAGTTTTGCTCTTTTTGTTTTTTTGGAGAGGTTTTTGCCATAGGGTGTATGTGCTTGCCAGACAGACAGAGAGACAGAAAGTGAGAAATCACCCCCCGGAGGGATGGCCACACCACAATCCGTTCTCCTCCATTCTCCTCTCGGGATCTTAGGCACGCACGCACACACGCCCGGCGTGAGTTTAAGCCACCGGGTCTGGGACTTGAACCGCGGTCAACTACATGGGAGTCCAGTGATGTAGCCATTACGCTCACTGCTGGTCTCCAAGTTTTGCTCTGTTTTGTCATTGGTTTATTGGGGACAGTTTTCACTGGCCAAATTGTTTCAAGTCTCATTATTTTCCTCTTATAGATGAAGTTAATTTGCACCTCTGTGGGCATGGCTGGTGGCTTGGAGTAGTCTATGAGATAACCAGTGCAAAAGCATTCTTTTCAGTTACTGTCTCTTTAAAATCTGGTTTCTTTAATGGGTTAGGGATGGGAGGTGAGATTGGATGTCCCTTGAGGTTTTGTTTTTAATATTAGGGTGCCATTTTATTCAGCTAACATTCAATGGTGCCACTTGCCAAACAACATGTAGCATAGCCTCATTTAGATGAAAAGTCCAGAATAGGCAAATCCATAGAGACAGAAAGCAGATTTGTAGTTGCCAGGGCCTAGAGGAAAAGAATGAGGAGTGACTGCTTTACAAGTTCAGGGGTTTCTTTTGGCAAAAAGGATGAAAATGACAATATTGGGGGCCAGGCCATGTTTGCATCATGTTTTCAGGGTTCACAGAATGGATCAGGACTTTGCTGCTTTATACGTTTGAGTGATAACCATTGTCTGGATAGGATGCTTTTAGTTTGTACATTCATCCACTGAAGGACATTTGGGTTGTTCCCGCCTTTTGGCTATTATGAGTGATGCTGTTATAAACATTCACATTATTAGTTTTTGTGTTTAGATATGTTTTGATTTTTTTTGGTTACATATCTAGTGTCCATTGATTTTTGAATTTTGTTTTACTCGTAAAACAAAATCCTGCATTTGCCCCTCTTGTTTCTTTTTCCTTTATCCATACATTTTCTGAGGGAGTCTCTCTCTTCCTTCTTCTGAGCCCTTTCAGAATATCTCCTGAATCTAGTGTATTCCTTTAAGTCACTTTCTTGTGGTTGGTATTCTGACCTACCAGGACACTTTTTTCTCCCAGTATTTGCCCATTTACATTGGACTTTCTCTCTCTCTTTAAAGAATTTTTTTTTTATGTTTTTGCCGTAGATCATGTGCACTTGCTAGAGAGAGAGAGAGAGAGAGAGAGAGAGAAAGTGAGAAATCACCCCCCACTGGGGATGACCATACTGCAATCCCCTTTTCTTCATTCTCTTGCTGGGATTTCGGGCATGCATGCCCATGTACCCAGCATGATTTTCAAGCTGCTGTGTCTGTGACTTGAACATGGTCGGTCATATGGGAGTCCAGAGTCTTAATCACCTTATCACCTGCAGGCCCCATAGTGCATTCTCTCTTTCTTGTGATTTTATTTTACATCATTCTTACGCTTATAGCTCCCTCCTCTTTTCCACAGATTTCCTCTGACTGCCCTCGCTCTCCAGGAAGGCTGTGACTATATCAAGGGAGATATCTTGCTAAGACTAATTTTTCTATTTACAGGTCATTTGACATTTGGAAATCCTCTGCCTTTTAGTCATGCTGAAGGTATGGGGTTTGTATGATTTTATTTATTCTTGTTATTTAATTTTTTTGTGGGGGGTAAGAGTGGATTAGGAAATTAGTATTAAGCTGTCACCATCACCCCAGCTTCCCATAATTCCTCACCAATGCATTTCTATTTTTTCTGTTCTTTTAAAATTTACTACAGGGCATGTGTGCTCTCCAGACAGAGAGAGAGAAAGAGAGGGAACCGGCAGATGGCATAATGGTTACGTCACTGGACTCCCATGTAGTCGGCCGTGGTTCAAGTCCCAAACCCGGCAGCTTAAAACTCACGTTGCTAATGTGTACAGTATTCTCAACTGGACTGCTCTGAGGTGCATTTCATGTTGAGTAAATTCTGTCTACAAGTTAAATGATGTATATTGATTGAATGTATAAACTAATGATAATAATAATGACATTAAAAAAAAACCTCAAAAACTCATGCTGCATGCATGTGCGTGCATGCCCAAAATCTCGAGAAGAGAATGGAGGAGGAGAAAGGCTTGCAGCATGACCATCACCCCGGATAGTGATTTCTCACTGTCTCTCTGGCAAATCTCTCTCTAAAAAAGAGAGAAAGAGAGAAAGAAAGCACTCCTCATGGGGATGATCACACCACAATCCATTCTCCTCTTGGAATTTTGGGCATGCACGCACACATGACCAGCATGTTTTTCAAGCCATCGGGTCTGGCACTCAAACCACACAGTCAGCTATGTGGGATCCAGCCACTTTAACTACCATGCCACTTGGTTGACCCACATTTATTTTTATAAAACTTTCTCGTAGTTGTTTTACATATTTTTATTTCATGAGAGTGTCAGAGAGAAAGAGAGAAATAGGGCCTTCCTGCCACTATCCACCTCTAGTCTCATTGGCATGCCCAGGGAGGTTCCAGGATGCAAACCCAGGACCTTTCCCATGTGGGTCCAGTTGCAGTACTACTGCACTACCACCTGGCCCCTGGCCTGCATTTCTTAATACTTGATGAAGGAACTGTCCTCCAGGATATGTTGGGTCATGGTGTAGATATTGTTAGTGAATGGCCAAGCAGATGTCACGTAATACAATAGATCCATCCAACATACGCATTCATTGGAGCCTTTAGATTCCTGCATTGTACAGTATGCCAGGAAGTTCTAGCGTTTCAGTCTGACTATGTATAGGAAGTTAGTTATGTCAATGTTTTGATTAACAAATCTTGTAAACTCTTTTAAAAGTTTATTTATTGATTTTTTTTCATGGGCCAGTGAAATACCACCCTCAACATGGTCTACCCCCTGCCTTAGCCAGCCGCAGATCATGGGCACAAGCGTGATTGGCATACTTAGGGAGGTCTCTGGTTGTGAACCTGAAACATTACTATGTGGGTCAGCCTTGGAAAACATTGTGTTTCACCACTGCACTGTCTTCTAGTCCCTACTTATGAACTCTTTTTTTCTCTTTTTAAAAATTAATTAATTTACATTAATTCACTGAGCATTATCACAGCATATAAAATGTGATTTCCCATCCAGAATATGCTATGTAGTAGCTTAATCATACATGTTATTGTCAATAATTTTCCATTTCTAGTTTCATATATATATATATATATTTTCTTTTTTTCCTATTTCTCACCCTCTGACACTTCCCACCCTCCTCCCACACTATCTCAGGTGTCCACGGTTGTTTTCCATTCCTTTTTTTCCCCCCACATTTTATTGATTCACAAAATTTCTTAAATAATCTAACTACTTTCAATAGCAAGTTCAGCTGGTACACACATATCTGTGAATACATGTCTGACTTTAGGCATGAAACTCTGAGTAGAATGAATATACTATAAGGTAGCACCTATCTGGTGCTATATAGTTTACTACAGTCATTAATTATGTATTTTTATGATTTTTTTCAATTTCAAGAAAAGCAGATTTAGTTTTAATAAACCAAAGAAATGCTAAGAAAATATGCTTAAAACTTAAAGCCAGGAAACAGGTTAGGATTCTGTTCAAATAGTAGGTACATGAACCTATCAGCAGCTCAAGACAAGACAAAAATCCTTAAAACTGGAAAAAGCCTAGAAGAAAATCAGCTATGTTTTAGTCAAAAGTCATAAAATTCTATTTCACCAGTTCAGTCTCATGTACTTTATCTTCTGTTGTGGTTCGATTTTTCCAATTAAATTGTGGGATATAATTTTCAACTCCAGACTTGTCCCCACAATTAAGTTGGCCATTTTCTTATTTTTTAACTCTTATTTCTGTGTGAGTATATTTCATTTTCCTGGTATAGCACTCCCTGCAGAATTTCTTGGAGATCTGGTCTAGTGTTGGTAATTCTTTCAGGTTTTGTTTATCTGAGAATGTTCTTGTCTTTTCTTCCCATATGAAGGATAATCTTGCCGGGTATAGTATCACTTATGGGTCTCTTCCCCTCCTGGCATACCAATTGATGTTTGGACATTTGATAGTATCTAGTATTTCTCATATAGTATTCTCATTTTTTGGGCAATTTTCTCACTCTTCGTGGAGGATTTTTCTAGGCCAGTGATTCTATCTTCTACATCTGAGATTCGATTTTCTATATGATCTAGTCTGCTTTTAATACTTTCAAGGGAGGTTTTGACCTCCTGTATTATAGTCTTCATCTCTAACAGGTCCCTTTGATTCTTTTTTATACTGTGAATTTCTTTTAGATGTTGCAAGAATTTCCTCACCTCCTGAAGCTCGTCAGCTCCTTTCCCTTGCCTCTTCAGCAGTTCATTGTGTCTCTTCTCTTCGATCTCTATGAGCTTTGTCACCATGAAAATTCTAAATTTTTTATCTGACATTTCCATGAATTTCATCATACTGTCTGAGGATGAAGAGGACTTATTATTTTTCCTTGGAGGAGAGGTATTTTCTTGTTTTTCCATATTTCTTGTGACCCTGTGGTGATTTGTAGTCATCAGATAGATGGTGCATTTCCTCTAATTCTTGAAGTTCACTCTGAGTGTTCAGAGGCATGCAGGAGGAGGTGATCTGCAATCTCTCTTCCATTCCATTCTCACTCTTTGTGCATCAAATCAGTGAGAAATATTCTGACCCTAATTGTATTCAGATGTTTAGATCCTGTTCACTTGGACCTGTCTAGACATTTACTGTGTAGGAGTAGAAATAACTGAGGATGAAGTCTCAGCAGAAAATCTTCATTTTAAGTCTCTGAAAGTAATATTTCACAGCTGAAGTTCAAGATATATGTGGAGATAGGCCTGGGTTTGTGCCTTTTTGGAAATAAGTGAGGAAGAAGTCTCAGCAGAAAATCTTCATTTTAAGTCTCTGAAAGCACTAGTTCACAGCTGAAGTTCAGGATCCATGTGGAGATGGGCCTGGGTTTGTCTTCCTTATAAACTTTAACACTATTTTCAGGGACTTGAGCCAACATATTAAACATAGCAAACTAAGTTAATGTATCCATGCCAATGAATTTAATCTTTGATGAGATCTTGTAAATCTTTTGGAATATGGGCTATATCCTCTCTGAACAGGTCTTCTATATCTTTGTGATAGTTTGGATAATAGTTTTTCCAAAAAACTTCATGTTCTGGAATTTGGTCCCCAGTGTAATATTGTTGGGAAGAGAGGCTTAATGGGTGGTGATTGAACTATGGAGGTTTTGGCCTCGTGAATGGATTAGTGCTTTCCTACATGAAACTGAGGTCTAACTCTCATGAGGAGGGGTTAGTTATCTCAAGACTGGGTTGTTATAAAAGAAAAACAGGTGCCTCCTGGTCTCTGTCTCTCTCTGAATGTGCCCACTCTTTGCTTCTGTAGGCCATGTTGTGATGCTGGCCCATGCCTTTGGGCTTTCCAGCCACCAGAATTGTTCAGTCAAATGAACCTCTATTTTTTTTCTTCCTTTTAAAAATAAATTGCTAGAGGGCATCTGTGCTCATTGAAGAGAGAGGGACGGGGAAAGTGAGAAAGCATCCGCCCATGGGGGATGGTCACACAGCAAACCCTTGTCCTCCATTTCTCTATTCAGGATTTTGGGCACACACACATAAACACACCCAGCATGTTTTCCAGACTGCTAGGGCCAGGACTTGAACTGCATAGTTTGCCACATGGGATCTAGTCTCTTTAACTACCAAACCACTGACTGGCCCAAACCGCTGTTCTTTATAAACCACCCAATCTCAGGTATTTCTGTAAGCAACACAACAGCAGACTAAGACAATGTCCTTTGGACTATGTTGCTATCTAGCTCTCATTATGGGCCTAGAGGCAGTGAGAGATGGGGAAGAGAGGCCTCGATGTGATGCCTGATGCAGTGGATCCCTTCAATGCAGGGGTATAAGGGAGGGGTTGCCTCTCCATGACTTCTCAGAAATGTCCATTCCATCTTTCAGAGTCCCAGCTCTTTCCTATCAGTGCCCTTACTTTAATGTAAGAGATTGAAGGACTGAACAGTTCATTGGCAGTGCAACTCCATAACCCTTACAATTAGACTTGACCTTGGCCATCAGTCACACCTGCACTGTGTCTAAGGAGATAGGTACTCTCAAAGCTATCAAGGAAGTGTTCCAGTGCTCTGTTTGTCTTCTTAATTGCATGATCATAGTTAAGGTTTCTTTTTTCTTATGATTTCTAGACTTTACTATAATGTAAGTGCTACCATCATCTTTATAATCACTGCTGTTGCCATGCCAACGACAGGTGTCATGATCTCTTTAACACCAGTCACATTGCCCTCCGCTTGCACTTTATTCCAGGTATGGAATGGTGATCATGTGACTCGTCATAGTGTTACTGAATGCCATGGAGTACCCATGTGCTGTTGCATCTCAGCAAGAATACTATTCCTGTACTGCTCCAAACATTTCTAATCCAAATTCAGAATCTCATTTTGAGGATTTGTTTCCTCAGGCTATTTCTGTCACCAATGATTGTTCTAGAAAGAGTCTTAATAGGACACATATGGGATAGGAGAAAAGGGAGAAAAATAAGATAATTTAAAAATGTATAGTGCAAAAATCCAGAGCTTAGTTATAGCTGACCTGTTACCACTCCTATGCCTTAAGGGGTTGGTGGAAGGAGTAATTCCTAGGACCCAGTTGTATAAAGTCTCATCTTGTCTTGTCTTTCCTTTTCTTTTTGTCTTTTCCTTTCCTTTTCTTTTCTTTTCTTTTCTTTTCTTTTCTTTTCTTTTCTTTTCTTTTCTTTCCTTTTCTGTTCTGTTCTGTTCTTTCTCTTTTCTTTTCTTTTCTTTTCTTTTCTTTTCTTTTCTTTTCTTTTCTTTTCTTTTTTCTTTTCCTTTCTCTTCTTTTCTTCCTTTCTCTTCTTTTTTCTTTTCTTTTCTTCTTTTTTCTCTTTTCTTTATTTGTTGCCATAGAGTGCATGCACTTACCAGACAGAAAGAGAGAGGGGAGACAGAGAGAGAAAGAGAGAGACAGAACCCCCCAATGGGGCCTGTTCATGCCACAATCTTATTTCCTTCATTTCTCCTTCCTGTCAGGATTTTGGACACACACATGTGCATGAAAAACACGTGTGTTTTTCAGGCCTCCAAGGCCAGGATTTCAGCTATGGAATCCCAACCATGGGCTCTGGCTTCCAATGCATAGCATTTAGTGCTATACTACCAAGCTGGCCCAAGTCACTTGTCTTAAGGGGGAAGTGGCCTTCAACCAAGGGACCAGTGAGATCATTCTTGAGATGAAGCTAGGCAAATAAGTCTGTGATTTGGTTCTTTGTCCTTCCTCTAATCTCACTGATTAAACTCAATTTCGAAATAGAGGGCAAGGGAGCAACACTGGAGTTCATGCAAGGTAGCCTTCCAAAGGGTGAAGATCAGGTCTGGAAGGGGACAAGCAGTAAGCAGGAGATGCCCAGCTCAGGTACTTTTGGAGTACTATACATCTAGAAGTGGCTGTGTTTCCCATTCACAAAACTGGTTTGCAGGTTGACCCCTTAGCTCAGTGGTTAAGGAACCTAGATTTCACACGGCCAACTGCAGTTTGAATCCTGGCCCCAATGGCTTGAAAACCATGCTGGGCACATGTTACGTGCATGCCCAAAATCCTGATGGGAGGGAGAAATGGAGGAAAAGGGATCATAGTGTGATCACACCCATAAAGGGTGCTTTTTCTCCTCCTCTCTCTGTATTTCTGGCCAGTGTGCATGCCTTCTGGCAATGAAAACAGTATTATGGATGAAAAGTTTGACTCTGCCCTGATTTTCTTTCCCTGAGGATAATTTTGTTTTTGTTTGTTTGGGGAAGCAGATAGGACGTCCTCTTCATCCTGGGCATTCTGGAATTTCTCACAAGTTATTTTTTATTTTTAAAAACTTTTCTATTTATTTTTCTTTTTCCTTTTTTCCAATAGGACACATGCACTTGCTAGAGAGAGACAGAGAGAAGGAAAGTGAGAAATCACCCCTTGGAGGGATGGCAATGCTGCAATCCCTTCCCCTCCACGGTCCTCTTGGGATTTTGGGCACTTACACTCATGTACCCAGTGTGATTCTTAAGCCTTTGGGTCTGGGGCTCAAACCATGGTTGGCCATGTGGGAGTCCAGTGCCTTAACAACCATGCCACCTGCTGGCCCTCTTCCAAGTTATGTTTAAGTATGATGTTATCTTTTGTAATTTCTGCTCAGCACTAAGTGGGCTCTTTCCACATGGAGATTAAAATCTTTTACTCCTTTTCTCCTAATTCCCATGTCCTTGCCATTTTGCTAGCACTCTGCAATCATTCCTGTAGTCTTGGTAAAATTAATACATTCAATTTCAGCAGCACCCAGTCTGCTAGTCAGTACCTTTGGTTTCTTTGTTTTTCGTCAATTACATTGAGTGCTTCTAAGGACTCTTTCTTGTTCTCTTATATTTTTCCTTTTCCACAGTGGCCAGCAGGACAATATCTGCAAATTCTCTGAAATCTCAGAGCACACCAGAGAACTTTCAGAATGTTCTTTCCTGTTTGCTAGGTTGATTCTGTTCCACTGGTTTGAACTAATTTATCAGGTTGGGTTTGCTGCTTTTTATTTTCTGCCCATTCTTCTCACATAGTCAATGATTGTCTGTTGACTTTCTCTTCGTTTATTGGTGATGGTAGCCTGCATTGTGTTTCATTCTTCTCCCGATCCCTTAGTCCCAGCTTAACTGGTAAAGCCCCATCGCCCTTAATTCGTCAGCATTACAAGCTGGTTTTGACAGGAAATAAACTTATGGTTAGCTACCATGATGTCCACTCCACTCCCCAGTGAGCTTCACTGGCAGAAAAGACTTAGGTAGAGGAATGTTTCTTGTCCTTTCTGTGGCACTTTTTAGATCTTGTCCCTCCAAGCCACAGAAAATTATTGAGATCAATTGGCATTCCCTTCACCCAGGGGCTGGCAGGTTGTGTGTGGGCTCCCAGAATCCACTTTCACTTTTGTACGAGTCGTACTGTGCCTGACATATGCATTCACCAGGGAAGAAGTTTTATCCTCCCTATGGACATTTCTGTTCCTTTTGGTGGTAAGAGAGTTCTGTCAAACACATTTATACTGGCATCGTTCCCAGAAGTCAACTGGGTTTGTAAATAAAGAAGACAGAATGAAAAGACTGAGCGAGCATTCAATTTAAGAAGTAGAAAACAATAATAATATCAATAACGATGAAAAACCCAAAGAAAATAAACAGAAACAATTAATGACAAAATAAGAAATTACTGAAGTAGAAGACAGTTGGAAAATAAATCGAAGAGCTGGGTCTTTGAAAAGATAAATAAAGTTGGCCAAACTCTGACGAATACTGTCAGGAAAATGTAAGGATAATACATGTGTGTATAACACAGAATGCCACAGGATAGCTCTAACCCAGATACAAGCCTTGTAAAATAGTATGAAATATTATTATTATTTTTTTAATTTTAGGATAAGTTTTGAAAATCTGGGATCTCATGGGTGATTTTATAAGAAAATATAAATGACCCAAATTGGCTCAGTGATAAATAAAAAGCTCGATGGAAGATTAATATTGGAAGAAATTGAAAACTAAATCGTAATGTTTTTCAAATAATGGTCCCTGGACCACTTGCATAAGAAAGCTGTGGAGTTCTTCTAAAATGAAGATTCTTGGGCTTCTACTTAGATTGTTATTTTTTAAAATTTGATACAGGGTGTATGCACTTACCAGAGACAGAGACAGAGACAGAGAGAGAGAGAGAGGGAAAATGAGAAGTCATCCTCCAGGGGGGATGGTCATGACACAAATCCTCCTCCATGCTCCTCTTGGGATTTTGTGTATGCCTGCACATGTGCCCAGTGTGTTTTTCAAGGCTCCGGGTCTGAGACTTTATCCTGTGCAGTCGGTCATGTGGGATCCAACTGCCTTAACCACTATGCCGCTTAGCTGACCCAGAAAATGCAAATCATAAAAAAAAATGCAGGATTTAAAAAAAATTTCATGAAAATAAACTCAAACTTTAATTTTTATTTATTTAGATCACAGTCTTTAGCATAATTTGGGTTTGAAGACCTGAGAATGACAGCATAAAAGAAAAAAAATGCAGACCAACTGAACCAAATTTTTTTTTTTTTAGAGAGAGATTTTTGCTATAGGGCATGTGCACTTGCTGGACGGACAGAGACAGAGTCAGAGAAACAGAAAGTGAGAAATCACACCCTCGGGGTATGGCCATGCCACAATCCCTTCTTCTCCATTCTCCTCTCAGGATTTTGGGTACACATGCACACATGCCTGGTGTGAGTTTCAAGCCACCAGGTCTGGGACTCGAACTGCAGTCGACCATGTGGTAGTCCAGTGACATAATCATTATGCCATCTGCTGGTCCCCTGAACCAAAATTTCTAAATAAAATGCTAGCAAAACGAATTCAGTACAATATTAAAAGAATAGTGAAATGCACCCGACAAGGGTTATTTCAGAAGCATGTGTCCAACTGCTCACTGAACATCTCTTGGATGTCTAACAAACTTCTCAAATGACACACATCCCAAGCCAAACTCCTGATCTTCCCTCCAAACCCCATTCTTTCTGCAATCTTCTGTATTTCAGTGTTTGGCAACTCCATTCTGCTACCTGCAACTCTTCTATTTTCTCATAACTCCCAGCCCATCTGTCAGTGAATCTTGCGGGCTTTTGTCCTCAAAATATATCTACATATGTTCATAATTCGCCTTCACTGCTAGCTCTGTGGTCCCAGTCAAGGTGCCCCATCAGCTCTCTCAGCCTCCTCACTGTTCTCTCTGCCTGCACTCTTGTTCTTCTCCAACCCTTCTTCTATACAGCAGCTAGAGTGGCCTTTGTCACACATAAATCAGATTGTGACTCCCTATTTAAAACTTTTCAAATGATGGGGTCAGCAGGTGGCATGGTGGTTAAGGTGCTGGACTCCCACATGGCTGACCATGGTTTGAGTCCTAGACCGGGTGCCTTAAAAATCATGCTGGGCAGATGTGGGTGCACGCTCAAAATCCCAGGAGGAAAATGGAAGGGAAGGGGTTATGGCATGGCCATCTCCACCTGGGGGGTAATTCTTATTTTCCCTTCACTGTCTCTCTCCAGCAAGTGCACATGCCCTGTGGCAAACAAACAAACAAACAAACAAACCAAAAAAACCCAGAAAACAAAAATCAACCCAAAACTCTCCAAGGGCTTCTCAGCTATACAAGCTATCTTGTCATTTCTTAAACCTGCCAAGTATATATAGTCCTGTCTTTTGCATGAATAGTCTATATTTCTTTCTCCTGCTCCTCCTTCTATTTCTTCTTTTTATTGCCAGAGGACATGTGTAGGAGAGAGAGAGAGAGAGAGAGAAAGAGAGAGAGGGAGAGAGACCCCCAATGGGGCATGGTCATGCTGCAATTCTTTTCCCTTCATTTCTCCATTCTATTGGGACTGTGAAGGTGCATGTAAACACTCCCCATGTGTTTTTCAGGCTGCCAAAGTTGGGAATCAAGATGCAGTCAGGCATGTGGGATTGTTTTTTAATGTACAACACTTAACCATGGTGCCACAAGCCAGTCTTGTATTTCTTTCTCTCTATTGCCTCTCTCCATCACTAGAAAGGGAGCTCCACTAGAGCAGGGATTGGTTTGTCTTGTTCCCTGTTGTATCCCCAGCACCTGAAAGAGTGCCTGACACATAGTAAGTGCTTAGTAGCTATTTTGAGAATTAAAGAATACATAAATTTGGGCCGGCAGGTGGCATGGTGGTTAAGGGCATTGTACTCCCACATGGCTGATCGTGGTTCAAGTCCCGGACCTGGCGGCTTCCTTTCTCACTTTCTCTCTTTCACTCTGTCCCTCTCTGGTCAAATTAAAATAAATAAATAAAGTTAAATAAAATAATTCTTTTTTTTTTAAAGTGTTGGACTCCCACATGGCCAACCACAAATAAAAAAAAAACAACAACACATAACTTTAGGGGTGATTCAACATTAGAAATTTCACTGTTACAATTAATCATCTTGGGCAGTAGTTCAACAGTGACTAAGCACATGGTAATTTCAAATCTCCAAAGAGATATTTGATAAAACTGAATAAATAATCTTAGAAGATTTTGGTAAACTTCCTGATTTTAAACAATAAATTTTAAATCAAGAACCCTAATAGCAGCTAATTATGAAACGTTAGAAACATTCTCATTAAAAGAAAGGTCATGAAGTCCCTTATCTTCTGAGTATATAGCACCAACTTATTTTTTCTTCTACTTTTTTTGTCTTTTATGGTAGAGAATGTGCGCCCATGCAGGAGAGGAGAGAAGGAGAACTTTCAAGAGGGTTTCATCATGACACAATCCCCTTTCCCCAGTCCTCCAACTTTTAGGATCTTGGGCGCCTGTATGCATACACCCAGCATGTTTCCTGTTCTACCAGGGGACTGCAGCCACCGTCGGCATGGAGCTTCCAGCACAGCAGTCCAGTATGCTACAGGTTGTGCTACCAGGCTGTGCCTCTTCGTATACGTTTCCTGGGACTTGCCAAATGGCAGATACTGTGCTGAGTGCCTCACACACATCATATAATCAATCTTGATGCTGGTGTTATAAGGATGGTGGTATCCTCTGCTGACAGTCAATGAGGTGGTGACTTGTTCCCAAAGTCACTGAGTGGCTGTAGGGATGCAGCTAGCTTGCAAAACCAAGGCTGGCTTGACTACATCCCAGAAACAGAATAAACAACAACACGGTGAACTCCAAATGGTCCGCGGACATGAAGAACAGTTTCTTCTCACTAGCAAACACAGAAATGCAAATGAAAGCAATACTGTATCTAAAACGGAAAGTATTCTTAAAAGGATAGAACAACCGCTACTGGTAAGGGTATAAATGGTGGACACTCTCTTTCCTCACAGGTGAATGAACATGCTTTAGTCTCTCTAGAAGGCAATTGTCAGCTCAGAGCTCAGAGCGTGTGTCTGTTCATTCGCTTTGACCCAGCAATTCTGCTTCTAGTAATCTATCCTTAGGGAATAATTCAGGATATGGGCAAAGATAGAGTTACAAGGATATGCAGTGCAGCGTGATCTTACAAAATAACTTGTACAGCAGGAATTCCATTTTTGATGCATTTGCTTAATATATACATATGCATATATGTCTATGTCTACATATACATTGAGAGACACTGGGGAGAAATATACCAAAATATCAACAGTGATTTTTCTCTGGATAATCATATTATATGTGACTTTTTGTTTCCTTTTGGACACTTATTCTGTTTGCTGAAGGTTTATTATGAGCACGTATTACCATTATAATTAGAGAACACCCTGATGTCTTTGCATTTTTTTTTTTTTGGAGACATTTTCGCTATAGGGCGCGTGCGCTCGCCAGACAGACAGAGAGAGATAGAGAGACAGAAAGCGAGAAATCACCCCCCCCCAGGGGAGATGGTCACGCCGCAATCCCTTCTCCTCCATTCTCCTCTCGGGATCTTGGGCACGCACGCACACGCGCCCTGCGTGAGTTTAAGCCACCGGGTCCGGGACGCGAACTGCGGTCGACTACGTGGGAGTCCAGCGACATAGTCATTACGACAACTGCTGGTTCCCGATGTCTTTGCATTTTGAAACTAAGGTGGGTGCTTTGTTCTCTCATGCCTGACTTTTGAGGTGGAATCTTATGCATTTCATTCAACAAATAGGTCCTGTACCAGCGATGAGGAGACAGCAGTGAGTGACAGACCCTCAGACCCTGCTCTCAAAATGTCTTTTATATTTGCCCACATTTTATTGTTTCTGATGCCCGTCATTCCTTTGTGCAGATCTGAGTTTCCATCTGGTGTCGTTTTTCTCTGCTGAAAGAGCTACTACCTGTCCCATTTCTTATGGTGATGTTCTGTTGGTGACAATTTGTCTCAGCTTTTCCTTTTATCTGAAAATGTCTTTATTTTCCCTTCATTTATGAAGGATTTTTTTCATGGACACAGCATTCTAGTTGACTATTTTTTTCTTTCAGCAAGTTAAATATGTTTTCCCCTTCACTTTTGATTTGCATCACTTCTGATGAGAAATTAGTGGTAATTTTATCTTTGTTTCTATTCATGCAATATATCTTTTTCTTTCTGCCTTTTTTTTTTGAGAGAGATTTTTTGCTATAGGGCGTATGTGCTTACCAGAGAGACAGAGAGAGACAGAGAGACAGAAAGTGAGAAATCACCCCCTGGGGGGATGGCTATGCTTCAATCCCTTCTCTGCATTCTCCATTTTGGGAATGCACGCACACGCTCCTGGCTTGAGTTTTAAGCTGCTGAGTCCGGGAATTGAACCACCATCGACTACATGGGAGTCCAGTGACGTAACCATTACGCCATCTTCTGGTCCCTCTTTTTCCTCCTGCTTTTAAGATTTACTCCTTATCACTGAGCTTTTAGCCTTTTGATGATGTGTCTTGGTGTGGGTAGATTTTAAAACTTTGCTTAGCATTTGCTGAGATGCATGCCTGTTGAGGGCAGTTGGTTTCTGTGTATTTGAGCACAATGCAGATTTATCTCTGCCAGCAATACCCAGCCCCAGGTGCTTGGTCTGTGCTGCGGCTTTACCCTTGCAGAGTGTGCAGGGTCTATGATGGCTCCAAATCTGACACGTGTGGGTTCACAGGATAAAGACAGCATAAGCTAAGTAGGAAAATACTTGCTATTATTCCCATTTTAGTTCTGAGTACACAGAGGCCTGGAGAAGCTGTAATCTACTCAAGGTCACATAGGATACTACTAGTAGGAGAGCCAAGGTTCAAACACAGGTTTTCTGATCTTCCTCCTCAGCTTTCCAGCTCTTTAAGCCATGGCCCTGCCATGCCTTGCCTGTAACACTGGACTTCGGAGTCTGAGGCAGAAAGATTGCCATGGAGCAAGACTCTGCCTATAAAAAATAAAATAAAGGGACAGATAGTAGCACAGTGATAAAACGTGACGCTGTGAGATCACGACCCATATGGGTAGGTCCTGGGTTCAAAATCCAAAGATCTTCCTCCAGGCAAGCATATGCCCATGATCCAGGGCTGGTTGAAGCTGGCAGTGTATCAAGACATCAAGACCCTATTGGGGAGAGTTCCAACTTTGCCTCATTTTTTTTTTAAAGAAAGATTTTTGTGTGTGCTTGCCAGAGAGGCAGAGAGACAGTGAGAAATCACCCCCCAGAGGGGATGGCCATGCCACAATCCCTTCTCCTCCATTCTCCTCTCGGGATCTTGGGCACACATGCACATGCACCCAGCATGAGTTCATGTCGTTGGGTCCAGGACTCGAACTGTGGCCAACTACATGGGAGTCCAGTGATGCAGCCATTATGCCATCTGCTGGTCCCCCACTTCTGTCTCACTTATAGTAAAAAATAAACTTAAAATAACAAAGAGATAAAAGAATCCAAAGCATGAAGTTACAAAAGAGTATTTGATCCTGTAACATATTAAATGTAATCCACTTTTTTTCCCCATAAGGTGTGTGTACTCACTGGAGAGAGACTGAGAGACAAAGAGAGGGAAAGTGAGAAATTGTCCTCCAGTGGGCGATGGCCATGCCACAAACCCTTCATTTTTCTCTTGAGATTTTGTGCACATGTGCACATGCACCTGGCATGATTTTTAAGTTGATGGTTCTGGGACTTGAACTGTGATCAGCCATGTGGGAATCCAACACCTGAACCTCCATGCTGCCTGCTGGCCCTATAATCTACATCTTATATACATTTGATCTTTAATCTCACTCAGTATCTCTGAAAATGTTGAAAAATCATGCAGTGCGTTTCATAACGAATATAAAATCTTAAAAGTATGTGCTCCTTTTTAAAACGAAAAAGTCCAGAGGTGTCTTTCTATTTATTATGAATGCTGCTAAAGGTTATAGTTTACATGAAAATTTTATAAACTTTCAAACCATGTACGAATCTAAATAAAATATTTTGTACTTAGCTTCTCTATCACAAGTCATACAAAAATAGCAAAATGATTTTTAAATTTTTTTTTGGAGAGGTTTTTGCTATAGGGCATGTGCACTCACCAGAAAGACAGAGAGAGAGACAGAGAGACAGAAAGCGAGAAATCACCCCCCAGGGGGGATGGTCACGCCGCAATCCCTTCTCTTCCATTCTCCTCTTGGGATCTTGGGCACGCATGCACACACACCCGGCTTGAGTTTAAGCCATCATGTCTGGGACTCTAACTATGGTCGCCTACATCGGAGTCCAGCAATATAGCCATTACGCTAACTGCTGGTCCCTGATTTTTAAATTTCTAATGGAGGTTAAGAGATGATGTACTATTATATTATTATGAAAGGGGACTGCATGCCAAAACCAGATTGGGTGCTGGCCTGGTTGGTTCTTAGACTCACCCCCCTTTCCTGACCCCATCCCCAGGTCCCTGCCCACAGAATAGCACTGAGGAAACAGTGGCCTTAGGCAGCACCCATCCTAGGGTGTGCACCTGTGTGAGTGTGGGTGTTTGAATATGAGGATATCAGTGGGTGAGTGTATGTGTTTGTGAGTGATTTTGTGTATGAATGTGTGAGTATATACACGTGAGTGACTGTGAAAAGTGTGGCTGTACGTGTTTGCAAATGAGCCTATGTGTAACTGTGTGCACGTGTGAGTGAGCCTATGTATGTGTGTGAGTCACTTATGAGTTTGTGTGACTGTGTATGAGTGTGTGCAGAAGCCTGTGTGTGTAATTGTGTGAGTGCGCCTGTGCAGAGCTGTGTGTGGTATGCATGTGTGGGTGTGTGTGAAACAACTCAAACCCCAAGGAAGAGAATCTGGGTTTATATAACTGTGGAGCAAGAAAAGCTGCAAAAACGCAAATCTACGAGACTCAGTGGGACAGATCCTGGGATGGGGGTGAAGCCAGAAGGTGAACATCATCTCTTTCTCTGCTCATTTGGTGGTTGGTGGTGTAGCAGAACAAGGCTATGTCTGGGTGGCAGAAGCAGGTGCCTGCATGGGTGTGCACACATGTGTGTGTTGAAGAGAAGTTGGTGGGAGCACTCCACAAAAGTGGACCAACCTGTCAGCCCAGGTTCGGCCAACTGGGTGCCCTTAGGGGTGAGGGCAGCTGCAGGCGGGCACTAGCGCAGAGCAGAAATCTCCTAGCTCCTTGGCTGGTCCTCCTTGCCCCTCCTCCCAGTTCCTCATTTCCTCCCTCCCCACCCTCCATCCAGCCCCACCCTCCTCTCCCAGGACACACACACCAAAGTGGGCTCAAGCCTCTGTCTTTAATAAGCTCAGGAGACAGTAAATCACGGTAATGAGAACAACAAGGATCCCATCTGCTCCCCATGAAGCATTGCACACAGAGCGATCGATTGTTCTAGAAAGCGTCCTCCGGACATTATTCGGGATGAAGCTGTCCTGCGTGAGCAGTTTCCCATACATAATTGGACGATGAGTCGGATCTGCTGCGGCTCCTTCTAGTGGCACCATTGCCATGCTTTCAGTCGGGCCATCCTGAGGAATTTAGGGGTGTGTTTCCAAACCGCTTTTCATTTTCTGTTAAACCTCAGAGCCCATTCTCACCAAAAATCAATTTTAGCAAGGGCGATGAATTTCCAGGAGCATCTTCTGCTAAAAGACAGGCTTTTAACTTCTAACTTGTTTTTGGAGTCTCCTATCAACATTAACCATCCCCCACCCGCCAGTCCCCTGGGAATTTGCATGCATTTGTGGCAAAGATAGGAGGCAATTTGTGATTAAAAGCATTCGTGGATGAGGCTATGAGCCTCTTGGGAGCATGTGCCTCTCAACCAGCTCTGATTCTTCCACGCCCAGTCCAGAACCACAAGGGGAGAGAGTTGTGAGTATGTGTAACCCCTAAGGGCTTCCAAGGGCTGCCCAGGCACACCAGCGCAGGGCTGTTCATTCACCTGAGAAACACCAGTGAAACCTCCTGAGCTTATGAAATAACAACCGGAGACAGAAAGACACAGTCACCTCATACCTAAGGGAATAATATAGTCATATAGGTAGATAGAGTTTTTGCCAGAGGGCGCATGCACTCATCAGAAAGAGAGAGAGACGGAGAGAGAGGGAGAGTGAGAAATCACTCCCCGGGGGGAGGGCCTTCACCTCCATTCTCCTCTCAAGATTTTGGGCACACACATGTACATGCCTGGTGTGCTTTTCAAGCTACCGGGTCTGGGATTCAAACCATAGAGTTCCCCACATGGGACGCAGCACCTTAACCACCATGCCACTTGCTGTGTGTGTGTGTGTGTGTGTGTGTGTGTGTGTGTGTGTAGGAACATGCTGTACAAAAGTAAAAGAGGAGCAGGGTGTGGGGGAGCTTGTGATGACTGGGTCAGGAAGGCCTGGGTGAGAAAGTGACCTGTGAGCAGACTGGAAGGATGAAGCTGCTCTCTCAAGGTGGTGCCTGCCAGTGGACAGGCCAGCTAGAGCAAAGGCCCCAAGGCCGGGTGGGCCTGGCTGGTCTTTGGAACAGCAAAGAGGCCTGTGTGGCTGAGTCAGAAAGAGGCAGGCAGGAGTATTAGATGAGCCTGTTAGAGAGGGTATGGGGCCAGAGAGCCAGAGGGCCTTGCAGGCCAGCCTGAGGACCAAACCTTCTGTCTGTGAGATGCCGCGTCCAGGCTTTGAGTGGAGGAGCGGAGGGTCCTAGCTGTGATTGAATGCGATCCCTCTGGCTCGGTGTGGGGAATAGACTGTAAAGCAGCAAGGGGGGACACTAACTAAAGGTGAAAAATGAGGCAACTTGTCCCATTCGCTGCATTGACCTGCTAAATTGAGAAATCACCCCTGGGGTAACAGCATGAATTTAGCAAGGTGCACATAAAAGCTGCAAGTGGACAGTTTTACTGGCTGTTTGGGGTTCACTTTGCTTCCAACTCCCTGGAGCTGGCCATGTGTGTCCCTGTCTAGGGGAGAGAGGAGACTGAGCATGAGCCCCGGCTTGAGTCAGTCCTTCAGCTCTGCCTGGAAAGGCAAGCAGAAAGGAGAGGCTGCTGCTCCCAGGTTGGGCTAGATATGAAAAATTCTTCAGGAGTCTTGGGGCCTCAGTCTGTCAGGACCTGGGTGCCTGGTGGAGGGTCAGATGGCAGCCTGGCAGGCAGATGGGAAGGAAGGCTGGGTGCTCTGTGGCCTGACAAGCCGCCTCAGCTTCCCTTGCAGCACCTGCCTGCTACCGAGGGCAGTCTCTGGAAGAGTTCAGGCCACGCAGAGGGGAGAAAGGAGAAGCCGCTGTCCTCTCCGTCAAACCGCTCCACTCACTAGCCTTTCCGTGGTGTGCTCCGCACAGAAACCTGCAGGACGCAGCCTCTTTGCCTCCCACGCCCGCCCCAGCGTGCGCCATGCCCTGGAGGAGCTCAGAAAAGGGTCTGTAGGTACACCTCGGCTGGAGGCTTTTTGGAGGGGAGAGGAAGCAGTACCTTGCGAGCTTGGGGGTGGGACTGGGCTAGAGTGGGGACCTTTGCTGCAGGGACCTTGAGTCCACTGTGCAATCCCAGGGACATCCAGGCCTGAGCAAAGGGGCTGGTATTCAGGAGGCCAGGCTTCTGGTCCTGGTTGCGCCACTATGGACCTTGGGCAAAGCCCTGTCCCCTCCAGTCGCCATCGCTGAAGTGAGGGGTGGGCGCAGTGACCTCTGAGGCCTTCGGGCGCCGACACGAACTGCGGCTTAGCCAGCCGCCTGCTTCTCCGCCTGCGCCGAGCCAGCTCCGCAGAGGGCCAGACGCGGCGTCGCAGGAGAGCACGCGGCGAGCGGCGGCCTTAATCATTCAGGCGGCGGCGGCGGCGGCGGCGGGCGCGGAATGCCAATGCGGCCTCGGGGCGGGCGGGGCGCGGGTGCCCGCCTGCGGCCAGCGAACCGGGCCGCGCCCGCCCCCCTGCGGGCAGCCTGCGCACTGCAGGCCGCGCGGCGGTTCCTGCGGTTCTTTTCCGGGAGGGCGGGGCGCACGGCCAGGCGCCGAGCCCGCAGCCGCGGCAGCTCCACTCCCCCGCCTCGACGCTCCCCTCGCTCCCTGACCACCTCGTGGGGATCCTTCTGCACAGTCACGGAGTGCGTGCCCTTCCGCCGCTCAGCCGTCCGGCTGTTCAGTGGAGGCAGTGACAGCGGCTCACAGGGTGCTAGTGGCGGCAGGATGGCCCTTGAGCCCAAATACGCCGGCCCCTCATTCTGCCCCATTTCTCAGGGCAGCGTGCCTTCCTCGAAGGAGGCTCCAGCCCGGTTCCTGGGACCTCTGGGCCAGCCACGAGGGAACCGCCAGCCCAAACCACGACCTGCATACTGTCTGGCCCGGGTCGGTGCCTCTGGGCTGACCGAGCTCCCGCCATGGGGTTGCTCAGATGTCCTGAGACGCTCTGGAGGCTCCAGCCTACGGGACTGTCACCTAGGCAAATAATCCTGGCTCTAGTCTCAAAGAGGCTCTCCTCTTCTGGGACCTCTGGGCTGCTCTGGCCTGGCACTCCTCTTCAATTTCTGAAAGGCTGTTTTTCCTCAGTTTCCAGGACGTCTCTCTGGGTTTCCTTATGACCTCTCTGTGCACACCAAGCCTGCTGTGCAGGGACTCCCTGTCTGTCTCTCGGGGCCTTGGTCTGGACTCCTCTCCTTTTCTCCGCCTACGCTCCCTGCCCACCAAGCTCGTTTGCACCCAAGATCTGAATTACTACTTGTGTACACCCTGAACCGAAGCCTCTACCCCTCGCCTTGAACTTTCTCCAGAGTTCTAGAATCAGTCTCCACACGGACATTTCACAGCCCACGCCCATTCAATGTGCCCAGATCTGCCCTCATGGATCTCCCCCACCCTGATGGCTTCCATGGGCATCCAGCTATGCTGTAAACTCCTCACCATGACCTACAAAGTTTCTCCGGACCTAGGCCCTGCCAGCCACCTTCCTCTCCAGCCTCATATTGACATCCAGCTTTTCGGGGCCTCACATGGGTCACACATGCTCTTATCCATGCTGTCCCCTCTGCCCCTCTTACTGGCCCATCAGCCCCTTCCGGCTCTGTCTTCCTAATTTGTCTCAACCCCCACCACACAGCAGTTGAACCACTGCCTTTGAATGCCTTCAGTACAACCCCCGACTCTCAGCCTCTCAGGTCCTGCTGCTGCTCTGCCTTGAGCAAGATTACTCAGGCTAGCTATCCACCCTCTCTTGGAATATAACTGCTTTTCTACTAAGTTTGTCTTAGTGTTCCTCAATCAAATGTTACTGACATTCTGGGTGGAAGAATTCTTCATGGTAATGGTCTTTTTTTAAAATTATTTTTTTAAAGAGATATTTTTGCTATAGGGTGTGTACACTTGCTGAAAAGTGAGATGGAGAGAGAGAGAAAGTGAGAAATCACCCCCCACACACATGGGAGGGGGGTGGCCACACTGCAATTCCTTCTCTTCCATTCTCCTTTCGGGATTTTGGGCACACATGCACATTGCCCAGTGTATTTCAAGCTGCTGTGTCTGGGACTCAAACCGTGGTCAGCCGGGTGGGAGTCCAGCACCTTAACCACTACACCTCCTGGTGGTTCCACGGTAAGGGTTTTTGAAGGCCATATAATGTCTAGCCCTGGGACCAGCAGTTGGCGTAATGGCTATGTCACTGTACTCCCATGTAGTCGACTGTGGTTTGATTCCCGGATCCGGTGACTTAAACTCACTTCAGGAGCGTGTGTGTACAGGCCCAAGATCCTGAGAGGAGACTGCGGCGTGGCCATCCCCCCTGAGGGCTGATTTCTCGCTTTCTGTCTCTCTGTCTCTCTCTGTCTTTCTGGCGAGCGCACACGCCTTATAGCAAAAACTGCTCCAACAAACAAACAAACAAACATGCCTAGCCCTTACCCTCTAACTGCCAGCAACACACCCCTCAACCTCAGTAAGTGTATTAACCACAAAACATCCACGCACTTTTCCAAATGCTTTGTGGGGAGACTGCACCCCTACTGATTGAGAACTACTCTAGTCTTTCTGGTTTGGAGACCCTTATTCCTTTGGGAAAACGTGGACACAAAATGACGGCTGAGTAGCTCTGCTCTCGGCCTGTCATTTATTAACTGTACCATCTGCTTCAAACCACGGGTCAGGTAATGAGAGAAATGACTGATATTTAGACATGGGAAAACAATTGGGCAAACGCAGGGGGCAGGCAACACAGGAATTTATGTCAGGGAAAGGGCATCAGTTGTTCCAGGGCAGCAGAGCTGAGGGTCGTAGCATGAGAGCAACAGGCTTCCATCCCCAAGAGAGGGAGGTTCTGCTCCTGAATCCTAGAAAAGCTGACCTGAGATTCTTCCCCTGGATCTTGGGTCTGTCTCAGGAACCACAGGGCACTGCTGCATTTGGCTCAGGGAGGAAAAGGGAACTGAGAACAACTCTGTGGGCTTCCTTGCACGAGGACCTAGTACCCCAAAGGAAGTCATCCTAGTTGCTGATGCCATGATCCCATTTTTCCAGGATATCAAAAAATTTAGCCTCAGGATCCCCCAGGGTTGTGCCACAAATCTGGGACCTCGGGCCTATAATCCCATCAGCCCAGATACCTCAAACAGCTGTTCACCTCCCAAATTACCTCAGCCACATTGAGACCCCCCCTCCCCCACTCCCAAAATCACCTGAGGTATGTGTTAAATACTTGGTTCTTCCCTCAGAGGGTCAGATTCCGTGAGCGTCACTGGGTCCTCACCGCAGAAGGATCTAGCATCTTTTGCACTTTATATGTGCCAGACACTATGCTGAGCATGCTACATGTATCTCCTCATGAGGAGGCAGTGAAGAGCTGGGCTACTGTGCAGGGTCCACACTCAAATTACCTGGGTTTGAATTCCATCTCTGCCACTGATTTGCTGATGACCTTGGGTGAGCTGCTTACACTATCCACACTTCAGTGTCTGACTCAATAGACTGTACCAACCTCATAGAGTTGTCATGAGGACTACATGTCCTAATACCTGAAAAGTGCTTAGAACAGGGTCTGGCATTGAGTGAGTACCATGAAGTATTTGGTGCTATTATTAGTTGTCCCATACTATGAGCTAGGCATTTATTACTATCCTCGTTTTATAGACAAGGGAATTGAGGCCTACAGAAATTAAGTAACTTAACTGCAAAAATACACAAATGGGATTACATAAAAATAAAAAGTTTCTACATAGCAAAAGAAATATTCAACAGAGTGAAGAGACAGTCTACAAAGTGGGAGAATATATTTGTAGTTATACATCTGACAAAGGATTCATAACCAGAATATAAATGGAACTCACAGTTTACCAGGAAAAAACAACAACAAAAAACCCTCAAATAACCCAATTTAAAAATGAGAAATAGAACTAAACAGACAATTCCCTAAGGAAGACCTGCACGTGGCCAATAAACACATGACAAATGCTCAACATTATTAATCATCAGGGGAAAACATATCAAAACCACATGTGGTGGGGCCAACAGATGGTGTAGTGGTTACATCGCTGGACTGCCACATGGCCAACTGTAGTTCGAGTCTTGGACCCCGTGGCTTGACACTCACACCAGGTGCATGTGTGTGTGCCCAAGATCACAGGAGGAAAATGGAGGAGAAGGGGTTGTGGCATGATTTCTCACTTTCCCTTTCACTGTCACTGCCTCTCTCTGACAAATGCATATACCCTAAGGCAAAAACCTCTAAAAATATCTACAATGAGTGGGGCTAGTAGGTGGCATGGTGATTAAGGTGCTGGATTCCCACATGGCTGAGTCCTGGACCTAGCAGATAGAAAATCACATTGGGTGCATTTGCATGTGTGCCCAAAGCCTCAAGAAGAGAATGGAGGAGAAGGAATTGTGGCATGGCCATCCCCTCAAGTGTTGATTTTTCTCTTTCCCTCTCTCTGTTTCTCTCCAACAGTGCACATGCCCAAAGGCACAATCCTGAAACAAACAAACAAAAACACAAAGAAGTATCACCTCACCCCATTTAGAGTGGCTATTGTTTTAAAAAGAGAAAAGAAAGGAAAAAGGAAAAGAAAAGAAAAGAAAAGAAAAGAAAAGAAAAGAAAAGAAAAGAAAAAAAAGAAAAGAAAAAAAGAATAACATGTGCTGGTGTGGTTGTGGACAAAGTTGGTTTGTTGACTTGGTGGTAATGTAAATTAATATAGAAAACACTACAGCAGTTCCTTAAAAAATTACAAATAGAAATACTTTATGATCCAGTAATCCCTAGAAAAAAAGAAAGAAGTATATTGAAGAGTTATCTGCACTCCCATATTTATTGTAGCACTATTCACAATAGCTAAGATAAGGAATCAACCTAAGTGCCCAGCAGCTGATGAATGGATAAAGAAAATGTTGCATATATGCACAATGACATACTACTCAGTCACTAAGAGGATGAAATCTAGTCATTTGAGGCAAAGTGATCAAACTGAGAGGAAATAATGCAAAATAAAATAAGCTAGGAACTGAAAGACGAATATTATATGCTCTCATTTATTAATGGAAGCTAAACATTTCAATTGTGTTGAAGTGGAGAGTGTAACAGTGGATACCAGAAGCTGGGAAGGGGAGAGCGCTGTGGGGATGGGTAGGATTCGGTTAAAAGATACAAGCATGTAGATAGATAAGGGGAATGAGTTTTCGAGTGCTGTGGCACAGAAGAGCAACAATAGTTGGGGACAGTTTAATATACGTATGTCAAAACAGAAGAGTACCAACACAGAGTATTAATAATGTCTGATTTGGTGGATATGTTTATTGTCCTGATTTGTTCATTACACAACGTGCACATGCTTTGAAAAACCACACTGGACACCATAAATTTATACTGTCTTTATATGTAAAACAAAAATTATATCAATTTTTAATATTTTTATTTATTTTTTAATTAATTAATTTACATTCATTCACTGAGCATTGTCACAGCATACAAAATGTAATTTCCCATCCAGAAGATGCTGCATAGTAGCTTAATCATACATGTTATTGTCAATAATTTTCCATTTCTAGTTTCATATATATATATATATATATATATATACGTGTATATATATATATATATATATATATATATATATATATATTTCCCCCTATTTCTCACCCTCTGTTATTTCCCATGCTCCTCCCACACTATCTCAGGTGTCCACAGTTGTTTTCCATTCCTTTTTTCTCCATATTTTATTGATTCACAAAATTTCTTAAATAATCTAACTACTTTCAATAGCAAGCTCTGCTGATATATACATATCTGTGATCACATGTCTGACTTTAGGTCTGAAACTCTGAGTAGAATGAATATACTATAAGGTAGCACCTAGCTGATGCTATATAGCTTACTACGGTCATTAATTATGTATTTTTACTACATTTTTTAATTTCAAGAAAAGCAGATTAAACTTTAATAAATCAAATAAATGCTAAGGAAATATGCTTAAAACTTAAAGCCAAGAAACAGGTTAGGATTCTGTTCAAATAGTAGGTACATGAACCTATCAGCAGCTCAAGACAAGACAAAAATTCTTAAAATTGGAAAACAAAGCCTAGAAAAAAATCAACAATATTTTAGTCAAAAGTCATAAAATTCTATTTCACCAGCTCTGTCTCATGTGCTTTATCTTTTGTTGTGATTCAATTTTCCCAATTAAATTCTGGGATATAATATTCAACTTCAGGCTTGTCCCCGCAATTAAGTTGGCCATTTTCTTAGTTTTTGAACTCTTATTTCTGTGTGACTATAATTATAACAAATTTTTTTAAAAAAGAAATGAAGGAGCTTTCCCAGTATTACACAGCTAGCAGATGACACAGCAAAACCTCAAACCAAGGTGGTGAAATTCTAAAAGTCAATATCACTGAGCCTGTGGCTACCCACACAGCAAGTGTGCGAAAGAAGAGCTATGGCCCACTTATCATGGAGAAGAATATGCAGGCTCAGAGAAGTGGCTCGCCCAATGTCATATAGTTACATGGCTCATCAGTGGAAGAACTGAGATTTCAGCCAAAGTATGGCTAATTTCAAAAAAAAAAAAAAAAAAGATGGGTGTGTTTCCATTGGAAGGTGAGCAGATGAATAGCACTTAAAACTTAACTGACTTTATCTGGATCATCAGTGTGTTGTCTGAATCCAGTGGTGAAATGCCAGTGCTCATCTAACTCGAGTTCTGAGCAGCATTTGGCACCCTTGCTCATTTCCTTTTTCTTAGAAATGCCTTTCCTTGGCTTCTAGAACACCTGTCTCTCCTGGATTTCCTGTATATCCACCCACATTTTGTTTATTCATTCATCTGTTGATGGGTACTTAGGTTGTTTCCACCTTTTGGCTGTTGTGAATAATGCTGCATTAAACACTCTTGTTTAAGTCCTTGTTTTCAATTATTTTGGGTATGTATCTTGTTCTCTTAATTTTGAGGAGCTCTGGTGATCAGTCTTCATGCTCTTCCCTTTCTACATTCATGTGGCCCCACCTAGTCTTAAGGCTTTAAATATTGGGTCATCAGGAAAGTCATGATGCAGTTTTGCATAGAAAAACAGAAAAAAAAGTGTCATGACTTTCCCGATGACCTAATATAACCCAATGCTGCAGTGTCAAATGTCCGTCTTCAGCCTACAACTTTCCCTTGACACTCCAGACTCATATATGCAACTACTTCCTCAATTTCCCCACTGGACTATCTGGTAGCATCTCAAAGGACTGAACATAGTCACTCCAAACTCTTGGTATCTTTCCTAAACATGCTATTGCCGTGTGTTTAGTAAATGGCATGTCTATTTTATTTCTAGGACGCCCCAGACCTTGGAGTCTTTTTTTACTCTTTCTTCACTCCGCATAACAACCCATTGAGTTGTCAACCCATTGACCAACACAACAGTCTTTTGATTTTGATTTCATAAAATATCCAGAATCTGACCAATTCTTTCTCTCTCTCTCTCTCTCTCTCTCTCTCTCTCTCTCTTTTGAGAGATTTTACTATAGGGCACTTGTGCTCACCAGAGAGACAGAAAGAGAGAAATCATCCCTCAGGGGGATGGCCACACTACAATCCCTTCTCCTCCATTCTCTTCTTGGGATTTTGGGCATGCATGCACACGCGCCCTGTGTGAGTTTTGGCCACTGGATCCAGGACTTGAACCATGGTCTGACATGTGGGAGTCCAGCACTTTAACCCCTATGCCACCTGCTGGTCTCAGAATCTTACCAATTCTCATGACCTCTGTGACCACCATTCTGGACCCAGCCACCATCAGTCCTTGCCTGGGTTACTCTAATAGCCTTCTAAATGTTCTTGCTTCTACCCTCGCACTTGTAACCCAGCAGCTAGAGCATTTCTTCAGAACATAAGCCAGATCATGCAAAACCCTCCAGTAATGTCACTGAAGTATCAATACTTACAGCAGTCTACCTGATATGGGCCACTATTGCCTCTCCATTATATCCCTCCACTTCCCTCTTCACTCACTCTTCTCTAACCATACTGACTTCCTCAGTGACCCTCTAAATGCCAGGTACAGCTTAGCCTCAGTGCAGTCTCGTTTCCTGATCCCTCTGCCTGGAGTGCTCTCTGTCTAGTTGTCTGTCAGTCTTTGCTTAAATGACACCTTCTTGAGTCCTTTCATGACCCACCCAATTTAAAATTGTGGCCCCTTTTTTTCTCTCCCCCTTCTCAGTTTCTCCATAGCACTTAGAGTCATCAGGCATACTGTATCTTTTTCTTATTTACTGTCTATCTCCTCCAACCAAAACATCAGCTCCATAAGAACAGCAGCTGTTTCTTATTCTGCTTTTTGATGTGTTCTTGAATAGCCTGGCACTCAATAAATACTTGTTGAATAAATACATGAATGAAAAAAGAAATAATTTCCAATATAGTTAACTGGGTACCACGTCTTATCCCAAAACCAAAACTCTTTTTTGCATAGTACATGTCTACGCCTACTTTTCTAAAATCTGGTGCCTCAGTCCAATATTCCCCCATCACAGAGCCATTAAAGTCTCCATGTCCAGGATCTTATCAATCTGTATGTATAAGGAGTCTTCCAAAGCTAATGGAATGTGTGTATTAGGAAAAAACTGTATATAGATTTCCATAATTTCTGCACCTAAAGGAACTCATACTTTTTTTTTTTTTTAGTTTTATCATAGGGCACATGCCAGAGAGAGACATACAGAGAAAGAGAGAGCGAGAGATGGGGAAAGTGAGAAATCATCCCCTGCGGGAACAGCCATGCAACAATCTCTTCTCTTCCATTCTCCTCTTGGGATTTTGGGTACACAAACGTGCACATGGTATGTTTTTCAAGCCACCGGGTCTGGGATTCAAACCACACAGTTGGCTATGTGGGATCTAGCTGCCTTAACCACTGTGCCACCAGCTGGCTCATAAACTTACACTTTAACTACATTTTCCAAGAACTTTTTGGAAGCCCCTCATATATGGCTGATTCTTTCTCAGTTAAAATTGCCAAAAATCTTGTCTATACTTGCTATCTCCTTTTCTTTCTCTCTCTCTCTCTCTCTCGATTTTTGCCATAGAGCACATGCACTTGCCAGAGAGAGACAGAGAGAAGGAAAGTGAGAAATCATTTTCTGGGGGCAGAGGTGGCCATGCCACAATCTCTTCTCCTCCATTCTCCTCTCAGGATTTTGGGCACTGACACATATGCACTTGGCGTGATTGTTAAGACACTGGGTCCAGGACTTGAACCATGATCAGCTATGTGGGAATTCAGTACCTTAACCACCATGCCACCTGTTGGCCCCAGCTGTCTCCTTTTCTTTACCTCCCATCTTCTCCTGAAGTCACTCTGCTCTGATTTCCTTCTCTATTGTGTTTCTAAAACAGTTCTTGTTAAGGTTATTAACCCCCACCATTACCAAAGCCCTTGGTCACTTTTGACCCTCATCTTCCTTGACTTACATGCCCTCCTTCTTGAAACTACTCCTTTCCTTGACTTCTAAAACACTGTACTCTCCTGGTTTTCCTTCCACTGTTCCAATTGCTCCTTTGCAGGATCTTCTTTTACTCAGTCTCTTAAAGAAAGGGTTCCTCAAATTTCAGCTCTGGACCTTCTATTCCTCCCACTCTGCCTCAAACCTTTATAATCTCAGCCATCCCTGTGGCTTCAAAGATCCTTTTACACAGAGAAAATCCAAGTTTATACCTTCAGCCCAGACTTCTCCCATGAGCTCCAGACCCATAAACCCACTGCTTAATGAACGTATCTCTTCTTGGATATCTCAAAAGCCCTTCAAACTTAATATGCTCAAAATCAAACTCATGATCTCTATCCTCCTTACTCTTTCTTCTATCTTTTTTTAGTGTTCCCTATCTTAATGAATGTTACCACATCCATCCAATTGCAGAGCCAGTAATCCAAGTGTTATCCTTCATGTCTTCCTCTTCAACATATTGAATCCGTTAATAAGTGCTGACAATTTTATTTCTTTTTTGTTTGTTTGTTTTGTTTTGCTACAGGGTGTGTGTGCTCACCAGAGAGACAGAGAGAGACAGAGGACAGAAAGCGAGAAATCACCCCCAGGGGGGATGGCCACACCATAATCACTTCTCCTCCATTCTCCTCTCGGGATCTTGGGCATGTACACACACGTGCCCAGCGTGAACTGCGGTCGATTACATGGGAGTTCAGCAACATAGCCATTATGCTAACTGCTGGTCTCAACCATTTTATTTCTTAAAAGTATTTCAAATGCATCTACATCTCTCAGTCTCCACTACAAACACCCCAAGTCTAGTCGCCATTATCTGTTGCCTCAACAACTACAGCTATTTCCCAATTGGTTTCCTCATTTCTGCAGTAGCCAGCTCCAATGCATTCTCTATGCTACAGCCACAGCGATACTTTGAAATGTGAATCAGATAATTTCAAAATCTTGCTGAAAATTCTCTATGACTTCCTGTTATTCTTAGGAATCAGATGAAAGTCTTATGTGTGTCATCGAGTCCTAGCATGGTATGCCTCCTATACACACCTCCAGCTGTATTTCCCACCTTGTTTCTCCATTCTGGCCTTCTTGTAGACCATCAATGAATCCTCTTTGCTCTTGCTCCAGGGCCTTTGTAGATTATTGCCCCTTTTTGTTTGAAATGCTTTCGCTCTCATCTTTGCCTAGTTAATGTCTAGTCACTTTTGATGTCTCTGTGCAATCAACACTTTTTAAAGGAAGACTTACCTAATTTTTCTGATTCATATGAAATTTCCCATCCTACTCCTTCATAGCACTATGTACTTTCCTCTCCTTCAGAGAACTTTTCTTAGATGCAATTTATCATTTATTCATGGTTTAATGGAATTGATATCTATCTCTCCCCTCAGACCAGAAGTTCATGAGAGCACATTCTGATTTGTCTTTGTTTACCATTGCATCCTAGCATTCTCACACAGTGCCTGATACAGAACGAGAGTTCAACAAATGTTTGTCATATAAATTAATGACAAAGAAGTGGTAGATGACCTTTCAGAGCAACTTAAGGGGTGAGATAGTTGAAGGCATGGGCCTTGGTCAGATCTTGGGATGATTGCATTAGGAATCTCAGAGGACTAGTACATTTGAATCATGACAATGGGGAGGGTGGTTAAGGAGGGGTGAGAGTGAAGAGTGAAGGTCACTGGTGATGGGAAGACTGATTTGTGAAGCAGGAACCATAAATCCTTGAAAGTTTTCATGGTCATATATGGTGATAGGTGGATGCAGACTTGTCTGGAGGGTTCCAGTGTTTCCTTGCTTTCTTGTATTCTGCATCCAACGCTTTTTCCCTACAATGGCTCCAGAGCCTCAGGCACATTATGAGGCCCTTAGTTGTGGATCCACAGAGGTGATAATGACATAAAGGCATCAGTTTATCGTAGACTACCCCACTACTTCCCCTTGTCTCTGACTTAAGCAGTTAAATAAATGGGCTTAGCTTCCCAGATTTCCTGGGCAAGATCTGCCTTGTCTACCATATCAGTGCTTCAGAGTGACTCATTAGTAACTTTTGCTCTGATCATCCAATTCTCTCTTCGAAACCTTTGTTTCCCAGGTCCTTCCACCGTGTAGAGAAGTCTAATTTCCCATAATGCCCATAGTGGCCCTGCTTCCCTGGCTGAGCTATGACCAGTACAATTATGGCTGGGTTGTCTTCTTGGACATTGAAGTCACTCAAGATGATAGTCTGGGGGCCAGCAGGTGGCATGGTGGTTGGGGTGCTAGACTCCCACATGGCCTACTGTAGTTTAAGTCCTGGACATGACGGCTTGCTTTCTCACTTTCCCTTTCTCTATCTCTATGTCTCTCTCTGGTCAGATAAAAAGAATAATAGTAACAACAACAAATGGAATTAAATAAATAAATAATTTTTTTAAAAAAATATGATAGTCTGGTTTTAGGAGAAGGAAGACTACGGTCTAGTAGGCTGTCTCTCATGTCTGAAGTGTGGTAACTAGGAAGTAATTCAATGAATTAACTGTTAGATCGGCACCTGAATGGCCTTTAGGTAATTTCCCATCAGAAAATAAGGAAATGGTTACAGTGACCTTTGGCCAGAATCCTCTGGCCAGAGCCCTCCCTTACTGGCAGCCAATGCCCATAGATGGGCCAATAAGGTCATAGTAGCAAGTACGCTAATCAAAGTACCCACCATTTTTGTGACCCTACCCCTCCACCCCTCTCATATAAATACATCATGTTTCCTTGGTGGGGTGGTCTAAAGCACCTCTGGCTTTAGACCTCCAGGTAGTTTTTTTCTCAATACACTTTCCTTTTTCTCTTGAGATGGTGCTTCTTGAGTCTTACTCTGAACCCTAACATTAACCAGGAAGAAAACAGAGTGTTAGGACCAGATGAGTGGAGAGACTAGCTGTAGAGTAGGGAGTTTTACACGCAGATGGTAGAATAATGGCAAGAATGTTTACTCCTCTCCCACCCTCAGGTGAAAGGCAGTCTAGAACTGCAGATGAGAGCCAGGGCTTAGAATGAGGAGATAGAGACTTCACTTGAGAGATACAAACATAAGAGATTTTATAGACAAAGGGCAGCTGAATAGTGCAATGGTGAAATGCATAGCCAAATACACATTTTGTGACCTTGAGAAAATTGTTTACCCTCTCTTTGCCTCAATTTCTCCATCAGCACAACGAGATTATGACAATCTCCTCATAGGGCTGTTGATAAAATTAAATTAGTGAGTGCATGCAATTTTTATTTTTTTTTGTTAATTTGACCTTCATTAAAACTCTAAAAGGTCAACAAAGTATGGTATTACCTCTGGTTGAGGAATGAGATACCCAGAAAAGTTAAGGAGTTTACCAAAACACAGTCAGTTAGGAACATAGTTAGTGTTAGGACAAATCCGTAGTCTGAGTCGCTAGTGAGTGAATTTTTTTATCAACATTCACTACACAAAAGGGTCTGAGAAGTGAGTAAACAGGTCAGAGGATGAACCGTGTTTCATTGGCCAGGAAATTCTCCTCATCAAATCATTCTTCATAGAACTCTCAATTCCAGCACTCCTGCCTAACAGTCACTCAGACCATTCACCATTAGTCCCTGCACAATGGGGTCCATGTTTTAGTAGTCTCTGACTCCAGGTCCTTTCCCTCATTGGTCCTAAGAGCTGGCGGAAGATTTAATCTGCCCTCAGTCTGACCTAGTACACCCCACTGAGTTCCTGCTGAGCATACCATTCAGACAAACCAGTGATCTGATTAGTCCCGGTGCCTCCTGCTCTGGTCAGCCCCCTGTGGCGCTAATAGTGGAGGAGGGCAATTAAATCAGCAATGATGCTGAGGTGGAGGAGCTGCTGAAAAGCGTTTATAAATGGATTTGTAATATAAAATATAAGGGCAATTGGCCCTGGCAATTAGGAAATAATGAAGGCCCTTATAGCAAGAGCTGCTGCAAAGAGAGTAATAAATTGAAGAAAGAGAAACCCCAAACCAATAGACTTTGAGAGTAAGTATCTGAAGATATTCATACAACCAGTAGCTATGGGCCTTTTGTAGCTATTGGTTGGAGTGAGTAGATGGGAACAGGCAAGCAGATAGCAGAAACTACCTCCAAATCATGAGGGGCAGGGCAGAGGGGGATCCTTTCAGCAGGTGAGAGCAGGTTTCCTAGGAACTTAGCAATAAATGGTGCCAAAAAGCATCAGAAGAAGGGCCTGGCTTGCAGGTCTGGCCAGGGAAAGCTGGGAGGAAGAACAGGGCCCAGTGAGCTTCTCTGCTATGATAACAATATTCCATGGAAACAAACCTAAAATAGCAATTACAATTGGGTGCAGGAATCAAATAACACCTGGCTGCAGGTCTGAGTGCACTTTAAAAATGATAGCTCTTTTGCGATATAATTCACTCACCATACAATTCACTTTTACAAAGTGTATAATCCAGGGCCAGCTTTGTGGAATACTGGTAATGTGCTACTCAAACGATGCTGGATCCACACGAAAGATTGTGAGTTTGATTCCCTGGTCACATTGTATATGATAGGCTTGCAGGCCCATGATTCCGGCTGACTGGAGAGGAGAGGCTGGATGGGGAATCGCAATATGAGACCCTGCTGTGGGTGCTTGTCCTTCTTTTTTTTTTCTCTGTCTCTCACTCTCATGAAAGAAATAAATGAAACTTTGAAACTTTTTACAAAAGGGTTTGGTTCAGTGGTTTCTTTAAAAATTTTTTGTCAGAGGTATGTGTGCTCACCAGAGAGAGAGCGATGGAAAGTGACCATGTACCCTACATGGAGCACGGTCATGCCGCAATCCTTTCTCCTCCATTTCTGCCTCCTGTCAGGATTTTGGGTGCACATGCACCCAGCATGCTTTGCAGGCCACTGGGCCTGGGACTTGAACCGCCCAGTTGGCCATGTGAGATCTAGCCACCTTAAACACCATGCCACTGGCTGGTCCCCCCATCCAGTGGTTTTTAAAGTATTCAAACATTCACAGTTGTGCAATCATTGCCACAATTAATTTTAGAACATTTCCTTTTTTCTAACCACTTTATTTATTTAATATATCAATCATTAAATTGATATATGAGGGAACCAGCAGTTAGCGTAATGGCTGTGTCGCTGGACTCCCACATAGTCGACTGCAGTTTGCGTCCCGGACCCGGTGGCTTAAAACTCACGCCGGGCGCGTGTGCATGCGTGCCGAAGATCCTGAGAGGAGAATGGAGGAGAAGGGATTGCAGCGTGACCATGCCCCCGGGGGGTGATTTCTCGCTTTCTGTCTCTAATGTCTCTCTCTGTCTGTCTGGCGAGCGCATGTGCCCTATAGTAAAAATCTCTCCAAAAAAAAGTTGATATATGAATTAATGTATCAATTGATTGATATATTAAAGTTGTACATGAGTTTGGAGATAACTATACACCCAACAAAACTATCACCAACATTAGGACAATAAACATATCCATTATCTCCCAAAGTTTCCTCCTATCCCCTCTATTATTATTACTTTGTGGGAAGAGCACTTTACAAAAGACCCACCAACTTAACAAATTTTAAATTCATGCAATCAGCATCGTTAGCTATGGGTACTATACTCCATGTAGATCTCCAGAACTTGTTTTACATAACTAAAACTTTGTGACCTTTGACCATCACCTCCCCATTTCTCCTTCCTCCCCTAACCCCTGGCAACCAACAGTCTACTCTCTGTTTCCATAGGTTTGCCTATTTTAGATCCCACCTGTAAGTGAGATTATATAATATTTGTTGTTCTGTGTCTGGCTTATTGCACTTAACAAATGCCCTCCAGGTTAAGCCATATTGCCTCAAATGGCAGGATTTCCTTCTTTTTAAAGGGTAAATAATACTCCACTTATGTGTATACTGCCTGCAGTGTCTGTATCCCTTTATCTCTTGATGGATATTTACATAGTTTCCATATCTTGGCTATTATGAATAATGCTGTAATGAACATAAGAGTGCAGGTATCTCTTTGAGAGCCTCATTTCAATTCCTTTGGATATATATCCAGAGATAGGATTACTGTATCAAATGGTAGTTCTGCCTTTAGCTTTTTCTTTTTTTTTTTTTTTTTTTGAGAGGTGTTTGCCATAGGGCACGTGCGCTCGCCAGACAGACAGAGACAGAGAGACAGAAAGCAGGAAATCATCCCCCAGGGGGGATGGCCACGCTGCAATCCCTTCTCCTCCATTCTCCTCTCGGGATCTTGGGCACGCACGCACACGCGCCCGGCGTGAGTTTAAGCTACTGGGTCCGGGACGCAAACCGCGGTCGACTACGTGGGAGTCCAGCGACATAGCCATTACGCCAACTGCTGGTCCTTTGCCTTTAGCTTTTTGAGGAAATGCTGTACTATTTTCCAAAATGCGTGTGTCAATTTGCATTTGCACCAACAGTTCTTTATATCTTTGCCAGTACTCATCATTTTTTTTAATGATAGCCATTCTGATAGGTGTGAAGTGATATCTCATTGTGGTTTTCATTTACATTTAGTTTGTGATTATTGATGTTGAACACTTTCCATATACCTGTTGACCATTTATTTGTCTTCTATTGAGGAATGTCTATTCAAATTCTTGGCCCATTTTAAAATACTTTGTTGCTTTGCTATTTAGTTGTATGAATTCTTTGTGTATTTGATGTATTAGGTTGTTGGAAAAGTCATGACACACTTTCGCATAGAAAAACATAGAAAAATACATCATGGCTTTTCTGATGACCCAAATATTAACCCCCTACTAGATATATGATTGCAAATTTTTTCCCCCTTGTAATGGTTGCCTTTTCATGTGTGAGGCAGAAGAAAGCTAGCAAATGGAAGCCAGTAAGGAGGCTGGAGCATCTGCCCATGTGGTTAGATAGACAAAATGATCAGGGCAGAAAATTCCCTGCCCAAGGTAATGTAAGCAGGAGATTAATGGGGTATGTCTAGCTGATTAAGACACATTTAATATAGCCGATGAAATAAATCAGTGGGCCCAGCGACATTTGATAGAGCCGATAAGACGGAAACAATCAGTGGGCCTAGTCAATGATCAACCCACATGACCTAAATAAAAAATGATAAACCTTGCAGAATGCAGCTGCTGAGGCCTTTTGAGCCACTCTCTCTGCCTGCTCAGGCCTGCTCCTATCTCTCAGAAGTGTACTTTTATTTAATAAACTACCATTTCCTTACACGGTTTGCATGTTTTGTTTAATTTGTCTGAAACACCAAGAACCTGGAAATCATCATAGAAGCCTTCCCACAACACTGGGTTGATGGTTCCTTTTGCTTTGCAGAAACTTTTTACCAGATCTTTTGTTTGCATTTTATTGCACTCATGAGAAAGAGAAAGTAGGCACTTGCCAATGGGGCATGGTCATATCCTAACTCTTTTTCCTCCATTTTTCCAACCCAGGCTTTGGGGCACACACACGCATGCACCGAGCATGTTTCTCAAGCCATGAGGGCTCACAGTTGAATTGTGGTTGGCTGTGTGGGATCCTGCTCTATATGCATAGTGCTGTGGCATGACACCTGTCTAATGCAGAAACTTCTTAGTCTGATGCAGTCTTACTTGTTTATTTTTGCTTTCCTTGCCTGTGTTTTGGGGGTCATAGCTAAAAAAACCACCGCTGAGACCAGTGTCAAGGAGTGTTCCCCCTATGTTTTCTTCAGGGAGTTTTATTGGTTTCAGGTCTTATGTTTAAGTCTTTAGTTCATTTTGTGTTGATGGTGTAAGATGAGTCTAATTTTATTGTTTTGCATATAGATATCCAGTTTTACCAACACTATTTATTGAATACACTATCCTTTCCCTGCTGTGTATTATTGATTCCCTTCTTGAAAATTAGTTAGCTATATGTGCATGTGTGTTTTTATTTTTAGAGAGATTTTTGCATTCTCAGGAGAGATAGAAACAGAGAGAGACAGAAAGCATAAAATCACCCCTGGGGGGTGGGGGAGTGACCATGCCACAATCCCTTTTCTTCCATTCTTTTGGGATTTCGGGCACACACGCACAAATGCCTGGTATGAGTTTCAAGCTGCTGGATCTGGGACTTGAACCATGGTCGACTACTTGGGAGTCCAGTGCCTTAACCACTACATCATCTACTAGCCCCACATGTGCTTGTGTTTATTTCTGGGCTTTCTATTCTGTTTCATGGATCTATGTTCCTGCTTCCAGCACTCTGCTGTTTAGCTTACAATAGATTTGTAATAAAATTTGAAATCAAGAAGTGTGTTGCCTACACCTTCATTCTTCTTGTTCAAGATTGCTTTGACTAGTCAGGGTCTTTTGTGGTTTTACACAGATTTTATGATTATTTTTTTCTATTTCTGTGAAAAGTATCACTGGATTTTCTTAATAGAAATTGAATTGAATCTGTAGATTGCTTTGCATAGTTTGGACATTTTAACAATATGAACTCTTCATTTTTTTTTTGAGAGAGAGATTTTTTGGATATAGGGTGTGTGTGTTCACTGGAGAGACAGACAGAAAGCAAAAAATCACCTCCTGGCGGGGGTGGGGGGAGGATGGCCATGCCACAATCCCTTCTCCTCCATTCTCCTCTTGGGATCTTGGGCATACATGCACATGCACCTGGCATGAGTTTTAAGTCACTAGGTCTAGGACTCGAACTGTGGTAGACTATGTGGGAGTCCAGCTATATAATCATTACACCACCTGCTGGTTCCAACAATATGAATTTCTCTAATCCACAAATACAGGATATCTTTCCATTTATTTTGAGCTTCTGAAATTTTTTTCATTAATGTTTTACAGCTTTTAGTCTACAGATATTATACCTCCTTGGTTAAATTTATGCTTAAATATTTTATTATACCTTTTAAAAAAGAATTATTTTATTTATTTATTCATTTTTATTTGACCTGAGAGGGTCAAATAAAAGAGAGAGAGAGAGAGAGAGAGAGAGAGAGAGAGAGAGAGAGAGAGAAGAGAGAGAAAGTGAGAAAGCAAGCCACCAGATCTGGGACTCGAACCGTGGTTGGCCATGTGAGAGTCCAGTGCTCTTAACCACCATGCTACCTGCCAGCCCCAATATTTTATTATTCTTGATGCTATTATAAATGAGATTGTGTCTTCCCTTCTTTCCTTCCTTTTCTCTCTCTTTTTTCATTCTTTTTTAAGACAGAGTCTTACTGTCACACTCTTGCCTTAGCCACCCAGCTGGGACTACAGATGTGTGCCACCATATCTGCCTTTTTTTTTCTTTTTAGACAGGGCCTCACTGTGTTGCCCAGGCCAGTGTTGGCATACATTTTCATTTATCTTGGTTATATATGTAGGGGTAAAATTGCTGGGTCATATGATAATATTCTATGTCCAACTTTTTAAAAAAAATTATTATTTTATTTAATTGTATTTATTTATTATTAGTTTTAAATTCTATGAGAGAGAGAGAGAGAGAGAGAGAGAGAGAGAGAGAGAGAGAGAAAGTGAGAAAATAAGCCATTGGGTCCGAGACTCAAGCCATGGTTGGTCATGTGGGAGTCCAACACCTCAACTGCCATGCCATCTGCTGGCCTCTATGGCCAAGTTTTTAAATAAGTGTCAAACTGTTTTCCATAGTAGCTGTAGAATTTTTTAAGAATTATTTTATTTATGTATTTATTTATTTTTTGGAGAGTTTTTTTTTTGCTGTAGGGTGCACACAGTCACCAGACAGACAGAGAGAGACAGAGAGACAGAAAGCAAGAAATCACCCCCCAGGGGGGATGGCCATGCCACAATTCCTTCTCCTCCACTCTCCCCTTGGAATCTTGGGCACGCACGCACATGCATCTGGCATGAGTTTAAGCCACTGGGTCCAGCATTAGGATTGCGGTCGACTACATGGGAGTCCAGCAACATAGCCATTACATCAACTGCTGGTCCCAAGAACGATTTTATTTTATTTCATTTTTATTATTTTTTATTTGACCAGGGGGAGACAGAGAAGAAAGGGAAAGAGAGAAAACAAGCTGCCAGGTCTGGGACGCGAACTACAATCAGCCATGTAGGATTTCAGTGCCTTAACCACCATGCCACCTGCCAGCCCCTGGAAGCTGCACAATTTCACATTCCCACCAGAAATGTATGAGAGTTCTAATTTCTCTATATCCTCACTGACACTATTTTTCAGGTTTTTAATTTTCTGCTAAAGGATCCATGTGCTCACTGGGGGAAGAGAGGAAAGAGAGTAGGGAGAGAGAAAGAGAGAGAGAGAGAGAAAGTGAGAAAGCAACCCTCCATGGGGAATGGTTATGCTGCTATCTCTTCTCCAACTCTCTTTCCTTTCAGAATTTTGCCTGATTTGTTTTTCAAGACTCCAGGTCCAATGGAGACTTGAAAATGGCACCTCTAGCTATGTGAGGTCCAGCTTTCTTAACCACTGTGCCATGGGCTGACGCATTTTACAATTTTTAATATTATGGCTACTGTGGTGTGTGTGAAACAATATCTCACTGTGGCTATGATTTGCATTTCCCTGGCACACTAGCCAGAGAGAGAGAGAGAGAGAAAAGAAGAAAGTGCTCACGCTTCAATCCCTTCTCCATCTCTCTCTCCTTCCAGAATTTTGGGTGCACCCACATATTCCCAGTGTGTTTCTTCTTTTTTGTTTTGTTTTTGCTGTAGGGCACTTGCACTCACCAGACAGAGACAGAGAGAGAGAAAGAGAGAGAGAGAGAGACAGTGAGAGGGTAAGTGGTGTGAAATCACCCCCCAGGGATGGCCACAGTGTGATCCCTTCTCCTTTTGGGATTTCGAGTACACACATGCACCCAGTGTGATTTTCAAGTTGCTGGATCCAGGACTCAAATCACATAGTTGGCCATTTGGGATCCAGTGTCTTAACCTCCATCCCATCGGCGGGTTCCATACCCAGCGTGCTTCTTTGCTTTTTTTTTTTTTTTGTTTGCTATAGGGTGCCTGTGCTTGCTGATAATTCTGTCCTGATTCCTGGTACTTATTTTGGGTGTAGATAACTAAACTGATCTGTTTACTGTGCATTGCCAACAGGATATGTGGTGGTCACCCAGTTCTTTTTCTTCTTTCTTTTTTTTTTTTTTTTAAGAGAGATTTTTGTTATAGGGCAAGCGTGCTTGCCAGAGAGACAGATAGAAAGCAAGAAATCACTCCCCAGATGGGGATGGCTATGCCTCAATCCCTTCTCCTCCATTCTCTTCTTGGGATCTTGGGCACACACGCACACACATGCACCTGGCATGAGTTTTAAGCTACTGGGTCTGGGACTCAAACTGCCATTGACCATGCGGGAGGCCAGTGACATAACATTTATGCCATCTGCTGGTCCCTGTCACCCAGTCACCCCCCGGACAGCTCCAGGGGACATTCTTAAGTTCGCTGTCTCCCTGGTCCCCATATATAGGCTTTTTGTGGGCCCTCGCTGATGGCAAGGGAGAAAGAGGCTTCATGAACACATGCCCGCACTGCCTGGGCTTGCTTAGCCTGGACTCTACAACAGGACTGATTTAAAAGTAACATTTTCTTTTCCTACCATGTCATTTGCCAAGCCTGAGGGCAAGAGTATTGATCTGACTGATTTTTTTTTTGAGAGATTTTTTGCTATAGGGCATGTGCACTCACCAGAAGGACAGAGAGGGAAAGAGAGACAGAAAGAGAGAAATCACCCCCAGGGAGGATGGCCACACTGCAATCTCTTCTCCTCCATTCTCCTCTTGGGATCTTGGGCACACATGTACGTGCACCCAGCATGAGTTTAAGCCACCAGGTCGGAGACTTGAACTGCAGTCTACTACATGGGAGTTCAATGACATAGTCATTACGCCAACTGTTGGTCCCAATCTGAATGCTTTTTAAGGCAGCATTTTTAAAATCTTTGATCTTCTATGACTACCCTGTCCCCACACTCATTCTCTTTGGAAGGTTCTTTGTCACAAGCAAAGAACCCAAAAGCTTACTTTTTCTGAGAACACATTGATGGGCTTATAGGCCTTCTGTTATGATGGAGCTAATTGATGGAAATTGTGAGGCCAAACCCAAATACAATGGGATAGAAGAAGACAGTAGCAAATTATATTTCCTTAGTTCTGCAACACAAACATATTTACATATTTCCATTAGTAGTTGAAGTGTTTTTTTGTTTGTTTTTGTTTTGTTTTTGTTTTTGTTTTTTTGTACTTGCACATATACTTGGTGTTTCTCAAGCTGTCAGATCTGGGACTCAAACCATCTAGTCGGCCATGTGGGATCTGGCCACCTTGATCACCAGGCTATAGAATCAGACCCTAGTAGCTGGAGATTGTTATGATACTGTGGAAGAAATTTAACCTTTGCAGTGGTTGAAAATTACAGATAGGACAGTTTTCAAATGACTCTAGTATCAATGTCAATAAATGTGATTGTTCTGATAAAAGCAGTAAGGCAAAAATAATATTGCTAATAACCTGAGGCTCTTCTTCTAGTTCTAGCCATTGGAAGATGTGTTCACTTTTGAATACCTCTTAAGAGAACGTTTCTTCAACTAGGAGCAAGTGTGTTTCCCTTTTGCTGTGAATTGATGTGTGCGGAAGTCTCTCTTCTGTTTTTAGCAGTGAGGTCTCAAGAGGTGTACTCTATTCAGGTGTCTGAAGAGTAGTATCTTCATATTCACAGGTGGTTCAGTACAGGGGAGGATCCCAGGGAACCTTATGATACTAGGGAATTTCAGAACTGTGATTCAAAATCTATCTAATCCCTTTGGCAGGGTGGAGAATGAGGAAGAGAGGATAATGTAAGAGGAAAGAAAAGAGTATAGAGGGGAATAAAGAAAAAGAAAGATGAATCTGAACCCCTACCTCTCACCTTTGACAAAAAATAAGTAAAGGTGGATCAAAGATCTAAATCTAAGACTTCAAACTATAAAACTGCTCCTAGAAAACACTGGGGAAACTCTGGGAGACATTGGGGTAGGGAAAGACTTCTTAAATAAGACCCCCAAATCACAGTCCATAATCCCCAAAATAGGCAAGTGGGATTACATCAGACTAAGAAGTTTCTGCATGGCAAAAGACACAGTAATTAGTGTGAATAAATAGCCCTCAGAATGGGAAAATATTTTTGTAAACTACACATCAGATAAGGGATTGATAACAAGAATACACAAGGAACTCAAGCAGCTGTTTGGAAAAAAAGATGATCAATCCTATTAAAATATGGGAGAAAGAGTTGGAAAAAAAAAACACTCTCTAAAGATGACATACGAATAACAAAAAGGCATATGAAAAAATGCTCAGCATCTCTCATCGTAAGGGAAATGCAGATCAAAACAACAATGAGATACCACCTAACCCCAGTCAGAATGACTAAGATTAAAAAAACAAAAAATGATCAGTGCTGGTGGGGGTGTGGTGAAAGGGGAACACTTTTACACTGCTGGTGGGAATGTAAATTGGTCCAGCCACTGGAGAACAATTTGGAGATTCAAAAATCTACAAATAGAACTACCATAAGATCCAACAGTCCCACTCCTTGGTGTCTACCCAAAGGACAGAAGAATTCTTCATCGGAAAAGTGCTTGCACATCAATGTTTATTGTGGCACTATTCACAATTGCTAAGACGTGGAACCAACCCAAATGCCCCCAAACAGATGAATGGATTAAAAAATTGTGGCACATATACTCTATGGAATACTATTCAGCCATAGAAAAAACTGACTTTTGATAGAAAGTGGAAGAATATGGGAGATTTACTGCAAGCCAGGCTATGAAGGAGAGACATTGTATGTCCCCACTTAATATATACCGAGTGTCCGCACTCTATGACTGAAACTGATAGACCAAAGGATGTACAAACACAATAAACGGGTGTAAATACCAGATATAATGTGTGTGGAAGAGTAGGGCCTGAGGAAGGACATTTAGAAGAAAAATATGGAGGCAAAGCATTAATGGGACAAAGAAATGTGGTATTATCTGTTGAAGATATTTTATAGTTTAATCAACTGGACTAGGGAGAAATGTTCACATATTGAAATATTCACTTTGTAAGCTAAAAAAAGGTAAGTGAATGTATAAAAAAATGAAATAAAAAAGAAAAAAATATTGCTAATAACCATAACTGATACAAGCACTTTTTTTCCCACTAAGACTAGTCCTGGACTGAGAACTCAACACTATATACCTCTGTTTCTCTGCTCCAATCTTTGCATCAATCCCCCACTTCACCTTTATGCAACCAAATTTTACTTGACCTGTAAAACCCAGCTTGTCTCTTTTATGGTTTCTGTGATTTCTCCCATTGTTAACCCTGAAAAGTGGCCTGGGCCCAGCGTCCACGGTGCAGTCAGTATACTGGACTGTGAAGCTGGACACTACATGCTAATCATGGTTTGAGTCCTTGGGTAGGTGGGTCTGAAAACAAATTGGGCAAATGCATGCATGCCCAAGATCCTGGCAGGCTGGAGCATTGGAGGAAGGGATCACCGTGTGATTGAGTCCTGTGAACTGTGCTTCTCTCTCTGTTTTTCTTCCTTTTTTTTTTTGTGCACACATATATTCTATCATGAATTTAAAACACAAGCAACAAAACTGTTTTAAAAAAGTGGTCTGAGGTGAGGGGCACTAATCAACTGCAGATGAAATGACTTAGGGAGAACCAGGGTTCATGGGGAGAAGATACAGAGAGCCTCCAGTTGAGAGTAAGGCTGAGGAGAAGTTTGATTTTTAAAAATTTTCCAGAGAATGTATACTATCACCAGGGAGAGACAGAGAGACATAGAGAGAGGGAGAGCAAGAAAGAACACTCCAGTGGGACAAGCCAGTTATGCCACAGTTCCTTTTCCATTTCTCTATTGTGATTTTTGAGCACGCATGTACACCCATGTAGTGTGTTTTTCAAGTCACCAGGGTTGGGGTTTAAATTGTGCAGTCAACTATGTGGAATCCAGGTCTCTTAACCACTAAGTCATGAGGCTGGCCCAAGGAGTTTGATTTTATAGACCATATGTGGCCAAATAATGCAATGGTGACCCACTCAGCTACTAACATTCTGTGTGAGCTTGGGGAAACTGTTTGTCCTATCTGTGCTTCAGTTTTTCATTTGTTCAATGAAATTATATTAGTACCTACTTCACAAATCGGTTGAGGAAATTATGTTAATTCATAAATACAAAAGGCTGAGGATGATGCTCCTTTAAAGCAGTGCTTGGCAAGTAATATGCCCTCACTAAAAGTTTTACTTATATATTTATAAATTTTATCTGGTTAGAAGCTCAGCCTCCTCAGATGAGAAGCCCAGGGGTAAGTCTCAAGGGCCTCAAGTTTCACCATGCAAGAAGTTCTCATAAATATCATCATAGGCTCAGAGCAGACTAAGATATGATCAGTAGCAGAGATGCCTATACCAATGCAATGTTTTTAGTAATGCCTGGGCATAAAATCTGAAGCAAATGTAAACAACCCCAAAATGCTATAAACTACTAGAATTAATAAGCAACATCATTTATTATAGACCAGCAACAAATAAAAAAATTTACATGACACCATTTATGACAGCAACAAAAAAATCAATCATGTAGGATTTAGTATAACAAAAGATGTACAAGATCTTCACACTGAATGCTAGAGAATGTTGCTATTGGAAATTAAAGTAGATCTAGTGAAATGGAGGTATTTATTATGTGCACGAATTGGAAGGATCGATATTGTTAAGATGTAAATTCTCCCCAAATTGATCTACAGACCCATTGTGATTGCAATAAAAACAACAGTACGCTGGATGTGTGTGAATTGATGAGCTGATTTTGAAATTTATATTTAAATAAAAAGGGTTGAGAATTGCTAATACTGAAGAATAAAAAAGGTGGGGGCACTTACGCCATCTTGTATTAAGATTTATAAGGCCACAGTAATTAAGACAGTGTGTTATTGGCACAAGAATAAGGCAGGAAACCCTGAGAAATGGAACAGAATAGGATCCAGAAACTGACCCCATACATGTCACTTGATTTCTGTCAAAGGTGGTACTGCACTGCAATTGAGGAAGGGTGGCCTTCTTAGTAAATGGTGTGGGTTTTGCCATTCTTTTTCTTTTCTTTTCTTTTCTTTTCTTTCCTTTCCTTTTCTTTTCTTTTCTTTTCTTTTCTTTTCTTTTCTTTTCTTTTTCTTTTCGTTTCTTCTTTTCTTTTCTTCTTTTCTTTTCTTTTCTCTTCTAATTATTATTATTATTTTTTCTTTTTTTGGAGAGGTTTTTGCTATAGGGCGCGTGCGCTCGCCAGACAGACAGAGAGAGACAGAGAGATAGAAAGCGAGAAATCACCCCCCAGGGGGGATGGCCACGCCGCAATCCCTTCTCCTCCATTCTCCTCTCGGGATCTTGGGCACGCACGCACACGCGCCCGGCGTGAGTTTAAGCCGCCGGGTCCGGGACTCGAACCGCGGTCGACTACGTGGGAGTCCAGCGACATAGCCATTACTCTAACTGCTGGTCCCCTAATTATTATTTTTTAATTTAAAAATTATTGTTTTCTTTTTATTTCTATCTCTTTCATACATTCAGTCATGCTACCCAGCTTAAAAAGTGAATATTCCAACATGCGTACATTTCTCACCAGTCCAGTTCACCTTACTAGAAAGTTATCTTCCTCTACTCCTTCACCTGCCATCTTCCCACACTGTATCTGGTGTTCTGAACCATTTACTTAGTTTCTATAGCCTTTAGTCATTTAGTTTTGGCGATAGAGTGCAGATACTTAGTAAAGTGTAGACATATAATGTCTCTCCTTCATCTCCTGGCTTGCTTCGCTCAGCAGTAAATCTTCCATTCATCCACTTTCTGTCAAAAGCCAGGGTCTTGGTTTTTTTTTTTTTTTTTTTATGGCTGAGTAGCATTCCATGGAATATATGTGCCACAGTTTTTTAATCCATTCATGTGTTCATGGGCATTTGGGTTGGTTCCATGTCTTAGCAATTGTGAATAATACTGTAATAAACATTGACGTGCAAGCATTTTTCCAATGAAGAATTCTTCTGTTCTTTGGGTAGATACTAAGAAGTGGGATTGCTGGATCATATAGTAGTTCTATTTGCAGATCTTTAAGAAATCTAATTGTTCTCCAGAGTGGCTGGACCAATTTACATTCCCACCAGCAGTGTAGGAGAGTTCCCCTTTCACCACACTTCTGCCAGCACTTATCGTTTTCTTTTTTAAAAAAATCTTAGTCAGTAGCATGCTGGGTGTACATGTGGGCACCCAAGATCTGATAAGCTAGAGAGGTGTGGAAGGGAATTGTGGTGTGATGAGACTCTGTGAAGGGTGACTCTCTTTTTCTCTCTCTTTCATACATGTTCTCTCACGAATAATAATAATAAAAATAATAGCTTTCTGTTTTGCGCAACTGGGTGGATTGAAGAGTCATTTCCTGAGATGAGAAAGAATAGATGACAAACAGGTAGCTCTTTGAGGGGAGAGAGCAGGGATCAGAGTGGTGGGTGGACAGGGAGCTGAGGAGGAAGTTGATAAGATTCTATGATGCTAGGCTATAGACCTCTGAGGAAGAAAGACACTCCTTATAATGACCCGATAGGGTAGATATTATAAACCTTCTTTTATTAAAGAGAACATTGAAATGTAGAAAAGTTAAGTACTTTGTCCAGCATCACACAGCTAGTAGGGCTACTAGGTGGCAGAGTGACGATTTGAACACAGGCAGTCTGGCTCCAGAGCCACACTCTCAGCCATCACACTCTACAATCTTCCTAGCTGAGTGTAGGGCTCACACTCTACAATCTTCCTAGCTGAGTGTAGAGCTGGACATATTTATTGACTGGTTAGGAGAGAAACTATTTTCTATAGGTGTAGGGCCATTTTTACTGTGCCACTGAATACTTAATCTAGATCTATATGGGATCAGCAGTTGGTATAATTGCTATGTCACTGGACTCTCATGTAGTCGACCATGGTTCGAGTCTTGGACCCCGGTGGCTTAAACTCATGCCAGGTGTGTGTGTGCATATGCCCAGGATCCTGAGAGGAGAATGAAGGAGAAGGGATTGTAGTGTGGCCATACCCCTTGGGGGATGGTTTCTCGTTTTCTATCTCTCTGTCTCTCTCTGTCTTTCTGGTGAGTGCATGCACCCTATAGCAAAAACCTCTCAAAAACAAAAACAAAAACAAAAACAAACCCGATCTCTCTGACTAGTGTTTTGGTCAGGTCAGGGATGGAGGGAGGGGATGAGGATGATAAACACAAATGTGTGAGTGTTAAGGCCTGTGAAGACGACTATTAAGATTGGAGATATGATTCAAAGACTGGGGTTGGAGGTCTAGTGGAGGCTTCCCCTGGAGACAGAACACTTTTATTTGTGATAAGGGTGGTGCAGCATGAAATATGTGATCATGATAAGAACACCTGTGCCGGGGTCCAGCCTCGGGTCTAGCCTCGGCGGGGGTGGGTTGACTCGTGGGAAGCGGCGCAGGTGAACAGAAGACAGAGGCTTCGGTGCCTTTTCATGCACGTCCTATGCCGGACACCCCTCAGAGATCGGTCTCTGAGGAATGACAACTGTTAGGAATCATTGTGCCTTTTTATTGAAAATGTGATACATGCAAGTAAATGGGTGAGGGGCAGTAAAAAATTTACTCTAAGGAACAGGGTATACAAAGCATGGAAGCAATAATTATAAAACATGCTGTTTGTCTTGTCAGATTAGTTAAAAATCAATCACAGTTTTTAGGATGAGGAAGTCCATTTGTCTGTTGTATCTTCTTCTTGGATCTTGATTACTGAGAAGGGTCTTTTGAAGAGGGGGCTTGCAGGATGTTTGATCACTTCAGTCCTGGGCCAGGGCGATAACATTGCTGGTTGCAAAGACCTAGATAGAAATCTTGTCTTGCTAAGTAAAGACACAGTTAATATATGGACTATTCATACATTACAACAATAAAGAGTGAGTTTATGATCTTATATGGGAAAGGAAGATGATCTTGTAGTTCAGGAGACAACACAGGATGTTTTATTAGCAGTTTTTCATAGTCAACAGCGCATAGATGAGAAACTCTTTGTAGTTGAAAACTACCTGTTGCTTTAGATAAGAGCTCCCAGCTAAGTTAATCTTTCTCTGGAGCCCTCAAGTTTGTTTATCCTGTTGTCCCAGCCAGGACTTTTCCTTTAATAAACCTGTGGGTTTCTGCATTTTATTTGCTGAGTCTGTCAATTAGTGAGTTCTTTTGTTTTATCTCTGAGTCTCTGTTATGTGCTGAGTGTGCTGACTTTGCCTAGCATGAGTTAACTTTGGACTGTAGCTTTAGCAAGGGGTATATACTAGCCTTAAACTAACTTAGTCTACATATACTTCTGATGCTAATTTGGTTTATACTAACTTAATTTATATGTTAATTTCGACTTAAAAACAGACAGGTAGGGGAGTCTTAAACTTCCTGGTCCTCCTGCCAGTCTTAGGGAACCACATTCTTACAAGGTCACTAATTGGCTTTATTGTAATGGTAGGGGGTAATGTTTTACCCTTACAGGGTACCGTAATAACAGTAAAACTCACGGCAGAGAAATTAACTACAGGCCAGAAAAATGACACAAGGAGAGTTAGTGAACTGCTGGCTTTATCTTGCCGTTTCTTCCCAACCCAGGCCATAGGAGACAGCCTCTTTACCAACTTGTGTTGTCTGCATGGCCCCATCACACCTGCCCATGTAGGATGGTGCTGTGACATTGGAAAGTGTGTCATGTCTATGATGACATCAGTGGTATTGCTGTCCTGAGGAATGGGAAGTTGGGACTTAGTCCTGCAGTCCTTGGGGTTCCCCAGGTCTGCCTTTGGACTGAGTTTTGGCATTGCCAGTGGTGGCATCCTAGGGAATACCAGTACCACTGGAGAACATTGTAGCAGATAGGGTCCCCTGTAAAAGTCCCTAGGGCTACGTTCTGAGTGTCAAAAGGCCTTGGGTGGCCTACTATGGTGGAAACAATATTGAGCACTTGCTTTCCCTACCAGGACTTCCAATTGGCTCTTGAGGGACTAAGTGCTATGCCATCTCTCACACTTTGCCCCTTCAGAGATTGCCCAGGGTGGCTGGCATATTGGCCAGACATTGCCTCAGACATTTTCTAGAGTGGCTACATGTCCCTGATAGTCTCAGATCACAGACTTTATGAGCTATGGAGGCTCCTACTGTCCCTCAAAGTGACGGGGAGCTGGATGTAATTTTGGTTACTCTTATATTGTTTAAATGTCCTTGCCAAACTCACATCGAAATTTAACTGCCATTGCAACAGTATTAAGAGGAGTGAATAAGATGCAACTAGGCCATGAGGGCTCTGACTTCTTGAATGGATTAATTCATTCATGTACTAATGGATTCATGGATTGATGGGTTATTGCAGAGTGGATTGTTATAAAGGCAGCCCACTCTTCTTCTCTGACATACAGTCTTGCCCTGTCACGATGTGATACTTGCATCACCCTGGGACCCTGCAGAGAGCCCCTAGAAGCAAGAAGGCTCTCACCAGACATGTTTCCTCAATCTTGGAGTCCAGAACATGAGCCGAATCCTCTTTATTTTTTATAAATTACCCAGTCTGTGACATTCAGTCACAGTAACAGAAAGTGGTTTAAGACATTCACACATATTCTGTGGAAGCAGAATCTCTGGAAAAACTGCCATATCCCAGGGACAGTTGAGCTTTGGGGTTTGTCTCATTGTTGGTGCCTCTGACAAAGGAGAAAAGAAGTTTCTCTCTCTTGGTGCCAGGTGGATCACTAGCCACAGCTAAGCTCAGTTTCTGTGAGAAGCTGACTGAAAGTACAAACCCCTAAATCTAATCCTTTATGACTGCCTACTGTCCAGTGTGGCCACAAAGAGCTGGTTTCTATCACTTTCTGGGGTTTGCTTGGGGTGGAGAGTGACATTCTTTAGCTCTTGAAACACCAGCCAGGGAAAGAGTGCAAATAGCCAGCCCCCTTCTATCTCTGGACGTGTCATGTTCTCAGGACAGTCAGAGTGGGAAAGAACTGTAGTGGCAACTTTGCCTCCTTCTGGTACTTGGGCCAGAGGCCATGGGTAAGCAGGAAGAGCCCTGATTAATCCTTCCCAGCTTCCTCTCATCCAAGCCTTCCGACTGCCAAATTCACTTTGCCTCAGGCATGGAAGTCCCTATCTTGATAATGTTGATCATCAATCTGCTATCACCCTTTCCCCCTGGTACCAGGGTATTTACCTTGATCTGGCCTGGAACTCTAGCTCCATAAAGAGCAGTCATTATGGCCAGCCTAAACCCAGGGACCCACTGTCAGGCCTCCGTACCCAGACTGAGTTCCATTCCGCTGGCCCTAAGAGGTCATGGATGGGGCAATACTCTTTCAGTCCCAAAGTTGTTGTCTCACTTATTTAGCTCCACCCCAGGAACAGACAGAAATTTCTGCCTGCTTCTTCCTCAACCTCTGCTGGTGCAGCGGTGCCCTCTGGTGGTAAGCATGCTACATGCCTGGGGCAGAACTGAGAGTCCAGCATTCCTGAGAACTGTGCCCACACTGAGAAGGCATGCTCTGGTCAGCTGCTGCTTCCACCCCCATTTCTGGAGTAACTGGCAGGTCATACCTTCAGATACCTATAGTGGTCTGTGCGTTAAATTGTGTGCCCAGCTCTCTAGCTTGTTGGAGGACTTGGACTTAGCTCCTTCTGTGTTAGGGCTCTTGGTGTCAATAGAAAAACAGAACATGTGGTGGTCCTGTCTTTCCCTGGTACCTCCCCAGATGGGTCTATGAAAACTAGTCCTTGACTCCAGCAGAAAGCAGGAGCAAGGACTCATTAGGTCACAGAATTTCTGCCTCTTTCTATGGGCTCACATGCAATGACTATGCCTTGGAGTTTGTATTAATTTCCAGTGCTATCATAGCAAAGTGCTACAAAGTGTGTGGTTTAAACAACTGAAATAAATTTTCTCATAATTCTGGAGGACAGAAGTCCAAAATCAAGGTGTTGGCAGAGTTGTTTTCTCCTGGAGGCTTTAAGAGAGAATCTGTTCAAGGCCTTTCTCTTAGCTTTTGGTGGCTTGCTAGCAATGTAACTGAAGCATAAGAGAACCAAAGTGACTCTACACTGTTCTTAGTGTTGGAGTCCATCCTAATAGATTAGCCTTAGGAAAATAATTGTTTTTGTTTGTTTGTTTGTTTGTTTGTTTTTTTGAGAGGTTTTCGCTATAGGGCGCGTGCGCTCGCCAGACAGACAGAGAGAGACAGAGAGACAGAAAGTGAGAAATCACCCCCCAGGGGGGATGGTCACACCGCAATCCCTTCTCCTCCATTCTCCTCTCGGGATCTTGGGCACGTACACACACGCGCCCGACGTGAGTTTTAAGCCACCGGGTCCGGGACGTGAACTGCGGTCGACTACGTGGGAGTCCAGCGACATAGCCATTATGCTAACTGCTGGTTCCCAGGAAAATAATTGTTTAACTTACATCTTTCACTTCACAATGAGTCTTACAGAATCTAACCTTTTACTTCCCTCATAATAGAGGGAGCCTAATGCTTAACTAATGGAAGTTAACAATAATCTTTCTGAGTCCTTAGAGATAGGAATATGGGGATATGTAAGGGAAAGACACCCCCAGACTCCTCCCATGTGACCTGCCACAGATTTTATCAGCTTAAGCATTGCAAAGCTTCACCTAGAACTTTGCTGCTCACTCTTAGGCCCTGGCAACCCAACCATTCACCCCACACAAGACTCAGCTCTTTTCACATTCTTCAGAAAGAAGCCACACATCAAGAGCATTATTGAGCAATATTGATCTCACCAAAGATTTCTCAGAAGAGGTGGAAGAGGGCTTCATATGACATTTCCTTGAGTATGCTACTTCCTCAAAGTCCACACTTCTCTCTCCCAGCCTCTGTATGCAATGGCTGTACTGTAGCTAGGTACTAGAGTCAATCTTCTTAGAGGGTAAGGAGAATTACAAATAACCCATGAAGGTGCTGTGTCAACAGTTAGGCACTGTGCAGGGGAGGCTGGAGCCCACTCAACCAACCATGGTTCAAGTTGCCTTGGTGGCTTGAGAAACATGCTGTGAGTGTATGCTCATGTCCAAGATCCTGAAGGTATCTCTCTCTCTTTCTCTCTCTCTCTCTCTCTCTCACATGTGTGTACACACACATACATACACACTTGTCTGACATAAATAAAACAAAACAACAAAAAATAGTGGCTGGTAAGCAGCATAGTGGATAAAAGCACTGGATTCCCATATGGCTGACAGCAGTTCAAATCCCAGATCTGACAGCTTGCTTTCTTGCTTTCCCTTCCTCTCGCTCTGTGTCTGTCTGGTCAAATTAAAAAATAATACTAACCAATGGAATTAAATAAATAAATAATTCAAAAGTCATTTCCCCTTCTAAGTTTGTTCCTTCCTAGGTATTCTCCATTACTCCTATGGTATTTTTTTTTAAGAGAGAGATTTTTGCTATAGGGTGCATGTGTTTGCCAGAGAAATAGAGAGAGACAGAGAGATAGAAAGCAAGAAATCATCCCCCAGGGAGGATGACCATGCCGAATTCCCTTCTCCTCCATTCTCCCAGAATCTTGGGCATGCACACACATGTACCCAGTGTGATTTTGAAGTCACTGGGTCTGGAACTCGAACTGCAGTCTGCCATGTGGGAGTCCGGCGATGTAACCACTATGCCATTTGCTGGTCCCCATAAGGTATTCTTTAGGGTAGGCTTCCTTCCTTTTAAAATCCCTTCTTAGTACTTAATTCATGAATAATAATTCTCTGCAGTAAATCTTACTTTTTAAAATTACTGTGTATTTTCTCTTTCTTGATTGGACCTTGTCTAGTACAGTGGTCCAGGGATGGACATGTTTATTACCATGTAGTAAAGCAGATACTATTCTGCTGTAACTGTTTTAGAGTTTCACAGATCTGTAATAAAAGTGACAATAATGCCTACCAGTCATTGATCATCCACTATTTCTGGGCACTTTACATAGTATACTTAGCTTCTCAAATCCTGACAATAGTACTATAGGGTAGATATTATTATCCCCATGTTGCAGAAGTGACAGAAAGTTATTGGTCCTGTGCAATCCTTAGGTTGCCTTCCAGTGATTAGAATACATGACATCTTTCTTGATCTATTTTTCCTAAGTTTCTTTATTTCTTCCATAAGAGAGGGACACCCAGAGACAGAGACAGAATCCTCACACTGCAATCTACCCCCAGTCTTAGTCACCCTGGATCACGGGCATGTGCACACATGCCTGGTGTGCACCAGGAGACCTCAGGATGTGAACCTGGGTCCTTCCCATATACCTTCGGTATTGCAGAGGGTTGTGTTACTGCTGTGCCACTGCAGATGGCCTTCATCTAATTTATATCTGGATGTCATCCCGTTTATTATTTTGCAATGAGAAAGAAAGAAAAAGGGAAGAGAGGAGTATAGGAGGGAGGAGGGGTGAGAGAGAAAGAGAAGTATTTTGACAGGATCTCACCATGTTCCCATAGACTTATGTCACCATGCCCAGTATGTTTAGGTTGGGCTGGGAACTGAACCTTGTCATCCCATGTGGCCATGGGACGACATGTGGAGTTTATTCCTCTCTCTCATGGAGTTTATTCCTCTCATGCTACCATAGCTGGGCCCTGATTTACGATTTTATAAATTATAGTTTCTGAATTATAATAATTTTACACATTGGAGGGATTCAATGTGGTTTTTGAAAACATTCATAGATTGTGTGATGATGAAATCAGGGCAATAAACATATCCATTATCTCGAACATTTATCACTTCTTTTTGTTAATGAAAGAACATCAACACAAAGAACCTACCGATGAGAACTTCTCCTTTCAATGGACATTCAAAATCCACTCTTCTGTTTTGAAATACACATCGAATCGTCACCAATTCTCAGTACTTGACTGTGCTGTGGTACTCTAGAACTCATTCCGTCCCTCCATACCCAATTTTGTACCTACTGACCGAGTTCTCCCTGCCCCCCATCGTCCTCCACACTCCCACCTCTGGTGCCTACTGTTACACTCTCCAATTCTACGTAATCAAACTTTTTGCTTCCACTAATGAATGAGAATATACAGTGGTTCATTTCAATTACGTTATTTCCTCCAGGTTCATCTATGTCACCTCAAATGACGGGACTTCGTCCTTTTTATGGCTGAATAGTATTCTCTTATGTACATATACCACACTTTCTTTGTCTATTCATCAGTGGTTGAGCACTCAGGTTGACGCCACACCTTAGCTATCGTGGACAGAGCTGCAGTGAACCTGGGAGTGCAGCATCTCTTTGATGTACTGATTTCCTCTCCTTTAGGCATCCTCAGTAGTGGGATTACTGGATCATATTTCTATTTTTAGTTTTTAGAAGAACTTCCATACTGTTTTTCTTTCTTTCTCTATTTTAAAATTTTCCTTATTCATGATGGAGTGTGCACATGCACGAATGAGAGAGAGAGGATCCACCAATGAGGTCTTCTTCCTTCAGTTCTTCATCTCAAGATCTTGGGCATGTGTGCGTGTGCCCAGCATGCTGCTGTCAGGGTCAGGATTCAAACCCTAGTCATTCATGTGGGTTTTAAGCATTGTATTACAACGCTTTTCTCATAAAGCCTATGTTAATTTACATCTCCACCAACAGTGCATGTTTGCTATGTTTGCATGATTTTAAGCTGTAGTTGCTCTGTATTCTTGCCAGTATTTAGTATATTCAACAGTGCATGAGGGTGGCCTTTTCTTCACAAATGTACCAGCATTTGTCATTCTTTTTTTTTTTTTTTTTTTTGACAACAGCCATTCTAACTGGGGTGAGGTGATACCTCATTGCATATTTTTTTTAAAAAAAGTTTATTCCTCGGGGCTGACTGTGGTTTGAGTCCTGGACCTGGCGGCTTGCTTTCTCACTTTCTCTCTCTCTCTCTCTGTCCCTCTCTGGTCAAATTGAAATAAACAAATGAATAAATAAAGTTAAATAAAAATAATTCTTGGGAACCAGCAGTTAGCGTAATGGCTATGTCGCTGGACTCCCACGTAGTCGACCGCGGTTCGCGTCTCGGACCCGGTGGCTTACAACTCACGCCGGGCGCGTGTGCGTGCGTGCCCAAGATCCCGAGAGGAGAATGGAGGAGAAGGGATTGCGGCGTGACCATCCCCCCTGGGGGGTGATTTCTTGCTTTCTGTCTCTATGTCTCTCTCTGTCTGTCTGGCGAGCGCACGCGCCCTATAGCGAAAAACCTCTCTAAAAAAAATAAATAAATAAAAAAATAAAAATAAAAATAATTCTTTAAAAAAAGTTTATTCCTTTCTTCTTCCTTCCTTTCTTTCTTTTGATGAATGAGAGAGAGAGAGAGAGAGAGAGAGAGAGAGTGAGAGTAACACCCCATACAGGGTTCCCACACCAGGATTCACTCCCAGCCTTAGGCACAGGTGGATGATGGAAACTCTTGCACCCAGCATGCTCAGGGAGGTCTCCAGATGGGAACCTGGAACCCTCCCCTGCAGGCCAGCCTTGCAGAGCATGACATTACTGCTGCTCTGTGAGCCAGCCTCCCCACTGTGGTTTTGATTTGCATTTTGCTGATGACTAGTGATGTTGAGGACTTTTTCTTGTGCTTTTTGGCCATTTGTATGTCTTCTCTCCAGAACTGTCTGTTCATATTGATTGCTCATTTTTAATTGGGTTATTTAAAAGGTCATTCTTTTCAATAAGTGGTTCTGGGAAAATTGGATAGCATATGCAGAAGAATGAAACTGAGCCTCTATCTTTTACTATATAAAAAAATTAACTTAAAGTATGTTAAAGACTTAGATGTAAGACCCCCAAAACATTAAATTACTAGAAGAAAACATAGGAGAAATGCAGAAATGCTTCAGGACATTGGTCTAAGTGAACAATGAGTTTTTTTCAAGACTTGGGCTCTCTGGGACCAGTTGGACTCTCACATGGCTGATTGCGGTTCAAGTCTTGGACCTGGCAGCTTGAAATATGGTGGGTGTGTGTGTGCACATGCCTAAAATCCCGAGAGGAAAATGGAGGAAAAGGGCTTGCAGCATGGCCATTGCCCCTGGGCGGTGATTTCGTGCTTTCTGTCTTTCTGTCTCTCTGGTGAGTGCACATACCCTATAGCAAAAATCTCTCTCAAAAAAAGATTTGGGTTGTTATGATTGAGCTGCTCTAAACATTCATGTAGAAGCCATTGAGTAAACATATGGTTTCATGTTTCTTGGATGAATAGCTAACAGTGGAAATGCTGACTGGCATGGCAAATGTATATTTAATGGCTGGAAGAGATGACCTAACATGCTTTTCGATATGTTTGCATGATTTTAAGCTGTAGTTGCTCTGTATTCTTGCCAGTATTTAGTATGTTCAATTAAAAAACATTTTAGCTCTTCTAATGGGTGTGTAAGGTATCTCACTGGGAACTTAATTTTAACTTACATGAAGTCTCTGTTCGTGTGCTAATTGGATATTTGCATATCTTCTTTGGTGAGTATATATTCAAATCTTTTTATCAATTACAAAAATTTGGTTTTCTTCTTTTTATTGAGTCATAAAGATTCTTTATGTATTCTGATTCTTTGTTAGATACATGTGTTACCAATGTTTTCTCCTGTTAGGTGACTTGCTTTTACTTCCCCCATGGAATCCTTCAAAACCCAGAAGTTTAAAAATATTGACAAATATGGGACTGGCAGGTGGCGTTAAGGGTGCTGGACTCCCACATGGCTGACTGCAGTTCGAGTCCCAGACCTGGCAGATTGCTTTCTCACTTTCCCTCTCTCTCACTCTGTCCCTCTCTGGTCAAATTAAAATAAATTAATAAATTAAACAAATAAAGTTAAATAAAATAATTATCTAAAAATTGGCTGATTTGTGCTTTTTTTTCTATCTTAAAATAGCCTCACAACTCAATTGGCATAATGATTTTCTACTTTATTCTAGGAATTTTATAGTTTTTTTTTTTTTTTTGGAGAGGTTTTCGCTATAGGGCACGTGCGCTCGCCAGACAGACAGAGAGAGAGACAGAGAGACAGAAAGTGAGAAATCACCCCCCAGGGGGGATGGTCACGCCGCAATCCCTTCTCCTCCATTCTCCTCTCGGGATCTTGGGCACGCACGCACACGCGCCCGGCGTGAGTTTTAAGCCACCGGGTCTGGGATGCGAACCGCGGTCAACTACGTGGGAGTCCAACGACATAGCCATTACGCTAACTGCTGGTTCCCAGAATTTTATAGTTTCACCTTTCACATTTACTTTGAGGATCCAAATTGAGTTAACTTTGCTGTGTAAATAATGTGTTTTCCCCATTTTAGATTAAAAACTATTTTCTCTTTATCAATTCTTTTAGTAATTTGATTTTGATGAGGATTGTAGTTTTCTTTGTGTTTAGTCTTCTTGGAACTTATTGAGCTTTTTGGTATGTGGGTTTATAGTTTTCATTAAGTTTTGAAAATATTGGCCATTATTTCTTCAAACATTTTTCCATACTCTCTTTTGAGTCTCCAATTACAAGTGTATTCAACTGCTTGATGTTCTTTGATGTTCAACTGCTTGATTACGGACACTTTATTATTTTCTATCCTGTTTTTCCACTTTATGCTTCACTTTGTACAGAATTTGCAGCTATTTTTTTTTTCAAGTTCACTGATCCTTTCTTTCGAATCTCTAATGGGCTGTTACTCGTATCCAGTGAATTTTTCATTTTATGTATTATATTATTCTGCATTGGAAGTTCCATTTAGTTCTTTCTGTATCTTTAATTTCTTTACTTATTTTCCTCATATGTAAACATGTGTCCATAGTTAAAAAGCCATGTTAATGCCATAGTCTCCTAGTTTCATCATCTTCATTGTTTCTACAAAGTAGTTTTTCTCCTGGTTATACATCACATTTTCTTGCTTGTGAAAGAAAGCTTGGGCTTCTATTTTTTTTTTTTTAATTGGATCCCGGACACTGTAAATGTTCCATTGTCAAGTGTCTGGATTTTATTTTCTTCCTTTGAAGAATGTTGGGCATCATTTGGCAGAGAAACAAGTTACTTGCTGATCTATTGGGTCATCAGAAAAGTCATGCCCCATTTTTGCACAGAAAAACATAGAAAAATGCATCATGACTTTTCTGATGACTGAATATTTCTCTCCCTTCACTTCTGTTTTTAAGCTTTACTAGGGCAGGTCCAGAGCAGTCATCATTACAGGGATGCCTCAGACCTATTACTAAGGTGTAATGTCCGTGGATTTCCATTGAATGTCATAGAGAATTCGCCACTCCTAATGGCTGGAGCCCGAACATCTATCTGCTAGTCTTGTGTGAGCTACGGAAATAGTTCTGCTTACAGCTCCCCAGTTATTCTTCTCTTTTCTTTTTCTTTTCTGAGAGATTTTTGCTATAGGGTATGTATGCTCCCCAGAGAGACAGAGACAGAAAGCGAGAAATCACTCCCCAGGGGGGATAGCCATGCCACCATCCCTTCTCCTCCATTCTCCTCCTCGGATTTTGGGCACACACGCACATGCACCCAGTGTGTTTCAAGCCGCTTGGTCCGGGACTCGAATCGCAGTCGATCACATGGGAGTCCAGCACCTTAACCACTACACCACCCGCTGGCCCCAGTTATTCTGTGTTCAGTCCAGTACTCAGTAAAGACTGGAGAGCCCTTCTCAGATTTCTGGAGCTTTTTCTCTGTGTAGTTGCTTCATCTTTGGTACTCTGTCTGTGGCATTCAAGCCACCTCAGCCTCCTTGAACTCTGACCTTCAACTCTCTCAATTCAGGGAAATTTCTGTGCTCTGCATAAGCCCCTCCTCCCTGCTCCAGGGTTTGCACTCACCCCATTTCTTCCTTATCTCAGATACTACAGTCATGTGTTGCCTCTAGTCTGATGCCTAAAAATAATTGTTTAATATGTTTTGTCCAATCTGGATGAGTAATTCCCAATTCTGTTACTCCTTTATGGCCAGAAGCTTTACTTTGTTATGTTTTCCAAACTTTCTGTCCTAAGTGTGTGGGGACTTCAAAAAGTTTATGGAAAAATAGAATTAAATATGCACTTATTTTGGTGCAAATAAAAAACCTTGAAATTCATGCATCATGGGGCCAGCAGGTGGTGTAGGGGTTGGGACGCTGGACTCCCACGTGGCCAGTGACTTGAAACTCATGCTGGGTGTGCATGCATGCCCAAAGTCTTTTTTTTTTTTTTTTGAGAGATTTTCGCTATAGGGCGCGTGCGCTCGCCAGACAGACAGAGACATAGAGACAGAAAGTGAGAAATCACCCCCTGGGGGGATGGCCACGCCGCAATCCCTTCTCCTCCATTCTCCTCTCGGGATCTTGGGCACGCACGCACACGCGCCCGGCGTGAGTTTTAAGCCACTGGGTCCGGGACGTGAACCGCGGTCGACTACGTGGGAGTCCAGCGACATAGCCATTACACTAACTGCTGGTTCCCAATGCCCAAAGTCTTGAGGGGAGAATAGAAAAGAAGGGCTTGTGGTGTGGCCATCCCCATGGGGGGTGATTTCTTGCTTTCTCTCTTTCTGTCTCTCTGGCAAGCACATGTGCCCTATAGCAAAAATCTGTCTTAAAAAAGGAAAGTCATACATCACTTTTTCATAATATGCAATTCTACAAAATTTTTGAAAATTCCTTATATAAATAAATTTTCTAATAGATATATAAATCAAAATTGGATTATGAAGGGAAATTATATACTTATTATGCGTGCATGCACACCTTTACACCAGGAGGCGTTGGAATACTTCCAGGATTCTTGGGTGATGTCCGTGCTGTTGTTCTCACTTCAGGTTTCAGACTCAGACTCCTGTCTCTAGAACTTCTGAAAATCCACAAATTCACCTAATGATCAGCTGCAATTTCTTATTTGTAAGTATGCATGCTTTGGAATGAAAATTTGGCTAGAATCAAGGAAAACCGCAAGCAGAATTTCACCTGGCTCCTGTAGTTGCATGCTTTTCACACGCCAAATTTTTCAATGGTGCCAAGGTCTCTTAGGGACACTAGAGGGCGCTCCTGAGCCAAGAATGATATACTGTACCTTACCTGTTTTCCGCTCTTTGCTGAAGCTGTTCTAGCTCCTCGGTACAGCCAGGGCTTGCATTGCCGGGGGTGGGGGGGTGGGGGGCAAGCCCATTCCCTCGTTTCCTCAGTATCAGACGTACCACTTTTTAAAGCCAAACCTCTATCCACTCACTTCCTCACACCGTCCGCCCTGCGCCATAAGGCTCCTGGGCTGGTGGTGGGGACTGCTACGGGTGGGTGCCTGGGCTTCTCTCCCGTGGCCTAGAGGGACCTTATGGATTTTCTAAACCCAAATGGCAGCGACTACTCTGGTCCTGTCTTACACGCCCTGGTGCCAATTTCCCGCCAGTTTGGACCCTCATTTTAATTCTCTGCCCCCGGGCATTTCTGGCTTTTCACTTTTTGGTGCTGAATGTATCTCAGCACGGCAGCCTTTCTAGCAGGTTTGGCACCGTACTGGTTCCTAACATTTCGTTATTTCAAGGAGAAAAATCAGTGGCTAGGTTTACTACACAGATGCAACATTAGAAAGCTGAAACTCTTCATTTTTAATCACATAGGTATAGAAGCCAAGGAAAATGTGGTGGTGACTCAAGCTGACCAAATAGATCCTCTTGCCAGCACTTTGATAAAAAGAGTGGACTGCTTACTTGTATTTTCCTTATTCTTTTTCATTAGTTTTATTACGTATGCTACCATTCAAACTGAGAGTGCTCGGTGGCTAATTCTAGGACAAGAGCAGGAGCATGTGGAATAGTGATGGATCAAGCGAAAGAAGTTGGAAAAGGAATTTCAATCTTTCATTTCAGAAGTTAGTGCTACAATTTCACACATTTCCTCCAGTGAAGTATGAACTTGAGGCTAAGGGCTAAAAGAATCATTCATTTGTTGAACTATTGAATGTGTAAAACATTGAGAAACTGGTGTTTTAATTAGTATCGCAGTAAGCAAATGCTAAAATATTGATAAAATTCACTGTTTTTTGTTTTGTTTTGTTTTTGTTTTGTTCTTACCACTTGAACATAATCCAATATTTTAAGAGACTAACCTAGTTTAAAATGTGAAGACATATTCTGGCGAAATAGCAAGTAGAAAGCCAGTAGCTTACTTTAGAAGGCAGAAATAGGACCTCTGGGGACCAGCAGTTGGCATAATGGCTGTGTCACTGGACTCTCATGTAGTCAATTGCGGTTCGCGTCCTGGATCTGGTGGCTTCAAGTCACGCCAGGCGCGTGTGCGTGTGTGCATGCCCAAGATCCGGAGAGGAGAATGGAGGAGAAGGGATTGCAGCGTGGCCATCCCCCCTGGGGGTGATTTCTCACTTCCTGCCTCTCTGTCTCTCTCTCTCTGTTGTTCTGGTGAGTGCATGCGCCCTATAGCAAAAACCTCTAAAAAAAAAAAAAAAGAAAAGAAAGAAAGAAAGAAAGAAAGAAAGAAAGAAAGAAAGAAAAAGAAAGAAAGAAAGAAAGAAGTAGGACCTCTGGATTATAGTTTTAGAAAATGTGTGATTCCCTATATATACCTGAGAAGAAGAGTTTCCATTTACAATTTCCCTTCCAGAATCCATAAGAAAGAAGATGTTCTGTTATGAGAAGAGTGACAATGCTTTATATTAGAACAAATAAAGGCCCTAAGGAGTAGAGTGACTTGTCCAGAATCAAAGGGCTGGTGAGTGGCATTGCCAGGAATTGAATCCCAGAGTTCTGATTTCTGGTCTAGAGATCTCCCATCTCCAATCTGCAGCAGAAAGCCCTTGGATAGACTCTACACTCAGAGGGTGGTAGCAGGCTGGCATAATTGGTTTCCTTGTGATGAATTGCTGCGGGTGCTGGCTGGAGACCAGTACTTTTCCGGGGTGCCAGAATCTACGCATCCATCCTAATTGCTTACTGAAGAATTGCTCTCATTGTGAACAGTGGGGGGCGCTCTTGTTTAACCAGAGGGCTTATTTGCTCAGTTGGTTTTAACTGTGTCTTTTAGAGTGCCCAGGTGTAGTCTGGAGCTGTTCAAATGTTTTGGGGGGCGACAGCTTGGCAGCAGACCCTCCTGGACTTCTGCCCAGAGGAACAGGCCACCAGTCCCTCAGGAACCTTTAAGGATCACTTAAAGCATTGACTCTTAAGCATTTGGGAGTCACGGACTCTGTTGAGAATCAGAAAATTGCAATATGCAGGAAACATGGCATGTTGTTAGGAGGTCCCACACTACTAAACAGATCGTAGGCCATGGATTAAAAACCTCTGCTCTTCTTGGAAAGATTTTCTTCCCTGAGATGCGAACATATGAACCATGCTAGGAACACTTGGCACACAAGAATGACTGGCTCATAGGAATGTCTGTACTTGGGGGCAGCAACATCGCCCCTGGCCCCTGGGAATAGTACGGTACTGGGGGTGGAGGGGATAGAGGATTTCAAATGCCCAAAGGTCCTTTCCTCCCTTTGTGGAGGGTGCTGGTGATGAGCAAGTCGTGACTGTCATTACATTCCCTTCAGATAGATGACTCAGTCAATGCATAAGCAAGCACGATTGTATTTTATATGCCTGACTTTCAAATCAGTTCATCTTCAAGGCAGACAGATCTCCCAGAAAGGCTGAGTGCCCCCCACAGGGCGGCGACCAGTTCTATGTGCTTCACCTGTTAAGGCAATTTGGCTTGTTTGCCAGTCTTCAGAGGGCAGTAGGTGCACTCTCCCCACTCCCCTGTAATGAGAGCACTGGGGCGGGCGGGGGAGGCAGCCTGAGCAAGCGAGTGGCTGTGATTCAGCTGGCCCTGGGGACCCCTCGGTGGACCAGTGCCCCATGGATGAAGGACGTCTCCTCCGAGAGTTCCTTGCTACAGTGGGCTATAAGGCTTCCTCTAGGTCCATACGAACTGAAAACCGGCCCGTTTCCTTCTTTACTTCCTCCAACATTGCCGCACGCATAATTAGGCAACCCCTGCCTGGTGTGTACGTGTGTGTGCATGCACACGTATGTTCATGTGCGTGCGTGCTTGTGCATTCGTGTGTGAATCTTAAAGAACTCAGGTTCGCACCTTTAGCACAACTCCACAAACTCCAGCTGATCATTTGGCTTCTTCAGACTTTTGCAGCCCTGTGGGGGATGTGTGCGTGTTTTGCTTTTACTTTTTAATATTTTTCTTATTTTTGTATAGGCAAAGAGCTGTGGGTTTTTTTTAGAATTTTTATTTATTCGTTTCTAATTTTTTTACATTAAATCACTGTGTATCATTACAACATGCAGAAATGAATTTTTCCATCGTGAATACACTGTATGTTGGTTCCGTCAATGATATTATCATACATGTTATCAACAGATAATTTTCCATTTTGTGTCACTTAAATGTTCGCTTCTTTCTTTTTCTCCCTTGATTCCCTCCCCCTCACCCTCCCCTACTTCCCACCCTCCTTCCACCTGTCTCCAGTATCACCGTTCCTCTCCCTGCTTTTATACCATCCAGTCTTTCAGTTTCTGCCACGGAGTGCTGACATTCAGTATATATTGAGTGGGGACATACAATGCCCTGTGGTTGTAGGAAGTGCAGTGTCTTCATCACTTTTTGAAATATGTAACAATCCCCCAATGCCTAGGGTAGGGAGGAAAGTAACTGGGTATTTGGACAATGACAGTTTCATTCTGCAACATTTGGGTGGGAACATTGCAGTGTCCAGAGTTCCTACTCTCTGGTCTAATAAATGGAGCCATGTCCCGCTGTGCACTTCACACTGTCTTCACTGGCAGTGTTTACTTAGCCACCCACAGGCTGCTCATTCTGTTCCTTGCTCTTTCTCCAATCCTTCCTCTACATCACTATCCTCTCAGTACCTCCATGCTCGCGCTCAAACTAAAGAGAAGCCCTCCTGGGGCCTTGCTTAATCCTTCCTGGAGTTTCTACCTCCCAGAATAAGGCCTAGAAGATGCAAGAGACCGAGAGTGGAATGGGCCCTTCTTGACTTGTTTGGGTCCTCTGCCCAAGTAACTGCGATTAGATCACCTCCTCTCTTGGGGGCTTACACAGGAAGGGTCTTCATGGGATATAATCTGTGAAATCCTTCCCACCCCAACCCCCCCCCTTTTTTTTAAGAAGAGAGTTTCCTATCTCTAGGAATGTTTAGTATTTCTCTAAATTTATTTACATATCTATTATTTCTTTCTAGTTCAGAGGAAGGGGAACGACAACTCCCAAACAGATGAACCCAATCACTACTCCCTTCCACATTCCTAAAAACTGTTTTTATCACCTTTTTACAACGATCGTTTCTGTCTTATCAACGGTCGGCTGTCCAGGTTGTTTGAAAGATGACAAATGGCTAAATTGACTGTTCGCACTGTGTGCTACTGCTGCTGGGACTGAGCACTCGGCTGATAATACCAGTCTCCTTTTCCTGACGTATTGACTGAGCCTGGCAAGCCACCCTGCTTCTCATGACTCCTCTGTAAATTAACTGAGGGTTCATACAGTGGGGTGCATCTGAAAATAGAACAGCTGAAATACTAAGTATGACAGGTTGTGAATCACTTTTTCTGAAGGAAGTGCAGCTAATTTCCACCCCCATTTATATTGAGCCAAGGTCCTCTAAGCTCCAAAATCCTCTGTGCCAGCTGTGTCCAGATGCTCTTATGATGACCTTTGAAGCACCACTATATGGCTTGTGAAAACTGATCACAACGGAGAGAACTGTAAGACAGTCATCACCTTGCCATTTGGAAACAATCAGATTTTTTTTATGGTTTTTTAAAATTATTTTATGTAAGTTTATTTATTTATTTAAATTTGACCAGATAAGGACAGAATGAGAGAGAGAGACAGGGAGAGAGAGAGAGGAAAAGTGAGAAAGCAAGCAGTCAGTTCTGGGACTTGAATTGTGGTCAGCCACGTGGGAGTCCAGTGCCCTTAACCACCACACCACCTGCTGGCCCCAGTCCGATGTATTTATAAACCAGTGATGGCAGGCATTTAGTGAACGAATACTGCCTACTCACTAGATTGCAATATATGCAACAATATTAAAGCATTCTTTTTTTTTTTTTTGGAGAGGTTTTGGCTATAGGGCGTGTGCGCTCGCCAGACAGACAGAGAGAGACATAGAGACAGAAAGGGAGAAATCACCCCCCACAGGGGATGGCCACGCCGCAATCCCCTCTCCTCCATTCTCATCTCGGGATCTTGGGCACGCATGCACACGCGCCCGGCGTGAGTTTAAGCCACCGGGTCCAGGACTCGAACTGCGGTCGACTACGTGGGAGTCCAGCGACATAACCATTACACTAACTGGTGGTCCCAATATTAAAGCATTCTTGACTTCCATTTTCAGATATTTTACAGGAACCTGGCATTGGCATGGGTGTGGGGAGACGGTCTCCAGCACATGCTGTTGGTCAAGGGAAAACTGGCACGACCAACTTGACCCTTACAAATCTAGCCACCAGACACCACATACAATGGGGTATTCACAGTAATTGTGAAAAGCTAGAAGCAGTGTAAATGTCCATCTAAACATCAATGGTGATACATTCGGAGTTGAGGATGTCACAAACCTACTAACAAAAATGAGGTATGGGGGCCAGGTCAGATAGTGGTGCAACAGTAGAACGCCGCCCTGCAAGACTGACTCACCTGGGATGTTTCTGGGTCTGTCCTGTCTGGAGACCTCCTTTAGTACTCCAGGCACACGTACCCACGGTCTGGGGCTGGCTGAGTCTGGGAGTGGGTTGTGGCACCAGGATGCTGTTAGGAGTGTTGTCTCTCTGTCTCTGTCTCTTTCACTGATGGAAGAAATAAGTTAAAAAACGTTTTTTCAATAAGGTGTCTAGTACTTATTCCGCACCAAGCACTGTTCCTAGTGCTTGGTCCCCTTCTCCCGGACAGCCAAGGAAAGACTGCAAAAATGTATTAGTAGGCAGAAAGAAGCAAGTCACTGAATCGTGTCTGTGATAGGGTTTCAGCTGAGTAATAAAATGGGACTGCGTCATACCCACGCACGGACAGCATCTAGAAGGAACTCAAAGGCGATGGTAACCATGATCCCTTCGGGGAAGAGGCAGCATGACTGGGGATTGGAGAGGAGGAAGGTTTCTGTCTCACCTTACACTCTTCCACACTGTTCAAATTGTTCCAGTGAGATGTTTTTTTTTTTTGTTTTTTTTTTTTTCATTGAACATTAAAATACCTTGTTGGAGCCAGCAGTGATATGTAGGTTAGGGTAGCTGGATCTCACATGGCCAATTGCATGGTTTTAGTTCCAGACCTGGTGACATGAAAATTGCACTGGACACGTGTGTGTTTCTGCCCAAAATCCTGAGAGGAGAATGAAGGAGAAAGGATTGAGGTACGACCATGGCCCCAGAGGGTGCCTTCTCACTTTCTCTCTCTCTCTGCAGTGTGCACACATCCTATAGCAAAATGAAACAAAACAAAACCTTGTTGAAAGAAAAATGTCTTAACTTAGCCTTTGACAGATTCAGAAATAGAGATTACTTTGAATCGGAGAAGCACTGTGGGGTAGTAGAAAGAATAGGAGCTCAGAGCTCTACCACCACACTTAGCTCCTGTAGATACTACAAAACAGCAGGGATTTATTCTTTCACGGGTCTGGAGGCCAGAAGTCTGAAATTAAGCTGTAAACTATCAGCAGGACCATGTTCCCTCTGAAGGTTCTAGGGAGGGCTCCTTACTTGTCTCTTGCTAGCTTCTTTTAGTTCCAGCACTCATTGGCATTTTTGGCTTGCCACTGCATTCCTCCAATGTCTGACTCTATTTTCACATGTGTCTCCCTCTGTGTGTCTGTGTGTCTTCACATAGCCTTTTTAAAAAGAACTATTTATTTAAGTTTATTTATTAATTCATTTATTTTAATTTGACCAGAGACACCTGCACACGCATGCACACACACACACACACACACACACACACACACACACAGAAAGTGAGAAAGCAAGCCGCCAAGTCTGGGACTCGAACACTGGTTAACCATGTGGGACTGTCCAGCGCCTTCACCACCAGGCTACCTGGTGGCTCCCACATAGCCTTTGTATAAGGACATAGGCATTGAGTTTAGGGCCCAACCTAATCCAGTATGACCTTCTCTTAAGGCAAATAATTTTAACCACAAAGACCTTATTTCCAGGTAGACATAAATTTTGGGGGGCACTATTTTTATTAGTTAGATCAGGCTACCTTAACAAAATATCACAGACTGGTAGGCTTACAGAACAGAAATTAATTTTCTTACAGTTCTGAAGTCTGGAAAGTGCAAGATTAAGGCGCCACTAGAGTATAGTTTCTTATGACGGCTCTCTTCCTGGCTTATAGACAACCATTTTTTCAATATGTCCTCACATGGCCTTTCCAGTACAATTACACTGGTGTGTGGGTGTGTGTGGGGGGGGACTTCAACATATCAACTTTGGGGGAACACAATTCAGTGTAACACTATTCAAGTCAGTACTAGCTGTGTGATTTTGGGTAAATTACTTGACCTGTCTGGATCTCAGTTTCCACATTGGTAAAATATCTTAGAAGGTTGCTAAAGAGATTACCCATTATAATATACATGAAGCCTTTAGTGCAGAGATTGGAGCACAGTAGGTTTTCAAGCCATGGGTTTTTCTCCTTTTCCCCTTAAGGTCATCTTCCCCGGAACAGGTCAGCGTTCTGCCAGCAGTTTACTGGAATCCCTTTCCCACTGTTGGCCTCTTGTAGCCATTTGTCTGAGAGATCATGCGTTCAGACAAGTTGGTCTCCCCCATGAATGTAAGCTGCTGCTCTGGTTGTCCCTTGATGCTCACTCCAAACTGGATTCAAACACTACTATGAATAGTTTTGTCTGGGGTATGCGAGCCGTAGCCCTTTGATATGGGTTGAATGGTGGGCCCCCAAAAGATATGTTAGTATACTAACTCTGGGAACCTGTGATTGGGACTGTGGTTGACAACTGACCCTCTGAAGATGTAATTAAGTTAAAGATCTCAAGATAAGATCACCTTTGATTTAGGCTTGGCCCAAAATCCAATGAGCACCCTTATAAGAGACAGAAAAGGAACAGACACACAGAGGAGGAGAGAGGAGACATGGACTGGCATGCTGCTGCCACCAGCCAAGGTATATCAGGAGTCACCAGAAACTACAAAGAGGCAAGTAAGTATTTTCTCTCCACTTAGGATTTTTCAACTTTACAATGGTGTGAAAGTGACACACATTCAGTGGGAATCATGTCATAGAGCATCTGTTAAATGCATTTTCAATTTATGACAGTTTCAACTTGGGATGCATTTCTTGGGACTTAACCCTATTCTAAATCAAGGGGCAACTGTACACTCTTTAGGACATTTTTCTATGAAATGAACACTGACCAAGAATCTGTGTTCTGAAGACGTGCTCATGGCATCTATACCCTGCCATATCTTCCTTTGGTTTCTTGTCACCAGTGAAAGTCTGCTCCCTTTTATTCTGCTAACCTGGCAATGTCCTTGTTGCACAGGCTCCAAGGCTCCATCTTGGTCAGTAAAGAGTGCCTCCAAGTAAAATGGCAGTCAAAGCCCACAAGCATTCCTAGGTGGGAGACCAGGGCACAGTCATGATATGGGCAGCTGGCACACCCATTGCTGGCTCTCCAGCACCTCTACGATTAACTCCAGACTTCTTGGTGCTCATTCATTATAGAACTATTGACTAAACTCCTGAGTCTAAGACTGTGAAGAGTTAGGACAAAATTTTCCCTGAACAAGAGCTCTGAGCCCAACTTGCTTCCCACTTGCCACTTTCTGGCAGGTCTTGTACTGAGGTAGGAGTGCCTGAATGTGGTCCTGATCACCATCCTGGGCCAGGCAGTATGCTAAGACAGGTGAAGGACGTGGTGGTGGACAAGAAAGCTCCATCTTTCGTAGTTTATATTCCAGTGAGCTAAAATGCCACTTATTAAGACCCTTTCAATGCTGACCCCAACCTACTTTCCAGAACTCAACCTCTGATTTTCCCTCCAGTCTTGGCTAAACCATCTACTCATACTCCAGCCTTCTGAAGTTATGAGGGACTATCTGCCCCAGAATACGTTTCTTGTGTTCCTTTTTTTTTTTTTATTTTTTTTATTTTTTGGCTATAGGACGCGTGCGCTTGCCAGACAGACAGAGAGAGACAGAGAGACAGAAAGCGAGAAATCACCCCCCTGTGGGGGATGGCCACGCCACAATCCCTTCTCCTCCATTCTCCTCTCGGGATCTTGGGCACGCACGCACATGCTCCCGGCATGAGTTTTAAGCCACCGGGTCTGGGACGCAAACCACGGTCGACTACATGGGAGTCCAGTGACATAGGCATTACGCTAACTGCTGGTCCCTGTGTTCCCCTTTTTCCTACTAGGGAAGCCCACCTAGCTTTCACTCTCTCCCCTTTAGTGTCTGGACTTTCTCTGGGCAGGTAAGTTACTCTATCTTGAGAGTGTTGCAGGTGTACTGTCCATAACTATAGCTCTTCCACAGTCATCTCTGTGATTTGAACTGGGGTTTTAAATAACCCTTCATGGTCTTAGTCTTAGGTATAATTCCCATTAGCAGTAGGCAGGAATGGCCCTTGTCTGGGACTTGCCTTTTAAGAAGTGGTATCATGTGACCAGCAGATGGCGCAACGGTTACGCTGTTGGACTCCTACATAGTCGACTGTGGTTGGACTCCCATACCCAGCGGCTTAAAACTCATGCAGGGAATGTGTGCAGGCGTGCCCAAGATCTCTAGAGGAGAATGGAGGAAAAGGGACTGCCGTGTGACCTTCCGCCTGGGGTCTGATTCCTTACTTTCTGTCTCTCTGGTGAGCACATATGCCCTATAGCAAAAGTGTCTCTCAAAAACAAAAGAAGTGGTATGGCTGGAGAAGGGCCTGCTAAACCGAATGACTCATGGTGGGGACCTGGCTTCCAAAGGATGAAGGGGTTTTGCTAGAGCAGAGCTGATTCCCCACCTCCCCCATTTCTATATCATGCTCCAGTTTTCCAGGACTGGAGCTTTCCCTGCCTAAACTGCTCACAGGTGTTCTAGGTATGTCTTTCTATTATGTGTAAGCTGTAGCCTTAAGTGGCTGTTTGTGCAGTGTGTGGATACAGTATAGATGTATATGTTCAGGTATCCACACGCATGTAAAGGAAGCCCTTCACAGTGTGAGAGTGAGAGTGCAAAGAGAAAGGGAACAGCCTCAAGCCAAGAGCTGGCGGATAACTCTCTGCATCATCAAGCTCAAGACAGAACTCTGAGGAGTCTAAGAATTAAAATTTTGAATCTACCCTTCTGGTCATTAGGAAAGTACAACTTCCAAGGTAGGAGGGTAGGACGTATTTGTATGTAACACCTTGTTAGCCTCATTTAAAAAGTACTGAGACGGAAGTATTGTAGACATAAGCACAGCCCTCCATTTGTCCGTTTGCCTTGGCATCACAATGGTAAGCATGGCGATGCACTCAGGGTCCTTTCTTGTTTTCCAAGTCAGCTTGTCCTGCATTCTGACTTCCTCTTTGGATCTCTATTGTTTAGAGGATAGTTTTCAGGACCCTTCTCTGAGGGGATGGCAGTGGGAAGGGCAGCCTTTAGAATAAAAAAGACTCTCAGAAATCATCTGCTTCACTCTTACATGTGCCCCAAGTCCAAGATTGTATCTATGGAAAAACTGAAGCCTGCTGTCTAGAATCGCAAAGGCACCTATGGTAATCAGCATCTACATGCGGCTATTTGAATCTAAGTCTAGATTAATTAAGAATTAAATAGAATTAAAGTACCAACTTCTCAGTTGTACTAGCCACATTGCAAGTGTTCAATAGCCAGATGCAACTGTAGATGGGATACTGAAAATAGAGAACACTTCCATCATTGCAGAAAGGTCTGTTGGACAGTACTGGCTTAGAAATCAGGTTTAAATCATGTTGCAGGTACTGTGGATACATTCTCTCTCAATTCTTTCTGATCAAGCATTGCCAGGGATAAATAAGATGCCTTTTCCCCTTATTTGAGCATAAACTTAATGTTTACTTCCCCTAAACAATCCTATTGCATAAGAAAATTCAGCTGGTGTAAAATGGCAGTGTATCCGAGAACTCTCACACAGTACCACAAAAATAAAAGACGGGGGGCGGGAGGGACTAATTTATTTTCCCTCACCATCAAAGTTTGCATGGTTTTGGGTCACATGTAAGAGACTATATTATTGATATCAAAGAAAATATTCCATAATTCTTACAGAGTACTGAAGGTAACATGATTCATTTGCTGAGGATTGATTTTTCAAACTTGCCTTCTTAATACATCTCTCTGTCAAATAAGATACCCCACTGTGACTCAAGGAGGGGACTGATGCTGTGATTCTTTTGCTAATCTTCTTTTGACAGAGCCCCTAGATGAGGTTATAAATACTTCTGCCTAGACCCACAGGGTTGAGCTCTAGGAGAAAGCATTTGGTCACACATCATACACAGCTACAGGAACGTTGCTGAGCTCTGAAGGGCAATGAGTCCTCTATGGGAGTTTCATTGTCTAGAATGAAGTATTAAATATTGTTGGATAAAACTGCTGTGGTCCTACTAAGCTTCTATAGAAATTATTTACTATCATTTTCATTCCTGAAAAGGTTTTCAAATATATGGAATATAGAAACTTAAGAGTTTAAAATGCCTCTAGAAACTGCAAATTGAAGCACAGAGAGTGGAAACCATTTTTTCAAACTGAATAGAGCGAAAATAGAGATTAGACCATTTGAACTTGGGTTCAGTTCCCATTTACATGTTGGCTGGAAGAGAAGAATTTAGGGGGGAAAATGGCCAGAGTGGTAACTAGAGAGTCAAGAGAGTATGCTGTCGTGAAAGCAAAGAAAAGAGAGAGCATCAAGAAGGAGGGAGTGGTTAACTACCAAATACAGTGGAAATGTCAAGGAAGAGGAAAATGGAAAATATTCATTGAATTTAGCCTTATGGTTCAGTTTGGGTGACGTTGACAAAGGCAGTTTCAGAAGAGTGGTGGGGGTAAAACCCAGGTCATAGTGGGCTGAAGAGTAAAGGAGATTACCATTTAAAGATGATAGATGGAACACTCATAGTCATCTGCAAAAGAGGATAAAAAGGGGGGGGGGAGCATAAATTGACAATAATTAAAAGAACAGAAGACAGTCCCATAACAGATTCCAACAACTACAGGGAATTATGTAGATGAAAGGGTGGAAACTGATGAAGCAGAGTGAAAACACATACCTACTGGAGTGGATGAAGAAGGGAATATTCTTAAGGAGGAAGCAAGTTTTGTAGAAGAACTCTAGATACAATTGGAATTTGGAGACACAGAGGACAAGAGAGATGTGAGGCTGAAAAGATGGGGGAGGGGCTGTTTGAAAGCCTGAAAACAGAGCAGCTGGACTATTGTACCCCAGAACACAGGTATCATTTCTGGGGAGGAAAGTTTTCCTCACAGATAATGAAATGGATTGAGAACTTCCAATCTAAGAATATGGTAGGTTAGGTTCACTGGACCAATTCATCTGCTAGAAACAACCAGAGAAGTTAGATAAAATAAATATATCAAAAATGTTAAAAGCATAAAGGATCTGACAACAGAAAAAGTCATTACAAGGGTGTAATCCAAGGAAATATGCTATCTCAGAAACATTAATGGAATGAATTCTTTGTTCTAAGGTTATTTGCTGATCCCAGTAAACCTGAACTCAGAGTTTGACAAGGGGGACAGAAATCAAAGACCAGGTCGGACTAATGGGAGATCTTCCCTTGTAATAAACTGGGACCTGAAAAAGCTTAAGATAACCTTAAGCTAAGTGCAAAAGAGAAAACCTGCTCCTTTCCCAGGTGACTATGAAGGAAGTTAATTGTATCAGTACAAAAACTTCCCAAAAAGAAAATGCCAGAACCATATGGCTTTGATGGTGAATTCTACCAAATATTTAAAGAATTAACACCTAATCTTCTTCAAATGCTTCTAAGAAATGAAGAGAATGGACACTTCTGAACTCATCCTCTGAGGTCAGTTACCCAATAAGACAAAGTCACTACAAGAAAAGAAAACTACAGACCAATATCATTTAAGAACATTGATGCAAACATAAGATACTACTGAGCCAAATTCAAGAGTACATTAAAATAATTATACACCACGATCGAGTGAGATTTATTTCTGGATGCACAGATGAGTCAACATACAAAAGTAAATAAATAGAATATGCCACATCAGTATAAAGAAGAAGAAAAACATGGTCATCTCAATTAATGTAGAAAAATAATTGAACAAAATTCAAGAGCCTGTACATGATAAAAACACTCAAGAAACTAAGAGCAGAAGGAAACTATTTCAACATAATAAAGGTCATACATGAAAACCCACAGCTAACATCATACTCAATGAAGAAAGACTGAAAGCTTTTTCCTAGGATCAGGAAAAAAGGTGAGGATGCCTGCTTTTATCATTTCTATTCAGCATAGTACTAGAAGTCCTAGCCAGAGTAATTAGGCATAAACGTTTTTTAAAAAAGACATCCAAACTAGAAAGAAGGAAGTAAAATGATCTCTGTAGACAACATGATATTTAATTTCATTTGATTTTTTTGGCTTATATTCACTTCTTATTGTATATAGATTTCAAATATTTTTCATTTCTGAGTTTTTATCTGATTTTTAAGAGGTTTTTGCCTTAGGGTGTATGTGCTCACTGGAAAGAGAAAGAGATAGAGACAGTGAGAGGGAAAGTGAGAAATCACCCCTCAGGAGGGATGGCTATGCCACAATCCTTTCTCCTCCATTCTCCTCCTGGGATCTTGGGCACACACGCACATGTACCCAATACAAATTTCAAGCCAATGGGTCTGGGACTCGAACCATGGACGTCCATGTGGGATTCCAGCAATGGAACCGCTGTGCCATTTGCTGGTCCCTAGACAACATGATATTATATGTAGAACACCTTTAAGTATTCCATGACAAAACCGTTAGAACTAATAAACAAATTGAGCAAGACTGCAAGATACAAAAACCAACACACAAAATTGAGTTGCATTTTTTTTTGTTTCATTATAGGGTGTGTGCACTCACTGGAATGAGACAGAGAGAGAGGGAAAGTGAGAAATCACTCCCAGGTGGATGACCACACCACAGTCTCCTCTCCTCCATTCTCTCTTAGGGAATTTGGGCATGCATACACACATGCCCAGCATATTTTTCAAGCTGCCAGGTCTGGTGTTTGAACCACAGAGTCAGCTATATGGGATCCAGCACCTTAACCACCACACCACTTGTTGGCTCTCAGTTGAGTTTTTATACACTAACAATAAATAACTTGAAGGGAAATTATTTTTAAAAATACCATTTACAATAGCATCAGAAAAATAGAATATATAGGAATAAAATTAACCAAAGAATTTTAAAGATTTGTAGACTAAAACTATAAAACATTCCTGAAAGAAATTAAGAAGACACAAATAAATAGTAAAACATCTTGCATTCATGAGCTGGAAGACTCTCTATTGTCAAGATGTCAATTCTGATAGATTCAATGTAATCTTTATCAAAATCTCAATATTTTTTAGGTTGTAAATAGAAAAAGCCACCATAAAATTTATACAGAATTTCAAGGGACCCAAAATAGTAGCATGAACAATCTTGAAAGAGAACATAGTTGGAGATCTCATACTTCCTGATTTTTGAAATTTACAACAATGCTACAGTAATCAAAAAAGTGTGATTCTAGCATAAAGACAGATGTATAGATCAATGAAATATAACAGAGCATAGAAAACCTCTCACATCTGTGATCAATGATATTAGACAAGAGGGCCAAGACCATTCAATAGGGACAGTCTTTTCAACAAATTATGTTGGAAAAACTGTATATTCACATGCAATAGAATAAAGGTGGACCCTTATTTTACACAATATACAACTTAAACTCAAAATGATCAAAGACTTAAGGGCCAGCAGGTGGTGGGGTGGTTAAGGCACTGGACTCACACATGGCTGACTGCAATTTGAGTCCCAGAGCTGGTGGCTTGTTTTCTCACTCTCTCTCTCTCTCTATCTTTATCTCTATCTCTATCTCTATCTTTTTCTGGTGAGCATATGTACCCTGTGGCAAGTTAAAAATAGCAGTAATGAAAATAAAGTTAAATAAATAACTACAAAAGTGATTAAAGACCTAAATGTAAGAGCTAAAGCACTAAAATTCTTAGAAGAAAATGTAGGGAAAAAGCATCATGACACTGGATTTGGCAATAATATCTTGGCTATGACAACAAAAGAAACCAAAAGACAACAAAAGAAAAAAAAAACAGATAATTGGACTAAAAAAATGTAAAACGTTTGTATATCAAAGAACATCAGTTTGGCAGGATAACCAACTTGAATTTATCTCAAAAATACAAACTTGGTTTATCAGAAAATGAAGCAATGCTATTTATCACTTTAACAGAGAAAATCTTATATTTCAATAGATGCAGATGATGTATTTAATAAAATTCAATATTCATTCATGTTAAAATTTTGTGAACTGTGTCTGAAATTTGGCAAGATTATTCTAAAATTTATATTACAATAAAAAATTAGTCTGCAAAGGGCCAAGAATACCCAAGACATTTTGGAAGAAGATAAAGATGATGGGAACTGCCCAACTGACTGTCAAAACTAATTAGAGCTCTAGTAATGAAGAGAGTGGTTTAGATGTAGGGATAGAAAAAGTGATCGAGGTAACAGACTGGAGAGTCCCAGAAACGCATGTGCACATATATGGGCATTCAGTGTTTGATAGTTCTGACATTTCAAATCAGTGGGGCAAGAATAAAATACTCAAAAATGATGGTTTCATGACAATTAGATTTCTGAATACAAATGTAAAAACAAAATTAGATTCTTACCTTATACAGTATATACAAATCAAATCTAGGTAGATTAAAGACCTAAAATGAAAGAAAAAATTATGAAGCTTTTACAAGATAATATAGAATATCTTCATGACCACAAAGTAGAGAAGAATATCTTAAAACAAGTTGACAAAAAGCACTACCCGAAGCAGCCCAAGAGTAGTTGTTGGTAGTCAGCCTAAAAAGAGAGGTTTTGTGGTCTTGGCAACAAGAAAAACAATCCAACATATTCCCAGTCATATATCACCAACTGACCCTTATCCAAAGGCAAGGTCAAAGAAGAGCTTGAGAGTCTGCTCTAGTCTGTTCCTTCCCCATGCCTTCGTATGGGAGTTGTGAAGCACAGCTTGCAAGGGAGGGAGGAATGCATGCTAAGCCAGCCTTTTGGATCAGCTCATGAGGTCCAGCAGCTTAAGCAGGACCTCAGCATCTCACACTGGAGCAGCCAGTACAAGGGCAACTGGCTGGAACTAAGACTCCCTTTCAGGACCTGGATGAGGCCTGGGATCCTGGGGCCTTCTATTTTTTTTTTTTTTTTTTTGAGAGGTTTTCACTATAGGGCGCATGCGCTCGCCAGACAGACAGAGAGAGACAGAGAGACAGAAAGCGAGAAATCACCCCCCGGGGGGATGGCCACGCCACAATCCCTTCTCCTCCATTCTCCTCTCAGGATCCTGGGCACGCACACACACGCGCCTGGCGTGAGTTTTAAGCCACCGGGTCCGGGACACGAACCGCGGTTGAATATGTGGGAGTCCAGCGACATAGCCATTATGCTAACTGCTGGTTCCCCCTGGGGCCTTCTATTAAGCAAGCCAAAGACCAGGGAAAACATTCACCTGGCCAATTCCATCCCAGAGGAAACCATTGCTATCATGCTGCCGACAAGTCCAGCTCCTGGGTCTATGCTGACTGGGTGGACACGAGAGGAGGAGAGGATGTGCCTGATGGAAAGGAGGGTCTTCCCTCTCAGAGATTTACTTCCTCACAATGACGCCAACCTTATGCGCTGCTGTGAGGAACAAACGAGATGAACACTAACCCTGATGTATAGAAGCCCTTGATAAAGAGCAGCTATTGCCATTTACCATTGCTCCTACGCAGAGGGCAGCTGACTTCCTTCTCTCTGGGTAGATCCAGAAGCCTTCCTTCTCTAAAGCTGCAGAGCATCACAGAGGGGAGGGAGAGGAAGAAAGAGTTTGGTGATTACCTCAAAACTCTTCCCCATCGAATGAATGACGAGTTTCCCATGAAAGCCCAAGGGAATGGTTTCAGGGCAGCTGAAACTGAGGTTCTGCCGGGTGGAAGGAAAGTCGCAAAAATGCTTTTTCTCTTTTATTTGGGAAAAATGAATGTGGCACAGGAAGTGTAGAAAGCAGACAGTGGAAAGAATACTGGCCAAGTGAGGTAATTTTGAATAGAAAGTGGAACTTCACTGTGGATTATCTGCATCAGAGAGGACAAAAACATTGGGACTTCTTGCTAATTGTCAGCAGCTGTCTTGAGAATTCAAGAAGGGTGGGGCTTCCTTTTGACACCCTCCCATCATCCTTTATCAGGTGCTCCTCAGATCACAGATTGCAGGCTAGGCTGGAGGAGTCCCAGAAAATGCCTTTGGCTTCTATTTCAAATTGGGGGGGGGGGGGTCAGTATGAGCCTAGTCCTGCCAGGATATAGTATCTGTTTGCTATGGTTGGAATGTGTCCCCCAAAGTTCAAAGTTCATGTGTTGGGAACTTAATGTCCAATGCAGCAGTGTTGAGAGGTGGGGCCTTTAAGAGGTGATTAGGTCATGAGTGCTCTATCCTCATGAATGAATTAATGCCATTATTGCAGGAGTGGGTTAGGTATCATGGGAGTGGGTTTCCAATGGAAGGATAGAGTCCATTCCCCTTCTTGCCCTTTCTTGTGCTTGCTTTCTTGCCCTTCCACCTTCTGTCATAGGATAATACAAAAAGAAGGGACTCATTGGATGCCTGCCCCATGCTGTTGGACTTCCCAATCTCCAAAAATGGGAGCCAGATAAATCTCTGTTCTTTACAAATCATGCAGTCTACAGCATTTTGTTATAGCAGCACAAACAGGCTAAAACAGCCCTTGATCTAATTCTCTGGGGCTTTAAATCTTGAAGACAGGTGCTGGCCTTGAAAATGAAAAAAAGGGGGATCTTGGAGTGTTTTTGACTCTGGCTAGTATAGGATTGTTTCCTCATTTGTCTCCTCTCACAGAAAAGTCCAGTGATTTCCTTTAGTGACTCTACAGTCAAATGAATGGGCCTGCTAATGTTTCATCACAATTTGTCCTTTTGTGTCTTTAATAGTCCACACAGCCACATTCCCTCTTGGGCTCTCTACCCACTCTGCTCTCTGTTTCAATCACACCGAGCTTGAGGAGCTGGTACCTATACATATTCACAATTACCTGCATTCACTCATGGGCCTCCTTGTGCCTGGGATGAAGACAGAAATAAAATAAAATGGCCCCAACCCTCTGGTTAAAGTGACAAAGATATTTCAATAAAAGTGCAAACTTTTTCTGACTGCTTGTAGGGTATAGCGCCATGTAAAAATGACTATGGATGTTTACTACATTTGGAGTTAGCTGTAAGGTGGTCTAACTTGGAAGATGGGTTATACTGGATATACAAAATTCATCCGAGGGAGTCCTGGGCAGGACCCCTAAAAGCTAAGTCTTCCAGGGTAGCTAAAACTGAGGTTCTGAGAGAGACTCCCATACCTATAAGACACTGTGGATAGAAGAAACACAATGGTTTCAAATCCAAGACCAAGTGAAAACATAATTGTACATGTCTTAGATTCTAGAGGTTAATTTGCAGTCAAACTGCTACTCACAGGGGCACCTCTACAGCATTCTACATCTCGGGCAAACGGGAGGCAGAGATTTATTTAAGGGTGGGTCATAGACCTCCTGAGCAAATGGAAGAGGCTGGTTAACACCAGTGGAAAACACAGACAACATGCCCAGTCAGTATCTGCCTGAGGCTAGATGGCAAGGTGATAGCAGACAGAGAACTGGACTACTCCACTCCTGAATCTAAAGTCTCTTCTCTCCAGTGACTGGGCCCCTTGTCAGGGGAAGGGGTGAAGGTGAGGAAGGAAATCCCTTTACTAACCAATGCCAAGTCCTCATATTTGATTCATTTGGGATCAGCCACGGGTGGCCTTTAGTCATAGGGCTGCCGATAAATACAAGGTGTCTGGCAAAATTTAAATTTCCAATGAACAGTGGATTTTTTTTTTTTTACCAAGTGTGTGCAAATATTGCATGGAACATGCTTATATGAAGATTGTTCTTTACATTTAAATTTAACTGGCCAACCTATATTTGTATTCACGAAATTAGGTAGTCCTACCCAGGCAGGCCTCAAGATGCATCTGGCAGTAGGAAGGCAACCTGTCTGGCCCCTGGTCTCTGAAGAGATTATTATCAGGCATTGTTCTGGGAATCCCATCAGCAGAGCTGAGATACAGGGTGGGCTTTACTTTAAAGATCAGAGGAAGAGCTCATGAACTAGAAGAAAAGACAGCTTTCTAGGCCTACCCCCTAGGAATCCCAATTCATTAGTCTGAGTTGGGGGCCTGAAATATGCTTCCTTCTCAAGTACCTCAAGAGATTATGATACACTGTCCATAAGGACTCCTGGTGGCTCTGATACATCCTAAACTTGAGAACCAGGGCTCTAGAACCAAAAACAAGGTGTAGCCTGCAGTCAAGGTATGAGACCTTGTGGTTAAGGCACAGATTCTAAAGCCAGGCTGCTTGAGTAAGACTTCTGGCTCTACCCCTTATTACCTGTGTAGTGTAGGGCAAGTGACTTAACCTCTCAGAGAGTCATTGTCTGCATCTGTAAAGTAGGAACAGTACTTGTGCCGATCTGTTAAAGCTATTGTCGGGGTTACAGGAGAATAAATGAACAAAGTACTCAGAACAGTGCCTGGCACTAAAGCACACATACACACATGTTGGCTATTAGTAGGGTCTTAGTGGACCTGCTAGGGAGAAAAAGGACCAGTGTCAGCCCTGATGAGGATCCAAGTCCTAAGTCCTTGGGTGAGGGGGAGGTGGGGGGAGTGAAGCAGAACGCCCAGAACAAGTGGCATAGGACTTGTTGCATCAGAAGTCATGAGGACAATTAATAAATGGAGTAGTCTTTAAATGCATAGGACATCATGCCTAGCTAGAATAGAAGCTAAGAAAATAGATACTGTTAATTAATTTCTAATTAGCAGGTAAATTGGATAAGGGAAGGGAGTACAAGTGTTACGACAAGTAATTAATGTGCTGCTTCTTTCCCTGGCCACCCTTTGATTTGAATCCCTAACCTACAGTCTTCATTGGGCGCTCAGACCCGGGAAATACTGGCTGCTAATTATTTTGGTGAGCCCCTGATTGCACTAAAGGAAATGGATTTGTCCTGTTCTCTCTAATGACTCAAGCGGAGGGAGAAGATAAAGTGGTTCTAGCCATGATGAATTAAGCCCAGAGGATCTTGAGAGGACAATCATTCTGCCTGTTCATTTAGCAAATGTGAATAGTGCCTCCATGTTGGTAAAGTAAAGGTGACTAGACTTACCCTGATTAGGAAAAAAACCTGCGTCTGTCCCAACCTGCTCTTGAGTTGGCTGAGGTCATAGTCTGGCTGGCTCTTAGTTACAATGACTCAGTTCCTGCCTAAAGCCCTGCTCTGTTTCTTTGAGGCTTCAGCCTTACCCCCAAGTCCTGGCCCAACCCTCAGCCCAGAACCAGAATTTACGCAGCCTACACTAGCTGCAGACTCTGCCGATACCCAGTTCCCCTGCCTGAGCTCATCAGCCACCTGTGAACTCTGGAGTTGACCTATCTCTAGGTCAACCACCCTCCATGTTATTGTTCTGACTGAATCAAGACATTAGGTTGTTCGTTCCTGTGGAAAAAGTACAAATTGTGTCAGTGAAGCAGCTCTGGGGTGGGAGAGGGCACAGTGAAAAGGCAAGTCAATGTGTATGTCCCTTTCCCTCTGACACACCCACAGTGACCTGGGTTACTGATGAGTGTCCATTGGGTGGCTTCTTCCAGGAATCAGAGGCTAGAAACAAGAGGCCTAAGAGCCTGAACCAGCTGGGTGCACAGTGTCTGATCCCAGAGAGCCCTTGTCTGCTATGGAAGCATAGCAGAATAGACTTTAGATAGGGAGTCAGAAACTTTCATCATCATCATCACCATCACCATCACCATCACCATCGCTAGTGCTTGTTGAATGCTTACTCTGTTCTGGGTAGTGTTCTAAATGTTTACATGTATCATCTCATTTAACTCTCCTATCACCCTATGATGCATTTTGTAGTGAAGTAACTGAGACCCAGAAAGGCTAAGTAATTTCCCCAAGGTCATGCAGTTGACTAGTGGCAGAGCTGGGTTCAAGCTTGCTTTTACTTTAAAATGTTGAACTAAACGCAATCCCCATTCATCAATCATCTACTCAGGATTGGGGTGAGAACGGTGGAACGGTCAGGGCCTGGGCGGGTGAAGCAGCTCCCAGGCTTCTGTGTATCTTTCTATGAAGAGGTAGACATCTCAAAGGAGTGGAAACGAATGGAGAATGTCCTCCTGGTACTCAATCCAAAAGATAATTTCACTTTTTTTTTGGAGTTGCTCTGAATTCTCACTTGACCGTGTTATATTTTAGAGCACCAACCAATGGTCTAATGTGGCTTTAGTAACATCAGAGGAGCATTGGCCAGAGGAGGTTGGAGTGATTGGGACAAGTTTTGGTGGTCCAACCCTACTGGAGCTGGGGGGCTGGCAGGTGAGCTAGCACACTGAGACTCACACACACTGTGTGTCTATTTCTGGTCAGGACTTCTTGGGGCTAAAAGAGAATCTAGAATGTCCATAGAAGTGTTACTCATAATAGCTGTAAAGTGGAAAGAACTCAAGCATGCATGAACAGATGGACAGATAAACAAAATGTGGTCTATGTACACAATGGACTAGCATTCAGTCATAAAAAGGAATAAAGTACTGATTGGTGGTACAACATTATGCTAAGGGAAAGAAGCAGGCATAAAAGCTGTTTATTGTATGAATCTGTTTATATGACAGGCAAATCCAGAGAGACAGAAAGCATGTTAATGGTTTCTAGGAGCTGGGGGCTGAGGGACTGGGGAGTGCCCGCTCATGGGCATGGACCTCCTTTAGTCCTGATGGAAATGTTCTGGAATTAGGTGGTGATGTTGGCTGCACACTTTCTTGAATGTACAGAAAACCATTGACTTGTACTCTTTCAAGAGTGAATATTGTGGTGTGTGTATTATATCTCAACAAAAACAAAATGGGGGAAACAACAGCAAAGAGAACACAGGTCACTCTATCAAATCCTGGAGGAAAACAGTACCTTATGAAATTGGGCTGACAAGGAATCAGGCCTGTATTTAAGTCTTGGCTCCTCTACTAGACAAGACGGTAGGTGGGTCCTCTCACCTCTTTGGGCTTAGGTTTCCTTATCAGTTAATGATGTAGTTGTGAGAAATATATCCCTGATGAGCTTTTTTTTTTAAAAAAATATTTTATTTAACTTCATTTATTTATTTATTTAACCAGAGAGGGACAGTGTGAGAGAGAGAAAGAGGGAGAAAGTGAGAAAGCAAGCTGCCAGGTCTGTTCTGGAACTCAAGCCACGGTTAGCCATGTGAGAGTCCAATGCCCTTGACCACCATGCCACCTGCCGGCCCCCTGATGAGCTTTTAAAAACTACAAAATGTTTGTTTAAAACTACATTACACTAATCACAGGCAAAGTGTTATTACAGTTAGAGAGAGCCCAGAACTTTTTGTGAAAGGCAACCTTCCACCATTACCACCAGAATCAGAGCTGAGGATGCAGATGCTATCCTCATATACCAAGAAGATCCCCCATTCCTGAGCAGAAACTGCCTGTTTGCTCTCTCTTTCCTCAGGAAACCTCTCAACTTTCCTCTATTTGGATGCTGTATCTTTTTTTTTTTTTTTTTTTTTTTGAGGTTTTCGCTATAGGGCACGTGCGCTTGCCAGACAGAGAGAGACATAGAGACAGAAAGCGAGAAATCACCCCCCAGGGGGGATGGCCATGCCACAATCCCTTCTCCTCCATTCTCCTCTTGGGATCGTGGGCATGCACGCACACGCACCTGGCGTGAGTTTTAAGCCACCGGGTCCGGGATGCGAACCGCGGTCGACTACGTGGGAGTCCAGCGACATAGCCATTATGCTAACTGCTGGTCCCTGGATGTTGTATCTTAATAGCTTTCGCACCACAAATGAAGTGTTTCTGTCCAGCCCCAGTTATTAGGGCTTTGGAGCAGATCTTTTAGAAAGAGACTTACTTCAAAATTGTTTGGGATCTTAACACTCTGCATTGACTTCAGTAAAGGCTCCCCCTTAACTGTTTCGGAATAATTAAATTTGTTGTTCATGAGACTCATCCTACCCTTGCAAACAGGGACTGATTCTCTCCCCAGTAAGTATCCATGCAACTGATTCAATATCCATCGGTGTTTGTTAGTATTAGGACAATGTTGAGAATCTTTATTAAGACTGATTCATAACATTTTTAAAATGAACCAGATACAGAATTATCTCCCTTGGCTTTTAAAAATACTCACCTCTTCCATCTGTTTAATATTGAAAAAGCCAAATCCCTAGAGGTGACCAACAGGTGATATCTAAAGAAAGGCAGGGCCAGGCATCAGCTCACTCTCTCCTCTTGCCCACTGCTCAGTCCCACGGAAGTCCAGGCTACATCTGCCAGTAATGCGGGTGCCCTGGGGCTCAGCCAGTTCTGGGGCCACAGCACGCTGTTTCATGGCTTTTCTTACATGCTGGTTTGGGGCTAGAAAGTCTGTCTGAAGTCATTAGACTACTGCTTCCCCCCCACACTCACATTTATTTAGTTCATTTGAATGAAAAACTTCTGCTTCCTATAAGTGAAAAGATCCAGACCCTCAGGAACCTGGCATGAACAGCTTGATATGAATCCTAAGTGCTCCATGATATGAACTGGCTTCTTTTCGGGGCGCACAGTTGTGCAGGAAGGACGGCAGGGCAGTTGTTTATTTTGGTTTGTTTGTTTGTTTTGAGTAGGTTCTTGGTTTATGGGAAAATCCTGGCAGAGTCTAGCTCCGCGATCCAGCCCCCAGAGTCACAGACTTCTAGGAGCTGTGACAAACGCGCAAGGGCTCCAGGTGTGGGGTTGTAATTTGCGCCGGTTCTGTTCTCTGGTATCAGGCACAGGATGGGGATGGGGGCTTAATCTTCCAACCAGGAGACACATTCCGCATGGGGCTTTTTAGCTAGAGAAAGCATGCGCAATCTTGGCTTTCCGTAGCTTCTGTTTTTCCGTTAAAGGTCTCTGAATGTTGGAGTCAGTTGCGGAACCGGGTCCCCTACCTCACCCCAAGCCCGCCTCCCACCAACCCCGGGGCAGAGGGGCGGCTGTGTCCAGACGGTGGCGCTCCCGCCCAGTGCAACCCTTCGCCCCCACTGCGAGAAGTTTGGGTAGGAACAAGTTTCAAGGTGTTCGGTGAGATTTTCTGGCAGATTTCACGACAAGATCTAAAACTTTTAGAAAACGACAGAAATCGACCACCGTGACCAAGACTGTTGAGGGAGCGAGTGTCCAAATTATATCCCTGTAATTTAGCCCAAATATTCGGATTTCCCACGCCTCGTACGCTTCGAGAGCCAGGGCGCACAATAGGGAAATGTGACGCCTGGGGAGCGAGATCCGTGGGGTGAGGGTGCAGCCGAACAGGGATGAGGTCTAAATGAGACCCCTGGCAGGGGATGAGAAGAGAGAAGGACGAGATGGGTCCCGACGGGCGGGCGGGGGACACCCATCTGCCTGCAGTTCTTCGCTGCGCTGCCTGACAGCTCCGCGCCCTTCCCGCCGCTGCAGCCCAGCTCCCTCGCCTGCCCGAAAACCAGCAAACACCCCCAACTGTCCGGCAACATTCTGTAGAGTGCCGAGCACCTCGGCAGGGGGGAGGACCCGAAGCCTCTCGTCTCGAAATCTCCGAGGAGCCCCGACCTAAGAGAAGGGCTTTCCTGCCCCGTAGTACTTTTCCCCAAAGCAGCCCCTGAACTCCAGCTGCCTAGGTGCCCGCGGCGGGGAAGGGGGATGAGCTCCAGTCTTCACTCACCCCAAGGCTGAGGACTGAGAGGCCGCTGGCTATCTGTCCTCGCTCCCGTAGCGCAGACCCACTCCCTGCTTCCAGAGTGGAGCGCAGGATACTTCTCTTCATGGGCTGGACTGAGCTGGCGTTCACCGCTGAGGCTAAGGGAGTTAACCGGCTCTTTGTGGGAACCAGAGCGGGGGATAAATGCCCTAGAGATTGAGGACCCCAGACTTGAGGTGGGAGCCCCCAACATCTGTCCCCTGTTCTCCGCGGGGCACAGAAGACTCCGCACAGGCAAAAGCACCGGGAATGGGACGAACCTCTCAAGGAAACCATAGGGTTGGAAATCTGGGGCTTGAGGGGCCACAGGCTGTCTCTCCAAACCCTGCTGGGGGCTGCAGACTAGCTTGAGGTGGCACTGAACTCCAAGAGGGACCTTCATGCCCCAGCAATCTACATCTCTTTGCATGGTTCTTGTGTTGGAGGGGAAGAGAGAAGAACTTGCTAGAAACAGATGCGCAGTGCCTGGGGCGGGGGCGGTTCAAGCTAGTCACGAAGCAGGGTACCTGAGGGATTGCAAAGGGTATTCTGGCTAGAGGGGAAGCACATACAAGGCAGTCGGAAGCAAGACGACACCTTGACACCTCGTTGTGGATTTGTCCAAGAAACATTGGTGAGTAAGGCAGGCTAGGCAGAGAGCTCTGATTGGTCGGAGGGTGGGGCTTTGGGCGGGGTTAGCCACCTCTTGAGGCTTTAAAAGCTCATCGGAGAGGGGCAGGAAGCTGTCATTTGCTCTCTGATTCTCAGAGAGGGAGGCACGCTTTCCTGGAGCTCCTGGTGATACAGCAGGTGTTCGCTGACTGGACTCGGCTGTGGATCCTGAGATCTTAAAGGTCTCCAGGAGCACCATGGGGCCAACCCTGGGCGGGTCCCACACCCTATGGTTGTATTGGCTGTAAGCTGCCACAACCAGACTACCCACCAGCTCTAATCACCTTCATGTTCGGAGCGATGGTTATTACCATCGTCGTAGACCTGATCGGCAAACTCCATGGTCATTTTGGCTGTGACGAAGAACAAGAAGCTCCGCAATTCTGGTAAGCCACCTTTCCTTCTCCCTATGCAGTCCCTGCTCCCCAATTCCCCGGGAGTCTGGGAGAGGGCACGATTTTTGCCAGGGTCCCTAAACTTGGAGCTTCTCTCAGGACTGAGTGAGCTCTGAGAATTAGATCAGAGCATTAAAATGCAAAGCGCTGAGTCCCACTGCGCACAGCAGCCGATCTGATTGGGATCGGATGCGGTAAAAGCCGGCATCCGACTGGAGAGTCTGGCAGCCTCCTGGGGTCAACAAGCGGCAGGGCAGGGCTGGCAGCCCCCAGGCAGCATGGGTTGAATGGACACGGAGGTAGCAGCAGGGTTGCTATCTGGTCCAGGAAAGTTAAGTTCTCAGCGGACTCGTCGGCGTGTACCAGAGCGCAACAGTGTCACCGCGCCCAAGCCATGTTGAAACCCTGCTCGCCAAGGCTCTAGGGCTCCAGGGCGGCTCCCGGGCAGCTCCCAGGCGGGAGTCGGAATGCAGACCCCCTCTCCCAAGGATGGAGGTGGAAGGTCTGAGCCCGCTGGAGCCCAGCTCTGTCCGCCTGTCCCAGAGCGCACGGGCGGCCGAGAGAGGTGAGCTGCCGGATAGGCGCAGCAGGCAACAGCAGCGACTGCATCGGCAGCGGAGAGCCGGAGATCTGTAAGCGGGGGCCCTGGGGGTCGCGGTGTCTGGTGGTGGAGAGATCGGGAGCTCAGAGTCGCGGGGGTGGGGTTGGACAGAAGGGCAGCAAAGCGCCCAGAGTAGGTGGGGTGGGGGGACTCAGACTGCAAAGCGCTGAGGTCTGGGAGCAGCGAGCGGGCTCCCGCCTCCCTCACCCCACTCCAGCTGGCAGCCGATATGGACCGGAGGGGGCTGGGGGAGACTTGGGAGGGTGCTGGGCGCAGCGACCCGAACCGGGACGGAGGCAGGGGCATGCGGGCTCAGTCAGCAAAGGGTAGATCCCGGTTTGCAGGTTGGGCGGGAGAATGCTGGGGGCGGGGGGGGGGGCGGCGAGAGGGAGGGAGGGCGAAAGGGCCCCAGCTGTGGATGATGGCTGGGGGAGGAAGAGAGCGGTGCCCGGGGTCTTCGCCAACAGGTTCTCAACCCGCTGGAGGGGAGGGCGAAGGGGCGGAGAGTCTGAGCCGGTGTGGGACCGACTGGACTGCGCGAGCGGGACGCGGGGGAAGGGAGGTGGCCAGGAGCGGAGGGGATGATGGCTCTGCTGGGAGGTAGAGTCACAAACAGCACGCAAGTTTCAAACGCACCCACTGGCACACAGTCTTTCAAAGTTTTCTTCAAAACTCTGGTGGGTGTGTCCGATTTCTCCTGCATCCCCCGGAGACGCGGGGCCGCGCGCTTGGACCTCACCTTCGCTCCTGCCGGACGATCCCAGGGCGCAGACCCACGGCGCCCTGGGGGGCCACCTGCCGAGCTTATTTTCTTTTCCTACTTTTCTTCCTCTTTCTTTTCTTTTTCTCCTTTTTCTTCTTTGCTGTCTACGATTCAAATAAAGATACCCGTGGTTGCTGTGGTTTTGTCTATAACGCTTTGCTCTCTCTTTCCCGCTTTTCCTTCCCGAATGAATTAATCACTCTGAGGGAAAACCCTAGAACAAGCCTCTTCAGTAGAAAGTTCCGAGGCCGTCTTGGCAGCGCTGGCGGAAGGAGGCAGAAGGATCCATACCTTTGCCCTTTTAGAAAGGGCTCGTTTTCTCCCGGTCCAAGATGAACAGCAATATTTTGCTAAACCAATGCTAATTAGCAATCAGGTGGTTTCCAAAGAAAGGGTTCTGCGCCTGCACTTGGCTACTTCTCCTTTTTGTGAAAGGTTTTACCAAAAAGTTCCCACTGCTTCCCTACAAAATAGGGGTGGACTGGGGAAAGAACCCCCACTTTACTTCCCTGTTTAACCCACAGGCTCCAGTAAAGCTCCGTGCAGGGCACTGAACGCGCCAGGGCGAGGCTCTGCGCGCCTACCCGGCGTGAAGCAGGCGCTTCTGCTAGAAGCTGGCAGGGATTCCTGCCTCCGCGCACCCCGCCCCCGCACTCCCTCCCACCACTCCCCCGCCCCCCGCCGCTATTTCTCTGGTCTCAGACTATTTTACAGGGCTTCCCCTTCCCCCTGTTTTGACTCTTGGGTTACCTCAGAGATGGTAAGTATTTAACTGAGCTAGTTCTTAAATTACTGTCCAATCCCACTGGGAAAGACTGTTTAAGAAAACCGTCTCTAATGCCCGTCCTGGGAATGTTCTCTAGATACGTTTTTGTTATAAATGCAATGCTAGTCCGGAGAACGGATGAAAAAAAATATATTTTTTTTAAGGTCAAGGCTTCCTGATGTCCCTCCAGTTTCTCCCCTTGCCCCACTCCAGCCTGGATCTGAATAACAGCTCCATCTATGCTAGTTCACCTCTGCCCCTCCCTTTCTTCTTTGCCCCTCTCCCCAAAACGTTTGCTTTTTGTCTTTGGCTTAAACGGCTTGGATATGACAGAAGGAAATAGGTGGGAAAGAACAGATCTTATAAATCTGGCCTCACGTCAGAATCACCTGGAACCTGTTTGCAAATAAAAATAAAAGTACTACTGCGTTTTTTCAAAAGAATCCTAGAATGCTAAATTGCCATTAATCCAGGGATCCTTTTTCTCCACTGCAAATTTGTAGATTCTGTACTTTAACCATTTTCTCTGCCCCCCCCCCCCCATGTTTTCCAGGCAACATCTTTGTGGTCAGCCTCTCTGTGGCAGACATGCTGGTGGCCATCTACCCCTACCCTCTCATGCTACATGCCATGTCCGTTGGCGGCTGGGATCTGAGCCAGTTCCAGTGCCAGATGATTGGGTTCATCACAGGGCTCAGTGTGGTCGGCTCCGTCTTCAACATCGTGGCAATCGCCATCAACCGTTACTGCTACATCTGCCACAGCCTCCAATACGAGCGAATCTTCAGCGTGCGCAATACCTGCATCTACCTGGTGGTCACCTGGGTCATGACCCTCCTGGCCGTCCTGCCCAACACGTACATTGGCACCATCGAGTATGACCCTCGCACCTACACCTGCATCTTCAACTACCTGAACAACCCTGTGTTTGCTGTGACCATCGTCTGCATCCACTTCGTCCTCCCTCTCCTCATAGTGGGTTTCTGCTACGTGAGGATCTGGAACAAAGTGCTGGCAGCTCGTGACCCAGCTGGACAGAATCCTGACAACCAACTTGCTGAGGTTCGCAATTTTCTAACCATGTTTGTGATCTTCCTCCTCTTTGCAGTGTGCTGGTGCCCTATCAACGTGCTCACTGTCTTGGTGGCTGTCAGTCCGAAGGAGATGGCGGGCAAGATCCCCAACTGGCTTTATCTTGCAGCCTACTTCATAGCCTACTTCAACAGCTGCCTCAACGCGGTGATCTACGGGCTCCTCAATGAGAACTTCCGACGAGAATACTGGACCATCTTCCATGCTATGCGCCACCCTGTCCTGTTCCTCTCCGGCCTCATCACTGATATTCGTGAGACACAAGAGGCTCGTGCACTGGCCCGTGCCCGCGCCCGTGCCCGTGCCCGTGACCAAGACTGCGGGGAAGACCGTGCCTGTCCTGCTGTGGAGGAAGCCCCAATGAATGTCCGGAATGTCCCACTACCTGGTGATGCTGCAGCTGGACACCCTGACCGTGCCTCTGGCCACCCCAAGCCCCACTCCAGGTCTGTCTACCGCACACCTGCCTCTAGCCATCATAAGTCTGTCTTTAGCCACTCCAAGGCTGCCTCTGGCTACCCCAAGCCTCTCTCTGGCCACTCCAAGGCTGCCTCTGGCCTTCCCAAGTCTGCCACTGTCTACCCTAAGCCTGCCTCTGTCCACTTCAAGGGTGCCTCTGTCCATTTCAAGCCTGCTTCCAGCCACTCCAAGCCTGCCACTGGTCACCATGTCTCTTCTAGCAGTCATTCCAAGTGTGCCTCCAGCCCTGCCACCAGCCACCCTAAACCCATCACTGGCCACATCAAGCCTGCTACTAGCTACCCTGGGCCTGTCACTGCTGGCCACCCTAAGTTCTTTGCCTCCCATCACCCTGAGGCCACTACCACCTATCACCTTGAATCTGACGTCACTGACTTCCCTGAGTCTTCCTCCAGCCCTTCCACTGGGTCCCCTGAGCCTGCTGCCAGCCAGCTGGAACCTGCTGCCACTGCAGACTTTCCTGACCCTACTGTAGTTACCACTGTCACCAATGATTACCGTCAGGTTGTGGTTATTGATGCTGAAGATGGTTCAGATGGAATGAGTGTGTGAAAACGATCTTGTAGGTGTCCAGGCAGGGGTCTTCCGAGTTCTATTTGCATATGTGATCCAAAGTGAGATACCCTACTGCATCTACACACAGACACTGCCCCCCAGTCATGGTATAAGCTACATCTGCCTTTCAGGCATACTCCTCCTTACGTAACGTGTGCTTAAAACGTGTGTGTGTGCGCGTGTGTGTGTGAGTGTGTACTTGCTATCTTAGGGACCAAATTCCCTTAAGTTTGACATTTGTTGCTCTGAGCCTCCCTTTCTTTCTGTGGTTAACCTTCAACCCTCAGTGGTCCTTGAAACTTTAGACTAAAATTTCCCCCCACACTCTGTCCCCCTTCTCTTGCTTTCCTCATGGCCTCCACCTTGCCCCTCTTTTCTTCTCCCATTCCCTGAGGGGTTGGGGGAGTGCATGCGCCAAGGTAAAGGTGTGTTGTGGCGAAGGCTTCTGTCAAGTGAACGTGACTGCACAGCTTTGTGCTTTTAAGTGTGTGACTCTATATTGTATTTTAATGGCAGTCAGAAAAGCAGTGTCAATAAAGTGCAGATCCTTGAAGGCTTCTTTTCTAAATTTCAGCAACAAAAGATAACCCATATCTGAAACATATAATTTGATAAGCTGTTATTAAAATAAATTTTTATGCCTATGAGATCAAATGGCAAGAAGAAAATACGGTCACGCTAAATTACTTCTCTTTGTGAAAATTCAAACATTGGTGCTGATTTTTATAGGCAAACATGGTTGCAAATGAGGCACTGTTTTTACCCTATTTGTAGTCGTTAACCTTTTTTAGTGTTTTTGTCAGATTTTCTTTCATTTAGTTTCAGAGAAATTGATCCATTTATACACTGCTTTCTTCCTCTAAAACCTGAACCTATGATTGCTAGGATCCATTTACAGTCATATTTTTAATATTACAACTCCTAACTGCTTTTTACCTCAGAGATTTTTTTTAAACAGCCTGATGTTTTTACACAATCAGTTTGTGCATGTTTCTTTTTCATTTAGAAGGGAATTTGATGTTCTAGCTGGCATTCAGAGTGAGTGGACTATTGCCATGGAGGTTGGGAGAGAGTGTTGCTGTGCCCCTGGTCAAGAAGGAGGGTGAGGAGGAAGAGATGCCAGGAGCAGCTTGGCTGAGGTACCATGATACAGTGTTAAGTCGTAGATGTCTTGTATCAGCACACTCACCAGCCCAGGGAATGATTTTTTCTCTAGAATTCAAGAGAAAAAAAACTGCTGTTTAATGAAAATTTCCATTTTTGACTCGAATTGACACTAAACAAAGTTTACTGTACAAAAACTTATAAGGATACGTGGAAATGTATTATACTGCCTTACTTCAATTCTGTATTTGTGATAGCAATTAAATAAATGTGTTTTGTGGCTTCATTGTGCAATGTGTTGATAAATTCATCTCTTCCACCAGAATTACTTGTGAGAGGGTGTCTTGGGTGGGGGCGGAAAACCATTGCCCTTGGGAGATCACAACACTTGGATGCAGTCTCTGTCCCTGCAAACTGTGGAAGGACTGCTCACTCGTGTGGTGACATTGGATGGCCTGACCTGCCAGCTCTTGGACTTCCAGGGCTTGCCTGCCATGGAGCTTCTGAAAATAGGTCTCTCCCTTCTTTGTAGTTTGCTATAGGGCATGTGTGCTCACCTGAGAGAGAGGGAAAGTGAAAAATCGCTCCCCTTGGGGGGGTAGCTAACCATGCCACAATTCCTTTTCCTCCATTATCCTCTTGGGATGTGGGGTATGCACGCACGACTGGCATGTTTTTCAAGCCATCAGGATTTGAGCCACGCAGTCAGCCATCTGGGATCCATCCACCTTAACTTCTGCGCCACCTGCTGGTCCAAAAACAGGTTTATTTTTACTCCAGTGAAAGATGTGAAGCCAGGCCCCTATAATGTCACAACCTCAGGGGTCCTTGGGACTAAGAAACAGCTCATGAAGCAGTGGGGGGAGGCATAGGACTGGAAAACAGGGAGGCTGGTGGTGTGCTTTCCAAGGAGGGAGGTGGGTGGAAGACTCCAGCCACTGGACAAGGTCCCTGGTCTCAGAAAGTCTCAAAAGAATCTATACAGACAAGGAAATGCTCAAACCGGGTTCAAAATAATATATGGTAGGACATCATTTAAAAAAAATATGCACATATATATGTAGACACATGGAGGCATGTGTGTGGTTAGTCTATCCAGGCTTTGCTGCACTGTGTAGACTGAGGTCATTCTAAATGGCCTAACAGGGACTTACATGCTTACAAACTGGTCGACCATCAGCACATCTCCTTCATGCTTTCCAAGGTCTTCCTCTCTGCCCCCAACCCAGGAGCCGTGCTAGGTGACACTGCAAGTCCAAGCCAAGGGTGCTGCATCCTAAGGCTTCAAAGTGCCATTCTCCAGGGACTTAAAGGGTGCAGGATTCTGAAAGGAGGTGAAAGAGGTGAAGAGAACCATCTGCCCTTATTACAACTTTGTTCCACACTTGGCCCCCTACTCTTGAAGCAACACTGCTGATGCCCAGAGTTGCACAAAGTCTCCGGAAAGCGGCAGTTTGGGCTGCTTCTCTTCTTCTTCTTCTTCTTCTTCTTCTTCTTCTTCTTCTTCTTCTTCTTCTTCTTCTTCTTCTTCTTCTTCTTCTTCTCCTTTTTGGAGAGGTTTTTTCTATAGAGCACATGCGCCCACCAGACAGACAGAGAGAGACAGAGAGACAGAAAGCGAGAGATCACCCCCCCAGGGGATGGCCACGCTGCAATCTCTTCTTTTCCATTCTTTCGGGATCTTGGGCACGCATGCACACGTGCCTGGTGTGAGTTTTAAGCCACCGGGTTTGGGACTTGAACCGCGGTCAACTATATGGGAGTCCAGCGATATAACCATTACGCTAACTGCTGGTCCTGGGGCACTTCTCTTCTCAAGCAAGCTGCCTTCACTAAACTTACCTTCCTCCCTCTAGGCACCCCAAGCCAACCCACCTCCTTCACTGCAGGAACAAGCAGCAGTTCAAGCTCCATGCCCTCTCAGCTCAAACACAACGAGAAACATTTTTCTTTGCCCCTCCCTTCCCTGTTTTCCTACACCCAAAGTCAAGGAGCCCGTAAATACCTGTTTGTTTACCCCACTCACTTTGTGTGACCTGGGCTAATATGGGGCTTCTGGCTTTCTATCTGTGAGAGCCAAAGGGCAAGTTCTACTGACTGTCTCAAACAGGGACTCTGCCTCCAGGTGAGCCTGTCTCCATGATCAAGGGATAAAAACGTGCAAGCAACTTTTCTTATGTTTTTATACCATAGGGCAAGTGCACTCGTTGGAGAGAGACAAAGAGAGGGAAAGTCCTACAACCTTTCCAAAATGACATTTATTTATTAATATTTTTCTTATTATTATTTTAAAATTTCCTAGAGGGCACATGTGTTCACCAGAGAGACAGAGAGAGAGAGAGAGAGAGAGAGAGAGAGAGAGAGAGAAACTGAGAGAGAGAGACATAAAGAAAAAGCAGTTGCCAGGTCCTGGATTTGAACTGTGGTTGGCCATGTGGGAGTCTGGTGCCTTAGCCATCATGCTACCTGCTGGCCCCATCACCCACAACTTTTAAGTGACAATTTGTCCCAGTTTCTACTCTTTTTCTCGTTTTAAATGGAAATATATTTTATGTACTGTAAAGTGACAGCTTTATAATTTTTACATGTGTACACTTACCTAACTACTACCTTGACCAAGAGATAGACAGTCCTCCAAGTAGGCTCCCTTTTTTAAAAAAAAATTTATATTTGATCACTGAACATCCTCACAGTGTACATAAAGATTTTCCCCAGCATGAATACAGTGCATATTAGTCTAGTCCAAGACATGACCATATACGTTATCAACAGATACCTTTTCTTTTCTGTGTCTATTAAATGTTCTTTCTTTCCAATTACTCCCTCCTACTTCCCACTACTCACCCTCCCTCGTACTGTTTCTAGTATCTACAGTACCCCCCTGTACCCACATACTTTCAGTTTCTGCCACAGAGGGCAGACATTCAGTATATATTAAGCAAGGACTTACAATGTCTCTCATAACTTGGTTTGCTTTGCTTACCATTAAATCTTCCATATTTGTATCAAATGTCAGGGTCTTATTGTTTTTTATTTATTTATTTATTTTTTTATGGCTGAGTAGTATTCCGTACTGTTTATGTGCCTCATTTTTTCAGTCCAGTCATCTTCTCTTTGACATTTGGGTTGATTCCATGTCTTAAAAATTGTGAATAATACTGCAATAAACATGGAAGTACACATGTTTTCCGGGCTGAATGTTTTCCTATCCTTTGGGTAGACTCTCAGCAGTGGAATTGCTGGTTCTATGGTAATTCTATTTTTTTCATTTTTTGAGGAACCTCCAAATTGTTCTCCACAGTGGCTGTACTAGTTTACATTCGCACTAACAGTACAAGAGAGTTCCCTTTTCACTGCAGCCTTGCCAGCGTATCATTATTTTTTTAATCTTAGCCATTCTGACTGGGGTTAAGTAGTATCTCTTTGTGATTTTGACTTGCATTTCCCTTATGACAAGAGATGTTGAGCACGTTTTCATATGTTTTTGAGCTATTTGTATGCTGTCCTTGCAGATGTCTGTTCAGCTCATTTGTCCACTTTTAAATTGGATTGTTTATTTTTTGTGATATGCTGCTTGCCAGGTAGGGTCCCTTTTGCCTCTCTTACCCTCTCCACCTTCCCCATACCCTGTCCTCTCTCCCTCTCCATTCTTCCCTTCCATTTCCTTATTCCTCTTTCCCCTCCCCTTGCCAGAGGGTACCTGCACTTGCCAGAGTGAGACAAGTAGACAGAGAAAGGGAGTGGGAAAAAATATCCCCCATGGGGCACAGTCACTCCATAATCCTTTTTCCTTCATTTCTCCATTCTGTCAGGATTTGAGGCACAAATGCACAGGTGTGGTGTATTTCTGGGATTTGAACTGTGGTTGGCCACATGATATCAAGCTCCCTTAACCACCAGGCTACTGACTGGTCCCCCAAAGGCAACCACTGTCTTGACCTCACTGTACATTAATTTTGCCAGTTCTAGGATTGCATATACATGTAAGCACATAGTAGTTATTCTTTTTTTTTTTCTCTCTTTTTTTTTTTTAGGAGGTTTTTGCTACAGGGCACATGCAATTGCCAGAAAGACAGAGAGAGACAGAAAGCGAAAAATCACCCCCCGGGGGGATGGCCACGCCGCAATCCCTTCTCCTCCATTCTCCTCTCAGGATCTTGGGCACGCACGCACATGTGCCTGGCGTGAGTTTAAGCCACTGGGTTCGGGACTTGAACCACGGTCGACTACATGGGAGTCCAGCGACATGGCCATTATGCCATCTGCTGGTCCCAGTAGTCGTTCTTTTTGTGTCAGTTTCTTTTTTTAAAAAAATGTGAGAAATATATATATTACATAAAATTAACCACTTCTACCATTTTTAGTTTTTTATTTTATAATTTATTTACATTGAATCATTGTACTTCTATAGTGCACAATAAGGTTTTTCAAAGTGTACATGTAGTATATGACAATCAAATCAAGGCTATTAACATATACATCATTTTCAACAGAGAACTTTATGTTCTTGACCACTTCAACCATTTTTTGTTTGCACTTTAGAAGTTTTTTCAGTACCTTCAAAATCTCACAAAAAGTAGTTTATTAAAAACTTTAATATACTGGGACCAGCAGTTAGTGTAATGGCTATGTTGCTGGACTCCCACGTAGTCGACCGCAGTTCAAGTCCTGGACCCGGTGGCTTAAACTCATGCCGGGTGCATGTGCATGCGTGTCCAAGATCCCGAGAGGAGAATGGAGGAGAAGGGATTGCGGCGTGGCCATCTCCTCTGGGGGCTGATTTCTCGCTTTCTATCTGTCTGTCTCTGTCTGGCGAGTGCACACGCCCTATAGCAAAAACCTCTCCATAAAAAAAAACAAAAAACTTTAATATACTAATTTTCTTTATTGCTATTAGTTTTTTTAAAGCAATTTTTGTTTTTCTTTGTCTGAGTATGATTAGACATCTAAAAGTATATTGTCATTTTCAGTACATAAAATTAAACTCTTTTTTTTTATAATGGAGCTAAGTGATATCTGAACTAGTAGCTCTAAGGTATTAGAAAGAAATAATCAGAAATAAAATATACTAAGACAGTCAAAGTAACAAAGAAATGTTGGATGCATCCAGAGATGCCCAAATTAGAAATAATTGCTGATCATAAAATGGCTTTCTTTTTATTCTCAACTATGTTTGTTATACATGCATTTTATTTATTTATTTACATTGTTGCCATAGGGTGCATGCATTTGCTGGGGTGGGGGGTAAGGAGGAGAATGAGAAGTCACCCCCTTGGGGGAATGACCATACGACAATTCTTCTCCTTCTTTTTCCTCTTGGGACTTTTGGCACACAAGCACATTTGCTTAGTGTGTATCCCAAGCTTCTGGGTCTAGGACTCAGTCATGTGAGAACCAGTGCCCCAAACACAATGTCACCTGTTGGCCCTATATGTGCATTTAAAAATTGACCAAAAGAAAAAAAGACTTAAAATATGCATTTTGAAGAACATTAACTTGAAAGAAATATATACTATTTATTTTGAAAAATAATAGTTTCTGCAGATATATTCAAGATCCATATGTAAGCTGTAAATGTATCACTTCAACAATTTTTACAATTTGGTGTATAGTTCATTGTCAACTTGAAGTCGACATGCAGTTGGCCATGTGGAAGTCCAGCACCTCAACTACTGTGCCACCTGCTGGCCCCTTAATTGTATTTTTCAATGAGCAAAAGTCCTTACCATTAATGTTCAATATATCTTTTTTTTTCTTTTATGACTGTGCTTCACGTTTATGAAATTTCTGGTTACTTTAATATGATACAATCTATTTTTTCTTTTAGGAACTTGGTTGTTTTGTTTTTATATTTAAAAATATGCTCCATATTGAGTTAATTTTTTTTGTATATGGTGTGAGATAAAGATCAATTTTGTTTGTTTGTTTTAATGACCAAGATTCAGATTTTCATTTAACTCCATTCCTTGAAAAGACTATCCTTTGCCCTACTGAATTGCAGTGGAGACTTTGTTGCCAATTAGGTAATCATATATAAAAATAAAAATATCTGTTTCTATACTATTATGCTCCATTAATGTTTCTTTGTTCTTCTACCAATACTGCATTGCTTTGAATTTTAATCAATCATAACATATATAATTCTATATACTCATGTTAAGCATACAGGTAAATGGACTTTTAAATATATGTGTATTTTTGTAAATATCACCCAGATGAAGATACAGAACATTTGTAGGACCACGGAAAGCTCTCTTATGCCCCAACTCAGTTGACACCTCCCTCATATTAACTACTAGTTGAACCTCTGCTATCACAGATCAGTTACATGTACTTTATATAAAAAGAATAATACAATATGTATGCTTCCGAATATGATTTCTTTTTATTAAATATTATGTTTTTGAGATGCTTCCTTGTGAACCCATTTTGAAATATACTCAGAGAGATCTGTTCTTTTCACTTATTTTTATTTTTATTTTTTTGCCAGATGGTGCATACACTTGCCAGAGAGACAGAGAAAGGGAGAAAGCACCCCCTAGTGGGACGTGGTTATGCTGCAGTCTTTTCTCGATTTCTCCAAATACTGTTGGGATTTGGGGCAGACACATGCATACACCCAAAGTCACTGAAGCCAAAAAGTCAACCATGGTCAGTCATGTGGGATCTGCTTCCTCTAACTTCAGGGCTAGCCCAAATCTTCTTTTCAACAAAGACCTGAACTCATGGAAAATGAATTTAAAAGTGCGTGATTGACTTGGTTTTCACCAGAGTCTAACCAATTGGGAAGAAGGAAAATATCCAACTCCAGTCTCCTCTAGCCTTCCTGTCTCACTGAAGGGGCTAGGAGTGGAAAAGCGCTTATGAAGGTCACAGCCCAGGGACATAAGATCACTAAAAACTGAGACCTAATTATGAGACTGGAATGCTTCTTTTTCCTTTGAAACTTACCACTATGCTAATAGAGCACCATAATAATACGGTATTACCGCTGAAAGAACTGCAACTTTCAAATCTTATTTGTAGAAGAGTTTCTAGGGAAATCCAAACACAACAGGGGAGATGAAAATAACACTAGAAAAAATTCTCGCCTCTGACACTTAGTGAACATAGCCTAATGCCTCACCAAATAAACCTAAAACTCCACACTAAAAGCCTGTTTATCTGTGCCAGCAGGTGGTATAGTGGTTAAGGGTGCTGGACTCCCACATGACTGACCACGGTTCAAGTGCCAGAACTGACAACTTGCTTTCTCATTCTCTCTCTCCCCCTCTCTCCCTGTGTCCCTCTCTGGTTAAATTAAAATAAGTAAATAAATAAAGTTAGAATAATTATTTTTTAAAAAGCTTATTTATCTCTGTCCTGTATACTAGTACCTCATGTTTAAATTACATCAAAAAATTAAAACTCATGTTAAACAGCCAAAAAACATGTTCTGAAGAGACCACACTCAGATATTGAAGAAACATTAGAATTATCAAACGAATTAAAATTAATTTTGATAAATATCTTACAGGCCTTAATGAGAAAAATAGGTGACATTCAAGAACAAATGGTTAATATAAACAGAGAGAAGGAAATTCTAGGTAAAATCGAACTAAATAAAATGCTAGAAATCAAAAACATTGTAACAGAAATGAAGATTGACTTTAATGGGCTTATTAGTGGATGGGATATAGTTGAAGAAAGAATGATGGTGCTTGAATTTATGCAGAGAAACTTCTCAAAATGAAAAGCAAAGACACAAAATAATGAAAATCTATAACAGAATATCCAAGAACTGTGGAACAATTACAAAAGGTGTAATATGTATAAAAGGAGAATATTAGGAGAAGGAAGAGAAAAAAAGAACTCAAGAAATCCTTGGAGTGATAAAGACATATTTTCCAGAATATTTTTTTGTTGTTGTTAATTGCTGGAGGGTGCATGAACTCGCCTGAGAGAAACAGAGAGACAGAGAGAGAAGAGGGCGCAGGAGAAGGCATCCCCATGGGGCACAGTCATAATGAAATCCCTTTTCCTCCATTTCTCTTTCTTTTTGGTATTTTAGACATGGACATACACGTGCTCAGAATGTTTCTCAAGCCACCAGGTATGCGACTCAAGCTGGTTGGCTACGTGCAATCCAGATCTCTTAAACAGTGGATGGGATGTAGTTGAAGAAAGAACGATGGTGCTTGAATTTATGGAAAGAGAAACTTCTCAAAAGTTTCTTTGTGACCCAAGAGTTTTCCAAAATGAATATTAGATACCAAACCACAGATCCAGGAGCCTCAGAGAACACCAAGTATGATAAAAAAAAATCTATACCTAGATAAAAAGTCATATCCAAACTGCAAAAGTCAAAGGTAGAGAAAATCTTGAAAGAATTCTGAGGAAAAAATATCTATAAAGAATGTGTATGAAAATATCTTTAACTGGACTGGTGTGCAGTGTATTTATGCTGGGAAAATTAATTTTACAATTTGTGGTAGTGTACAGTGACTGAATGTATAAAAATAAATTTCAAGAGAATAATAAAAAGAACAAGGAAAATAATATCATTGGGCTTTTTTTCAGAAACCACACAAACAAGAAGAGAATGAAGTGAACTGTTAAAAGTGGTGAAAGAAAAAGCCCACCAACTAGAATTCTATATCAAGTGAAATTATCCTTCAGAAGTGAAGGAAAAATGAATGTTTTCTCAGACAAACAAATTTGGAGAGAATTTTTCACTGGTAGACCCATCTTGCAAGGAATGTCAAAAGGAGTTTTCAGAGAAAAAGAAAATGATATAGGTCAGAAATTTATTTTTTGCATAAACAAAGATCATTAGAGAAGGAATATACGAAGGTTAGATGAAATCCCTTACTTTTGTCACTCTTAATTGATCTAATGGATAACAGTTTGTTAAAATAGTAATAGCAACAATGTATTGGGTGGTTATAACAAGGATAAGTGAATAAATGGCAATGATATTATTAGAGAGGATAAGAAGAACTGGGAATACCTTGTTATAAGATACTTGCACTACTTGGGAAGTGGTATAGTGTTATTTGAAAATGGGATTCAATTAGTTGTAAATGTTTATCACAAATTTCAGGGAAATGACTTCAAAATGAACAAAAAAGTATAATTCATATGTAAGAGAAAAAAGAAAATGAAATCACAAAATGATCAATTAAACACAGAGAATGCAGAAAAAAGAGTGGAAGAGACAAAAACAACAAAAAGGAACACACAAAGGCAGAAACAAAGAACAAAATAATGAATAGAAAACAGTTACAAATATGGTAGATATTATATTAATCCATCTATATCGATAATCACTTAAATGTGAATGGTTTGAAACACCAAGAGACTGTCAGAGTGATAAAAAAGACCCTCTTATATGTTATCTATAAGAAACTCAGATTAAATATAAACACATAGCTAGATTACAAGGAAAGAGATGGAAAAAGACATACTGTACTAACACTAATCAAATGAAAGCTACTGTAGCTATATTAATTTCAGACAAAACATACTTCAGAACAAGGAGTCTTCAGGGAGAAAGAGGGGCTTTACATAACAATAAAATAGTCAATTTTCCAAGAATAAATTATAATCCTTAAAGTCAAATGGTAGTGCAGCCATAGAACATGACATTTTGCAAGGCTGACCCACATGAAGAAGTTCCATGTTCACTTCTGTAAACTTTAAAAATCCTTATGGTGGGCCAGCAGGTGGTGTCTTGGTTAAGATGCTGGTTAACCACGGTTCCAGTTTCAAACCTGGTGGCCTGATAAAACATGCTGAGCATGTGTTCATGCATAATCGAAATCCCAAGAAGAGAATGGAGGAGAAGGGACTGACTGCAGTGTGGCCATTACTCCAGAGGGTTATTTCTCACTTTCTCTCTTGCTCTCTCTCTCTTCAGTGAGTTCATGTGCCCCATGGCAAAACAAAACAAAACAAAACAAAACAAAACAAACAAAAAAAAAACCCAAAAAACAAAAACAACTAAAAACTGAATACAAACACAAAACAATTTCTATGGTGTGTGTCCCTAATAACACAGTGTCAAAATACATGAGGCAGGGACCAGCAGTTAGCGTAATGGCTATGTCGCTGGACTACCATGTCGTCAACAGCGGTTCGCGTCCTGGACCCGGTGGCTTAAACTCACGCTGGGCGCGTGTGCGTGCGTGCCCAAGATCCCGAGAGGAGAATGGAGGAGAAGGGATTGTGGCGTGGCCGTCCCCTCTGGGGGGTGATTTCTCGCTTTCTATCTCTCTGTCTCTCTCTGTCTGTCTGGCGAGCGCACGCGCCCTATAGCGAAAAACCTCTCCAAAAAAAAAAAAAAAATATGTGAGGCAAGAAGTGATGGAATTACAAGGGCAGATGGACAAATCCACAAATATAGTTGGAGACTTCAACACCCCTCCATCAGCAATTGACAGATCCAGCAGGTAGAAAACCAGTAAGGATATTGTTAACTGAACAGCGCCATCAATCACCCGTGTCTTATTGACATTTATGTAATACTTTACCCAAGAAAAGCAGAACACACATTCTTTTGGAACTCTTGTGCAATATTCACCAGCATAGATCACATTCTGGGCAAAAGAAAATATACCCTAACATGTTTAAGGGAATAGAAATCATATAAAAGATCTTCTCAGACCACCATGGAATTAAACTACAAAGCAATAACAGAAAGATAGCTGAAAAATCCCAAAATAATTAGAGATAAAGCAACACACTAATAAATACCTCATGGGCCAAAAAGTCTAAAGAGAAATTTTAAAATATTTTAACTGAATAAAAATGAAAATACAACTACCAAAATTTGTGAGATGTAGCTAAAGTATCACTTAGAAGGAAATTTATAGCACTGAATGTGTACATTAGGAAAGAAGATCTAAAATCAGTAATATAAGCTTCTGCCTTAGGAAAGCAGAGAAAGAAGATCAATCTAAGCCTAAAATAAGCAGGAGAAAATAAATGATAAATAGAGTAGAAATTATTAACACGGAAAACAGGAAACTGAAAGGGAAAATTAATTTAAAAAGTCAATATAAACTATTTCTGAGAAAACACATACATTGGATTTACTTAACAAAGACTTTAAATCAACTACTTGAAATACAGCCAAAGAATTCAAGAAAAACTATGTCTACAGGACTGAAACAAAGTGAAAATGATGTCTCACCAAATTGAGAATATCAATAAAGAAATAGAAATTATAAAAGCAAAACAAATAGAAATTCTGGAGTGGAAAAATAAAACTAAAATGAAAAATTCACTTGAGAGTCCTATAGCAGATTTGATGAGGTAGAAGATACAAACTTGAAAATAGATCAATTGAGATTATCCATTCTGAAGAACAGAGAAAAAAGATTTTAAAACATTACCAGAGCCTTGGAGACCTGTAGGACGCCATAAAAATACCAACCTAATGGGAATTATAGAAAAAAGGGAGAGTTAGAGAGAGAATGGGGCATGTCTTAGTTCATTTGTATAATAGTATACTACAGACTGCTGTGATAGTATGCTGAGAGACTGAATGATTTATAAAGAACGCACAGTACCTTCTCACAGTTCTGGAGATGGGATGTTCCAGGTGAAGGTGCTGGCAGGTTTGGTTGTCAGGTGAAAGCTGCTCTTTCCTTCTAAAATGGTGAATGAACTTACTGCTGCATCTCCTGGAGGAGAGAACTGCTGTGTTCTCACAGGGCAGAAGGTGGAAAATTGAACTAAGGTATGAATTTATTTTGATGTAAAAACTTTGAAATTTTCACATAGTTTTTTAATATATATAATATGAATTTTCTGTGAACTTTCTGAAGACCCCTTATAGATTGTCCTTCTGCTGTTGTATATAAAAAGTCATTGCTGGGAACCAGCAGTTGACGTAATGGCTATGTCGCTGGACTCCCACGTAGTTGACCGCGGTTCGCATCCCGAACCCGGTGGCTTAAAACTCATGCCAGGCGCGTGTGCGTGCGTGCCCAAGATCCCGAGAGGAGAATGGAGGAAAGGGGATTGCGGCGTGGCCATCCCCCCGGGGGGTGATTTCTTGCTTCCTGTCTCTCTGTCTCTCTCTGTCTGTCTGGCGAGTGCATGCGCCCTATAGTGAAAACCTCTCAAAAAAAAAAAAAAGTCATTGCTGGGACCAGCAGATGGAGTACTGGTTATGTCACTGGACTCCCACAGAGTCGACCGTGGTTCCAGTCTCGGACTTGGTGGCTTAAAACATACTTGGTCCGTGTGCATGCGTGCCCAAAATCCCAGGAGGAGAAGGGATCGTAGCGTTGCCAACCCCCCGGGGAGTGATTTCTCGCTTTTTGTCTCTCTGTCTCGCTCTGCCTCTCTGGCGAGCACACATGCCCTATAGCAAAAATCTCTCTTTAAAAAAAAGTCATTGCCAAATCCTAGGTCTCCTAGGTTCTCCCCTAAATTACCTTTTGGAAGTTTTACAGTCTTGAATTATACATTTAACTCCTTTATTTATTTTCATTATATCTAATTAATTTTGGGAAAAAGTATAAGTTCTGAATATATTTTTTGTGGGACTTTTGTTTATTTATGTTATGGGCTGTTTTGCATGTGGATGTCCAGTGGTTCCAGCAACATTTGCTGAAAATACTACCTTTCCCCCCTGAAAATACCTTTGCTCCTTTGTCACAGATAAATTGACTATATTTTTGTGAAACTATGTTGGACTAACCATTCTGTTCCATTAATGTAACTGTTCTTTCATCCATACTTTTGTTAATATTGTACAGTTTTGGAATTCCTTACTCTGCCAATCTTTAGCACCGTAGCTTTTATAGTAAATCTTGAAGTGTGGTAGTTGAGGCTTCTGACTTTTGTTCTTTTTCTTGGATCTTTCTGGACTATGTACATAACCATGGACATACACATAGGCTTATGCATGTGTGTGGTCTTCTAGATTCCCAGGAACATGTTGTAGCTTTTTTTTTTTTTTTGGAGAGGTCTTCGTTAATTTTGACCATTTTTCTTCTCAGTGTTTTCATGGAAATGCACATTTTTTTAATTTCTTATCTGCCATTCTGGAAGTCTCTTCCTGCACTTTGATTTTTTTCACTTTGGTAATACGTCATGGAAATTACTACACATCAGTTCATAAAGTTCTACCTTATCCTTTTTTACAGCTGTATAGGACTCCATTGGGCTGGTGTCACATAATATAATCATTCTCCTGTGTATATGTATTTAGGTTGTTTCCAACACTTTTACAATTACAATCTATGCTGTAATAAACATACTTGTGCATATTAGTTTTTGGTTGCTGGAAGTTCATCTTTGAGGATAGTTGATTTTTTTCTTTTAACTATGATTGAGCTTTATTATGTATCACTGAGATATGACCAAAAAAATTTCTTCAGGGTAGTTTCTAGAACTGGGATTTCTAGGATAAAAAACTGTGTTAGGGATTGCCAAATTGCTTCTGGAAGTGTGGCCCTGGTTGAGCATTTTCCGTAGCAATGAGGGTGCTTTCCAAAGACTGATTAACAGATTTGGTTACTGCACTTGTTAACTCTCCCCCAGAAATGGTATCTCAGCCTGGCATTTCTCTAATTATATACTGAGTTCGAACTTTTTTTTTCATGTGTTTAAATACCCTTTTTTCATATTATTTTTGGGTGAATTGCCTGTTTATATATTTTCCCCATTTTTCGATTGGATTTTGGGTCCTTTGACCCTCGATTTTTTAAAACTTCTAATTGTTCTTTACCTTTTGAAGTTGCTAATCACAAATCATGCCTTTGATTTGGTATTTGTTCTTGTGAAAATGTTTCAGGTCAAATTACAAGCCTTTTCAGTGGCTATGGTTCACTTACAAAGTTCAAACTGTTTGACCAAGTCATTGCCTGTTTGTAATTCTGGCTTAAGTTCTGGAGACCGGCAACTATTTTGGAAAAGGTTCAGCAGCCTAAATACTCTCAACACGGACAAGCCAAACAAGAACCGAGATTCTACCACTGAATGAAACTACAATGTGAGAATGGGAATAGGGATAGAGGGAGTGGTCAGGAAGTTTTATAAGAAAGTGTCAAAAATTATGAAGCATGGGTTATTATTTGTAAGTAAAAAAGAGTAGGGCTTAAACAAAGGGCATTTTAGGCAAGGAGAAGGGGCTTATAGCCATAAAAATAATACTTTTTAAATGAGGGTTAACTGCTTTTGGGAGATTAATGGGGAAAACAGGGAGAGAAACCAAGCAAAAACAATTATCATAGGTTTGATAAAGATTTATTGCATATCTAGTGTAAGATTCTGTTTTAGGTAGGTAGGAATTATGGGAATACAAAAGATAAACAGAAGAGACTCCCCTCTTCCTCCTCCTCCTCCTCCTCCTCCTCTTCTTCTTTTTACAAGCAGTGATTTTTATTCATTAATAAACTAAGTCTATTTCCAGATGATTCTTTCTCATGTATCCTGCATGCTTTACTTAGTAAGCAAAGCCAGGTAAGGCGAGGCTTCTACTAGTCCTCAGACTCTGACCCTTCTTCATCTTGACTTATCTGGAAGTAATGGAAGTTTGTAAGTCTCCTTGTCAGATGCAACCACACAAAGCCAATGACGAAGGTTGTTCTTCTTAAGGTATTTCTTGGTGAGGTATTTCAAATACCTTTTAGAGAACTGTTTCTTGGAAACAACTGTGATTTTATTCTTGAGGTGTTCAATGTGAACTACATTTCCAAGGTTGCCAGTTTTCCCATTGACTTTAACCTTTTCCCGCAGAAACTGTTCAAAATTTCCAGAGTCAAAAATTCCATCTTCTACTGGATGAGAAATTAAACTTCCAGGTTCACCTCTTACACTTCTTGTCTTTCGGCGCCTTCTTGGCAGCCAGCCGTGTGGTCAGAAAGCGAGACTCCCCTCTTCTAACCAAGAGACCTGGCGCCAAGAATGTAGCCTTTTGTTTAATGCTTCTGCTATGTGACAGGTAATACTTAGGGAACTTTCCTTCTCTTATCTCTAACTCTTACAAAAAAATCACTGCCAGGTTGATATTACTACACCTATTTATAAGAAGAGATTGAGGTTTAGGAGGTTAGAAAGTTTGTCTAGAGTCACAAAGCTGGAAAACCGTAGAATTTAAACCAAAATCCGCTTAGAGAATGTCAAGTTCCAATAACAAATAGTACTTTACAGTAAATTCTACCAGGATACATCAAACAAGTTTAGCCTAAGATAACAACAATAGCTGACCTTATTGGATAACGTCTATATGCCAAGAACGACACTCAGCAATTTACATGGATCATCATATTTAGTCCTTAGATGGGATTTAAATGTTTGTGTCCTCTCCAACACAACCATCTGTCTTATTGCTTATTTTCATCCAGGACTCCCACCTCACCTACAACCATTTGGTTTATAAATCCAACAAATTCCATCTCTTCAATAGCTCTTTTTTTTTTCTTTTTTTGGAGAGGTTTTCGCTATAGGGCACATGCGCTCCCCAGAAAGACAGAGAGAGACTGAGAGACAGAAGGCAAGAAATCACCCCCCAGAGTGGATGGCCACGCCACAGTCCCTTCTCCTCCATTCTCCTCTCGGGATCTTGGGCACGCATGCACACACGCCCGGTGTGAGTTTAAGCCGCTGGGTCCAGGACTTGAACCGCGGTCGACTACATGGGAGTCCAACGACATAGCCATTACGCTAACTGCTGGTCCCAGTTCCTTTTATTTCTAATCCTCAATTGTTGTCTTAGGACAATTAGGAGGAAGCACCCTTATCTCTCAGATAGATTATTTTAAGAACTTCTGAACCCGTCTCCCTACCTTTCTAGTCCACATTCTCCAAGCTAACAGTGCTCTTTCTAAACTGCAGATCTGAACATCTCTCTCCTCTGGTCCTCCTCCTAACCCTAGGAAACATTCTATACTTCTAGCTAATAGTACCTTACCTTGACCCACTCTATGTTAGCCACAGTAGTCCCCCTTCCCCATGGGAATGAGGGATATGCTCCTGTGGATGCCTGAAACCACAGATAGTGCCAAACCCTATAGATTGTTCTTTTTTTCTGATACATACACACCTATGATAAAGTTTAATTTATATATTAGGCACAGAAAAAATTAATAGCAGTAACTAATAATAAAGTAGAAAAATTCTAATAGTATACTGTACCCAAAGTTATGTGAATGTGGCCTCTATCTCTCATTATTGTTCTGGGCTATAGGTAACTGAACTATGAAAAGCAAAACTATGGATAATGGAGGACTACTGACTATTGAACTGCTTGCTCTTCCTTGGTTCTGTCTGTATGTCTCTCAATTTTTAAGAGCTCTTTATATTAGTTCTTTGTCTGTGATATATATTAATATTTTCTACCAATCAGTCATCTTTTGACTTTGCTATGGGGTATTTGTCATGCAAAATTTTAAAATACAATAAAATTTGTTAAACTTTTATTGCCTCTGGATTTTGAATCATAGAAAGCTTTCTTCCACATTAAGGTTAAAGATGAATTTACCCTTGTTTTCTTCTACTTCTTGGACTGGTTTTATTTTTTACATTTAACTGTGTAATCCATTCGGAGTCTACATGTTTGTTTGTGTATTCATGTGACATATTAATCAAGTTATATTTTTTCCCCTGTGAAACTATCTGGGCCTGGTGCTGTTTTTGTAGTCTCTTAATAACATTCTCTATTCCTTCTATAGAAATTATCCTGTTTATACTTTCAAACTCTAGTGGGGATCAATTTTGGTAACCTAAATTTCCTTATAAAATGATCTATTTCTTCTAGGTTGTCAAATTTGTTTGCAGTCTTGTCTTAGTCCATTCAGGATGTCATATCAAAACACCATACATTGGGTGGTTTATAAACAACAGAAATTGGGGCCAGTTGGTGGCATGGTGGTTAAGGTAGCTGGATTTCACATATGTAACTGTGTGGTTCGAGTTCCAGACCCAGTAGCTTGAGAAACACACCAGGCATGTGTGCAGGTTGAGAGGAGAATGAAGGAGAAGGAATTCAGGGGAATGCCTGGGGAAACTGGGATATCACTCAGAGAAACAGGGAAACCAGGAAAGGACTGCTTTGGGGTTGTATATGTGTGTGTTTGTGTGTGTGTGTAGGGGTGTAGATAGAGGTCAGTTTTTTTTAATTTATTATTTACTTATTTATCTATTTTTTATCTACATTTTAAAATTTCATTTTCTTTTATACATTCAATTACATTATTTAGCTTACAAAATGAATATTTCTTTTTTTTTTTTTTTGGAGAGGTTTTTGCTATAGGGCGCGTGCGCTCGCCAGAGACAGAAAGCGAGAAATCACCCCCCAGGGGGATGGTCACACCGCAATCCCTTCTCCTCCATTCTCCTCTCGGGTTCTTGGGCATGCACGCGCACGCGCCCAGCATGAGTTTTAAGCCACCGGGTTCAGGACGCGAACCGCGGTCGACTACGTGGGAGTCCAGCGACATAGCCATTATGTTACCTGCTGGTTCCCTAAAGTGAATATTTCAACAGGTGAACATTTCTCCCTAGTCCAGTTGATAAAACTATAAAATATCTTCAACAGATAATACCACATTTCTTTGTCCCATTAATGCTTTGCCTCTCTAGTTTTCTTCTAAATGTCCTTCTTTAGACCCTACTCTTTCACACACACTATATCTGGTATTTACATCCATTTACTGTGTTTCTATATTCTTTAGTCAATCAGTTTCTGTCATAGAGTGCAGACACTCAGTATATATTAAGTGGGGACATACAATGCCTTTCCTTCATAGCCTGGCTTGTTTCACTCAGCAGTAAATCTTCCATATTCTTCCACTTTCTTTTAAAAGCCAGGTTTTTGTTTGTTTGTTTGTTTTGTTTCATTTTTTTTTAATGGCTGAATAGTATTCTATAGAGTATATGTGCCAGAGGTTTTCAGTTCATTCATCTGTTTGTGGGCATTTGGGCATTTGGGTTGGTTCCATGTCTTAGCAACAGGTCAGTTATTAACAATTCAGTCATATTGGTCACACTAACCACTACTGGGTACACTACTGGGTATACAAGCCACACTTGCCCTCACCTACTGTTTTTTTTTTTTCTTAATTTGTTATAGGACACATGCACTCACCAGAGAGAGACAGAGAGATGAGGGAAGTGAGAAAGCATCCCCTTTAGGAACATTATGTCCCTATTTCTCTATCTCTCACTCCTCATGTCCAGACTTTCACCAGATACTTACTTCCTTCAAAATAATTTTGATTTCTGTCTTCTTTCCTGTAATTGATCCTTTCCTCTTGAATGTGGGTGGAACCTCTGACTTGCTTTTATCCAATAGGATATATACTAAGGATCACCTGGTGTGGTGCTCCATGATGCTGGACCTACATGGCAAGGTCCCAGGTTCACACCCTGAGGTCTCCCTGTACATGTGGGGCCCATGATACTGGCTGACTGAAACTGGGGAAGAATGTGGTGAAGACTCTGTTTGGGGTGCCTGTTTTTCTCCTCCCACCATCTCCCATCACATGGAGTAAATAAATAAACTTTAAAAAATATATATATATATATAACAAAGACGAAGGGATTTTTTAGATGTAATTAAGGTAAGAAATACCTATTGATGGTTTGGTAAAGTGATCAGCCATGATGAAGAAACCCACATAGGAAGAAACTGTGGTTGGCTGCTTATAACTACAGTGGCCTCTAGTAAATAAGGATAAATTTCAGCTGAAAAACCAGGGCCCTCAATCACATAACCCCTAACAAAGTAAGACAAAAATGAATTTTACATTGACCTTCATATATCCTATCTCTAGTGATTTTCATTTTTGTATAAATTCAAATTTTTTCCCCACTGTTGGGTCTGCTTGTATTGCCTGGTTTTTTTTTTTCCTGACTGAATGTCACATTCTTCTACCTCTTCTCACATCTGGTACATAAGAGAACTGTATAATGACCCTGTTTCCTCTGTTAGTATGTTAGGAATTGATCACCTCAGAACTGGGGACTGTGTTGAAGTTTTAGTATAACATAAACTCTGATTCATTCCTCTTCCTCAGGCATGGCCCTCCTGTGCTTTTAATCTAAAATCATATAGGGATAGTAATGTTAAAGGAATCAAGTAGTCACGTAGACTCTACCACAGATAATGGAAACATAAACTGGATAATATATTTATAAACACTTACTTAAAGGCACTGAAAGCCTCTAAGAACACATAGGTTGCAGATGACAATTTACTCTAAAATTAGCAGCTGTAAGATTGTGATTTTGTTGCTTTCTGGTCTAAGGATGGTTCCTAAGCCTTAAATTAATGAACACGAATGTTAGAAAATGACAGTCTGACCAGTCCAAAGTGACAGTGATCAGAATTTAAAGATGTAAAAACAACTTGAAATTTGAAGGAAAATTCTGGAAGTATAATTGAAAAAAACTAAATGGCAATCCTGACATTAAGAGAACTGCAGACATAACGTGACCCAAAATTTGACTACTAACTCTACCGAAATCTGTATCAGCAGAAAATCAGTCTGACATAGAAGAGAAATCTGTTCATGAAAGAGGATAAGCATATAGGCTATAGTAATTTTCCAAAGGTGGGCACCAGGGTTTTAGAGGGCATCTGTGGTTCTCTCAAGGGTTCCCAGGTACAAAAGACTTTATGTGATAGTGGAGTGGATTGCATGAAGTAGTGTTGAAAATGAGGACACAGCTTAAAGGATGGGAGGATTGATTCCATTTCTGCCCTCTTAACCTTAAGACAGGCCCAGATAAAGGCAGTGATATTTCACATTGAGCAGAAAGCAATTTTGGATTGGAAAAATGCATAGCAGCCTTTGGCTTATTACTGGATGTTTTATGACCATAATGTTATCCAGACAAATTAAAATGGGGTAAGTCATATTTGTTTTCATGATTAAGAAAGTCTTTATGAACCTGAGGAAGAAAAGGTTATTCAAGGAAGGAGTGCAGCACGGACAAAGGCTTAGAAGTGGGAAGGTGAATGGCAGGAGAGAGATTCCTGAGTGGTACAATTGGGATGAGGCATAAGGATGGCAAAACAGTGGAGAGAGAGGCTGAATTTTTTGGCTCATTTAATAAACTCCTCCCAACCCACAGACTGTCCAGAGTTACCCACAAAGGGGCAGCCTAGACAGGTATTTTATCACTTACGTAATTCAGTTGCAAGGTCCAATTCATTCTTTGGCTCATCATATAAAGCAATTGTAAAATTCCTCGCCAATAATTTTGGAAAGCTTTTATTTTAGAATAGACTGAAATTGATCTACTTCATTTAATTATTATGTCTTTTAGGATTCGCCAATCTTCCCTCAGATTCAATTAGTTTAAAACTAGGGAGACTTTGTTCCACCAGTAAATTCCTAGTGTTTCTTTGACCAGACCTCTTACTTGGAACTTGGCATAAAATTTTAGAGTTGAAAAAAATTCTAAAGGTTACCTAATTGAACTTAGTATCCAGTGTAGGGGTTTCTTCTATAATGTATCTTATAGATACTTATCTAGCCTCTGACTGAACTCTCTACTGCTCAAGGTGGCTCCAGCATTAGAAATCTATATGTTTTCTTCTGTTTGTTTCCATCACCAGAGAGACAGAGAGAGAAGGGGAGGGAGGGAGATGGAGATAGAGAAATAAACCCCAATGGGTCATGGTCACACTACAATCTCTTCTCTTGCATTTCTCAATCCTTTTGGGATTTTGGTCAAGCATATACATACACCCAGTGTGCTCTTCAAACAGCTGAGACAAGGATTTGAACCATGGTTGTCATGTAGAATCTGTCTTCCTTAACCACTAGGCTACGAGGCTGGTCCACTATATATTTTTAGTAGATTTTTTTTTCTTTCTTCCATGATAAGAGAGAATGAGAGAGAGAAGGAAGGGGAAAGAGAGAGGAAAAAAGAGAGACAGTACCCCTCAAAGGATCTTAACACTATAATCTGCCCCTAGTTTCAGCTGGCCCTGGTCATGAGGGCTTGGTCAATATAAAATTAGAACCTTATCATGTGGGTCAACCTTGTAATGTCACATTCTATAATTGCATCACCATCTAGCCTCAATATTTTCTTGGAGCAGGCTAGCAACAAGTCTGAGAAAGAAAATAGGCAGGAGCTACAAGAGAAGAAGAAGGAAAATGAGAGAAAATTGTGTCCTGAAAGCAAAAACAAAAGAGAGAGTCTCGAGAATGAAAGGCTCATTAACTTGACTAAATGTTGCTGTCATGGCCAGTAAGATGAGAACTGATATGTATCCATTGAATTTGGCTTTAAGAACAGTTTCAGGAAGAAGATAGGGGTTATACTCGGAATTGCAATGGACTGAACCATGAATGGGAAGTAAGTAAAAGACTGGGAAACATTTTTCCCAAGAAACATTATTAAGAAGGGAAGGAGATATAACAATAGCTAGAACAAGCTACAGGGCTCAGAAAAGGGCTTGCATGAAGTTCGTCATGTGGCGTGGGGAGCATGTTTGTGTGCTAAGAAGACAGAGCCAGGTGAGAGAGAGAGACCATCATTGACAGGTGGAGGGCCTGAGGAGGAATGAACAAGATAAATCCTTTGTGGGAGGATATGCTTAGGCCGGTGAAGTTTTCCAGGCGTACTCCACAGTGCTGCTGCAGGAGAAAGGCAGCAGTGCGCTGAATCCAGGCATGATTCCTTTGGGGACAAGATGAGGTACAGTAAGAAACAGCGAGGCAAGGGAGTAAAAGGTACTGGCAAGAAATTGTTGAAGAGATGGGCCTGGCTCAACCATTTCTTAGTTGCGTGACCTTAGGCAAGTCACTTCTTCTCTTTGGGCCTCAGGTTGCTCATCTTTGAAATGGAGACAATGCCTGTTGATTGTCACAACTCCTAATATGATGGCATTTGCCTGTTATTTATTCATTTATTTAAATTTGCTATACGGCATGTGTGCTCACTGGAGAGAAACAGAGAGAGAGAGAGAGAGAGAGAGAGAGAGAGAGAGAGACAAAGAGAGAAAGGGAGAAAACACTCTTCAGGTGGGATGGATGGTCACACTGCAATCCGTTGTCTCCCATTCTCCTCTCAGGATTTTCAGGATTTTGAGCATGCATGCACATGCCCAATGTGTTTTGAAAGCTGCAGTTGGCCATGTGGGGTCCAGATGCCTCAACAACCATGCCATCAGCTGGCACCCAATATGATGGCATTTGCAAGTGATGTTACAAGCTATAGAGCACAACACTAGTATGCGTTATTGTTTAGATCTTCTTTCTTCAGAAAGCAACTAGGACGGGGCCATAAATAAGAACACTGAGTACTCTAGTCAGTAATGATACAAAGCAGACACAATCTCTAGTCAGGAACTCTCTTCTCATAAATCAAGCTTCCCTTGTTTTCATAATATAGGTGCACACTGGGGTATAGATTAGACAAATAAAGACTAACTCATGGAAGGTCTTGAAAAACAAGTTCAGAAGTCAGAAATTGATTCAGAGAAAAATAGCAAGTACTGGGCATTTCGATTTCCTGTGTTACAGCCTTTATCTCTCTCTAACAATTCCGTTTGATTCTTTTTTATGATGTGTATTTCCTCTTTCAGATCGTGCAAGGACTTTCTTACCTCCTGGACTCAGTGTCCCTTTTCTCCTGCATCTTCTGGAGTTTGTTGTCTCTATTCTCCTGCATCTCTATTAGCTTTGTCACTATGAATACTTTAAATTCTTCATCTGACATTTCCATGAGTTCCCTTATATTCTTTGTGGAGGAAGAGGAGTTATTCTTTTCCATTAGAGGAGAGATAGTTTCTTGATTTCTTATATTTCTTCTGACTCCGTCGTGATTTCTGGTCATCTGATGGATTATAGTTTTTTTCCTATTTTGTTGGAGTTAAATCTGAGCAATCAGAGGAATACGGAAGAGGTGACCTGCAGTCTGTAAATGGTACCGTTTTTCTCCCTTTACACAACTGATTCAATGAAAATTGAGGATTAATCTGACCCTAAAAGAATTCAGATATTTGGCTACTGAGAACCTAGGCCTGTCTAGAAAATCAGTGTCCACTTGGAACTCAACTATCATGGCTCCTGGCTAGATTGGGGGGGGGGGGGGGCAGGAGGGTAAAGTCTGGGCGAGGGTCTTCAGTGGTTGAAATTCTGAGTTGTCTGTTTTCTCACTTTACCCGAGTTTCTATGTGGGCAAAAACAGTGTCTTTTTTTTTTTTTCTTTTTTCTTTTTGGAGAGGTTTTTGCTATAGAGCGCGTGTGCTCACCAGACAGACAGAGAGAGACAGAGAAACAGAAAGCGAGAAATCACCCCCCAGGGGGGATGGCCACACCGCAATCCCTTCTCCTCCTTTCTCCTCTCGGGATCTTGGGCACGCAGACACACGTGCCCGCCATGAGTTTTAAGCCATCGGGTCTGGGACACAAACCGCGGTCGACTACGTGGCAGTCCAGCGACATAGCCATTATGCTAACTGCTGGTCCCAAACAGTGTCTTTTATTTATTTATTTTTTTCTTTTTCTCCAGCACCTAAAACAGTTCCTAATGTACTTTACTTGGGACCAGTTTTTTTTTCACTGAGGCCACATGATCTTCAGAGACTCCAAGATGCCTCAAAACATTAGCCAAAGCTGCTTTTAGCACAGTGATTTCATCTTCTTGTTGAACTCATAACTCAAGAGCTGAGAGGTGATCTTGAACATCAGAAGTATTTACAGTAGAAATACTATCATCTGGAGTGATTTTCAAGCCATGAGGACAGGGACTTGAACTGTGGTCGACTATGTGGGAGTACGGCACCTTAACCTCCATGCCACTGAGTGTACGCTTCTATAAAAACTCATCAAACTGCGCATGTATAAAGGATGGTGCATGTTATTGCATGTAAAATTGTATCTTCATAATGTTAATGAGGGGTCAGATGGTGGCCCAGTGGTAAAACACGATGCTCTGTGAGGCTGATGCACAGGGGAGTACAGGGTGGGTTGTGGTATAAATACCCCGTCGGGGATGCTATCTCTGTTTCTCTGTCTTTTGCTCTTGCTCATTTGTTCTCTCTGTCTCTTTTGCTTGTGGAAGAAATAAATCAAACAATAAAAGACAATGTTGATGCAAAAAAGGAAAACATTGGAAGTTTGAATTTGAGGGAAAGAAAATAGCCCCTTCTTATAAGTGTCTTTGCTTTCCCACCTTCAGGGAAAAGCTCTTTCAGGTTCCCCATCCATGAAATGGGGATAATAGGTTTGTTTGGAAGATTAACTTAGATAACGCTGGAAAAGAATAAGGTCCAGGGCCTGCCTCTTGACAGCTAAACACCCTGGGTGTTCCATGAGTACTTTTCACTCTGCCTGGTGGAAACACTATTTCTCCCAGCCGTGTGTGGGCTCCACGAATCGTTCACTGCAGTTGTTGACCCACCTCGTGGACGTTCATCCTGTGCCTGTGCAGTGTAATTGCGGCTAGAGACTGCAGAGCTCCAGAGCGCTTTCTCTCCATATAGACCCCTCCTCTCTGCTACTCTGCCCCATCAAGTTCTGTACCCTCAGCCTCTACCAAAGCTTGCCTCCACTTGCTCAGCTTACTGACACTTCCGTGCTCTGTTTTCCTCTCTCTGGACTGCCTTCTGGAACATGTTTCTAGGCAGGAAGCCTCAGAATTTGTCCATCTAACCTTATTTGCTGCTTTCCTCTCAAGGAACCCATTCTTGTGCTGCCTATTGTCCAATATCTGAAAAAAAGTTGTTTCATATTTTCTTCTGCTTTTCTACCTATCAATCTTTTCCTTTGGAGATAATATTTACCATTGATTGAATAGTTTCTCTCTGCCAGGCACTATTCTGATGATTTATATACATCATCTTTTTGAAATCTCACAGCAACTGTTTCAGGTAGGTAATGCTTTTCTTCTCATTTTATAGACTGGGAAACTAAGTTTAGACAGTGTGTTCAAGATCATGTATCATGTAGGCAATTCATGATGTATGCTGCAAGGTGTGTAAAATGTGTAGAGGGAAGGCCCAGGTAGTGGTGCAGTATTAATGCTATTGGACCCACATGGGAAAGATCTTGGGTTCTCATCCTGGAAACCCTTCCCTGAGCACTCCAGGTGCATTTGTGTGTGCCTATGATCTGGGTCAGTTAAGACTAGGGTTGGATTGCAGCATAAAGACGATGTTGGGAGCCTCTCTCTCTCTCTCGGAAGTAATAAATAATAAACGTTAAAAAAATTCTAGATGGAAACAGGCATTCATATAATTTTTAATGCTGCATGGAAACAATAATCTTAGAGAACTACTGAGAGACGGATAAGATTTAGGAAGGACTGGAGGTTCCATGGAAGAGGATAGTTTTAGCTAGGCAAACAATGATGGGTGAGGGAAACTCACCTTGCCCTGAGAAATACTCTTATCAATGGTAGAAGAATTCTACCAAAGGATGCTAAATAAAGATAAATGTAAGCAGAGAGGAAAACTGAGGTTTAGTGTGGTTGATTAAGTAGCAAGAGGTTACAGCTAATGCTGCAAGTGTAGCTCAAACCTGGATGTGACTGACATAGCAGTGTGCTGCGGCTGCTGAAAGATGAGTGTGGCCTCAAATTGCATGAATATGTATGCTGTGTAGGGGGTGCTGAAAGTCGTGCCCACTTTGCCCTGTCAGAACAGTTCTCTAGTACTGTCCAGTTCTGGAACCTAGTCTTACAGGGATTGCAAACAGACTTCATCATGTTCAGCTGAGAGCCAGTACAGGACCAGAAGGCTAGCAGAGCTCTGTCGAAGACGGAAGAGCTTCAGTTTAGCCTGGCAAGGGAGATGTCAGGGGAGAGACAATAACTAGAGTCAGAGACTGGAAAGGCTGCCTTGGGAGCATCCTAGTGGCAGAACTTGTGAAAGCATCTAGGCCCTGACTCGGTGAGTTTAGGGACCGTTCCAACTCTCTGAGTCTATGGATTTGCCATCACCGAAAGGTGCTATTCCTGCCTTAGCCAAGTGCTTCCTCACATTCTAGTATTTCGTATAGAACCTTGCATACTAGTGACTCATGAAATAATTTTTGAATTGAATTGAATCCTTGCTATATGATGGAATCATTAGAAAATTGAAACCTCATTTTATTGAAGTTTAATTTGACAACAGAATTACTACCCAATTTTTCAACCCCTGGAACAAAAATCTTTTGTTAGGTGATACAATATTTATGTGAATTAGTACTAACCTTTTGGAGGGCATTAAACATTTCCCGTTAATAATTGCTTCTAAGTGATAGCGCATGCTTGGTGGGGAGGGGAGCATTTCTGGGTGTTCTCTCCCAGTATTCACAGCCTTTCAATGAAAGCCATGGCTCACTTGAGGTGAGGGAATAAAGGACAAGGGAGCACTTGGATCCCTCCCTTTGCTCTTCACATTGTGCCTAGTGAACAAGGCTGACTTCATTCCACAGCTGGATTGATATGCAAATTTACCCCGACTAATTGGCTTCCCCAGCTGTCTCCAGAGGGCGGATGTATTCTTTAGAAAGTGCTGTCTAGGGCTGCATTGAGAACATTAGAACTACTTAATTGAATATCAATGAATCTTTATAAACTAATAATGATAGGGAGCCTGGGAAGCCTGATGTAGATTTGGCGTATTGAGACGAAGAGGGCTCTGATTTGAATTTGTGGGAAGTAAAATTTTCTCCAGGCTTTACAAAACCCGGTTTATGCTTCTTTGATCTGAAATCCTTGAAAGCCCCACTGCTGCCTTCTTGAACATGTCATGGGGTGACTGCAGGACAGGGGCAAGTGTGTGAGTCTACGTGTAGGGATTATCAGCCCCCCCACCCCCCACACACGCCCTTTTCCTAATACAGTGAAACTCAGTAATTGTTATGGAGGGGTACCACTCCTTTCCACAAATCAGCCTTAGGGCCTGGGGCAGTGCAGCCAAACTGAGTATACCTGGTCTCTCCCTGCACAGGGCAGTGGGAGCCAGCCAACACGTCATCTTCTCTGTCCTAGCAGAGCTGACATTTGGGGACTGGGCAAGCATAGATCTTTGACTTTAATTCCTACTAGGAAGTCCATTGAATCAAATCAAGCCAAACCACCAAGTCAAACAAGAACAACAAACAGAACTCTGTGCAATTAAAAGTAGCTGGGTTGATGTTGCTGAACTGCTGGGCTATGCAGACGTTCACTGAGCTGTGGCTACAATGAGGATTTCATTTCCCTCCTCTGCGCTCACTGGCTCCACTACCTTGTGCCACCAGACATCTAAAGGTACTATAAAGATAAAGTACAGCAGTGGCTATCACGGTTAGAAATGGAGAATAGATTAATGAACAAAATAGAAAGTACATAAAAATCTGTTATACATTAAAGGTGTTGTTTCCCACTTAAGAAACAAGTAGGAAAAGAATAATTTATTCCACAAAAGGTACGGATATAATTGGACAACTATTTGATATAAAAGGTTATTAATAAGGTAGACCTCAGGCCAGCAGGTGGTGAAGAGGTTAAGACAGCTGGATCCCACACAGCCGACTGTACAGTTTGAGTCCCAGACCCTGCAGCTTGAAAATCACGCCGGGCATGTGTGCGTGCATGCCCAAAATCCCAAGAGGAAAATGAAAAAGGGATTGCAGGCATGTCCATTCCCCGTTGGGGGTGATTTCTCACTCTCCAGCACTCTCTCCACTTGTCTCTCTCTGGTGAGTGCACCTGCCCTGTGGCAAAAACAAACAAAAAAAGTAGATCTCACAGAAGACCTCTTAATAAATTCTAATTGTTTAGAGTTTGATGTGTGACTTTGAAAAAATAGGAATGTATTAAACCATGTGAGGGAGATCCTAAATGTATTTTTGGGTTTAAAAAGCTAGTTGCAGAATAATGTGTTTAGTAAGATCCCTTTTGAGAAAGCCCCATATAAAATAACCTTATGAAAAAAATCACCGAAGCGGCTGGGTGGTGGCACAACAGTCACTGGACTCACATGGGTTGGCGTCCCAGGGCTTCCCTGTACATGCGGGGTGCATGCACTTGATCTGGGCTGGCTGAGGCTGGGGATGCTTCTGTCTGTCTCTTTCTCTCATGGAAAAAAGAAAGAAATGGATTCTTAAAAAATAATTATTTTATTACATCCTTATTCCCTTGTGTGACATCTTGCACCGACACTTGGGTACATGCTCAACAACAACCTTCTCGCACAGAACCTGTGTGTTTTTGAATAAGCATGCATTTTTAATGAAAATAATTTTAAACAATGAGATTTATATGCGCAGAAACAAATAATGAAGAAAGGAGGGTATGAGGGTGAATGATAGTATGACTTTGGGGCAAGAAAAATATTTTCAACAGGAACGCAAAAACAAAAAAAGTAACCATACATAGAAAGTTCGAGAAACTTGATTTTTAAAAAAAGCACTGCAGGTCAGGAAAATGACCCTAAATAACATAGAAAGGAAAATGACAGACTCAGAATGACACAAGACAAATGGAGCAGGGACTCTGGCAAGTCCGATGAAGATGGTCTCCTGCAATAGAGACCTGGGCAAAGGACGGGAAGACAGCTCGCATTGAAGAAATACAAAGGACCCATGACTAGGGATTTTTATGAGTAGGAAAACCCAGCAATTGAAAAACAACCTAATTGCTGTCTATCAAATGGACAGTTTTTCTTTTAATTAATGAAAGTTAATTTCTTTTCATTAATGCCCAGTTGTGACGGAAGTGTGAGGAGAGAGGCATTCACCTGCCTGTTAGAAGGCACCTGGCAATATGCATCAAAGCCTTGAAATCGTTCATAGATTTTGGTCCAGGAATTCCAGGCACACATCCTAAATTACATTGGACATATAGTCAAAGACTTATGTATGAAGGTGTTACTCAAAATTGCCTCAAATTGAGAAGAACCTAAATGCCCACCAATAGCTTTTTAGTGAAATGGATTAGTTAAGAATATTAGTTAAGTTATTATGCTATTGCTATATGAGGAATACACAATTTTTAAAAAACTAATAAGATTTTAAAAGACCACAGATGATGTGGGGAAATTTTCACACTCTATAAAGTGAAAACACACAGAATACAAACTAGGAATTGAGATTACTCTCTTCTTTGGGGAGTTGCATGTTGAAACCGTCTCCACTGACACTGCTAAGAACACACTTGAGATTCCCCTCCTGCTCCCTCACAGAGGATCTGTGAGAGCCATACACAAAGAGCTTCCCCGCCCCATCTCTTCTTTACTCCTGATGCTGGCAGTCCAAGCTCTGCCCGGACCTGCTCTCCTCCATGTCACTAATAGCAGCTCTGTCACTGAGTTTGGCGGACACCCTGCAGGTCTCCACGCAGGGCAAGTCTGGCCCCTGTGCCTCTGCTGGCCTTTTCCAGACTAGTTCCCAGGCGGGGCTCTTCTCACCCTTCCTGCTCTTCCTTGGTGATCCTGCCCACTCTCCCGAGTGATGGTACCACCTTGGACACAGCACTCTCACATCCCCGCCTTTAGCCCAAAGTTCTCCATTCAAGCCCCAGACCCACCTGTCAGTCTGCTGGATATTTCCACCCGGAAGTCTCACAAGCACTCCCCCATTCCAGATGTCCCAAATTAGATTTGTCATCACCTCTAGTCTGCCTCACTCTTTGCTGCTTTGGTTGATGGTGTTGCCACTCTCCCAGTAGGATTGACACTGTCTGCTTCTTTCTCTCTCCCTCATGCAGGCGTTCAGACTTAGCCTCCGTAAAGGCAGGCACCAGGGCATCATCACTGAGGGACCCCCGGCATCTTGCACAGGGCTTGATAACCAAGTAGGTACTTAATTGTTGCTTCAGTGAATGGATGAAATTATTCAGTTTATATACATAATAATTTTTTGACACTTTGATTTTATTTGCAGTTGTAAAACAGACAAAAATATAAGTGATGCCTTCATTCTACCATCCTCTAGGGGAATAATACATGGTAGCAAATGATAGTACCCCTCTTAGCCTCTTCAGTCATCCCCAGAGGGGTAGGGGCAAGCCCTGAAACAATTTGGTGCATAGACTTCTTGATTTCGCCTTACTCTTATCATCAGTATATATAAATAGACATAAATACGCTTGAAAAATAAAATTGCAATTGTATTGGACATATAAGCCTGGAATGTATTCTTTCACATAATGAGATAACATGGGCATGTTTACAGATATACAAATCCACCCCCTGCATTTTTGTGGCTGCCTAGTGTGCAGTTATATGGATGTATTGACCTAGTATTTAGTTATATGGATGGTTTGTAATAAATTGAAGCTTTCCCTATTGATAGAGACTTATCTTCATAGCATACAAAATTATTTTCCCCAGCATGAATACATCGCATATCAGTCCAGTCAGAGATATTACTATATACATTAACATCACCAGATAACTTTCCGTTTTTGTGTCTGTTAAATGTTTTGCATTTTTTCTCCCTGATTTCCTCCCTCCCTTCCCCCATTGCTCACTCAGCTCCCACATTGTCTCTAATATCTACAGTTGTTCTCTCTGCCATAGGGTACAGACATTGTCTCCTCTTTTAACTATTAAAACTAGGCTGAAACAAACATCCTCATACATAAATATATATATATATATATATATATATATATATATATATATATACCTCATACACACACACACACACATATATATACATATATATATTTGTGATATTTTTGTATATGGATTATAAATTCCTGAAATGGAATTTCAATATCATGGAGAATATAGATATACTTTTTTGGTTAGGGCATGTGCGCTTGCCCGAGAGAAAGAAGATGAGAAATCACCACCAGGGTGATGGCCATGTCACAACCACATTATGATCCCTTCTCCTCCATTCTCCTCTTGGGGTCTTGGGCACGCACACACATGCGATTGACTTGTTTCCTAGTTGCAGGATCTGGAACTTGAATCATGCAGTTGGCCATGTCAGATTCAGTGCCTTAACCTGCATGCCACTTGCTGGCCCTAGATATACAATTTTAAGAGACATTACCTAGTTTCAGACATGCGTATACATGTATGTGTGTGTGCATGTGAGTGTATATACATATATGCTCTGCTTAACAGTCCATGAATATCCGCTTTCTTCACATCGACACCACCAATACTTGATATTATACATAGTTTAATGTTTATTGTTTAATGTTTATTAATGTGATTGAGAAGATGGTGTTTCATTTTAACTTTTATATTCTAGTGAAACTGAATGTATCAATATTTTCATATATTTATTAGCTATTTGAATTCTCTTTTTAAAAAATCTGTGAATGACTTCTTGGTATTCTTCATCCAATTTCTTGCAAATGTAAAAGATGTCATTTTAAAATATTGACACTATAACATATAACCTGGCTACTACAAATGCACAGAGTGTATTAGTTTTTTCTTTTTATAGGAAACTGTAGGTTGCACTGCGGTTATGACTTGTATTTTCATCCTTGAAAAAGCCCACATTCTATCGCAGTCATGTATAATCAGACTTAACAGCCTCAATCAAGTCATAACCGGTTTCATTGCAAAAGGACCCTGTACACATGTATTTATCACTTTGAGTACCTTTACAGCTACCCAACAAGTTATTAACATACAGAAACATGCATCATGAGAAGCAGGAATTGTCACTCATCCCTTCTGCATATTAGCAACTTGTCACTCCTGAGCAACACTGAGGTCTGGGAGCAGTCACTTCACATTCATCCTGAGTGAAAGATGGAATGACTTAAGTGCAAACGCAACATATTTTCAACACTTTCTTACCAAAAAAGTCACAAATTAAAACAAAGTATTTTACAGAATTTACTACAAAACACAATAAAAACTGCCTTCCCTGAAGCTCTTTCTCCAGGTACTCAGTCACTTGGATGTCTCTGGGCATGAGGGCTGCTCTTAGTGTGGATGACACACAGATTAGTATCTTCAAGCAAACCCTCCAAGGCCGCTTCGCTAGCCTCCTGGAGCGCACCGGGACCATTCTCTGAAACCTCCAGGCAGGCCATCTCTCTCAGCAACTTCTGGAAAGACAGCTTCTGGATGAGAAGCTCCCTGGCCTGAAGTGATGCGGTTTCTTCACCCCACCGCTAGAGGGAGCGCTTTTCCTGGCAACTTTAGTGACCAAATATTTGGGAGCCTGGAGAGGGCGGCTTTCCCACCAGTGCAAGGCTAGCAGTCCGCTTGGTTAGGCCATTGTTTTTTACCCAGTCCCTATGTCGTGGGAGGTTCTCCCACTGCAGCACAGCTTCCAGTACCCAAGGAAGGGCTATTGTTGCCAGAGAAGAAAAGATGCTCTCCCAAGGAACTCAAGTCGCCTCTACCCCATCCCTTTTTTATTGAGTTGTTTGTAGAGAATGTTGGCTTAAAATTATTATTATTATTATTTTGCCATGGGGTATGTGCACTCCTCAGAGAGAAAGAGAGAGACAGAGACAGTGGGAGAGAAAGTGAGAAATCACTCCCCTGGGGGATAGACATGATGCAATCCCTTCTCGTCCATTCTCCTCTTGGGATCTTGGACACACATGCATAAGCACCCAGTGTGATTTTCAAGCCAATGGGTCTGGGATGCAAACCACAGCTGACCTTGTGGGAGTCCAGTGATATAATCACTATGCCATCTGCTGGTCCTAGAAGAACTATTAATACATTAACATGTTGCAAAGATTTCTACCAGTCTATTACTTTCACCTTGCTTATATGTATGTTACCATATAGTTTTTAATATTTTATGTAGCCATATTGTACCTCAGTGAATGGTTTCTGGGTTCAGGCATTTTACCTCAGAGTAAAAAAAAAATACTGTGCCATATTTTCTCCTAAAACTCCACAGTTCTCACCTTTAGATCTTTAACTCACCACATATTCTTTTTTGTTTTTATTTAATTTTTTGTATGGTGTATGAAATAGGGTTCTTTGTATGTTTTCTTCCATAATTACTGGTCCCTGGACTCTATTAGTTGAATAATCCTTACATTTTTCACTGAACTGAAATACCCACCTTATCATATATTACATTCATATGCAGATGTGTCTGTCTGTTTCTAGAAGGTTTATTCTGTCCCATTGAACTACTTAACTTTTTCTGTGCTGGTACTATACTCTTTAAATTACTGAGACTTCTTTTTCTTTTCTTTTCAAAACTTTATTTATTTATTGAGAGAAAGAGAGAGAGAGAGAGAGAGAGAGAGAGAGAGAAGCATCCCAACAGGGTTCTCATGCCACAATCCCCCCCACCCCTGGCCTTAGTCAGCCGGGATCACAGGCAAGGGATGGGCATCCCTAAGTCACACAAAGGCCCCAAGTAGCAGAGGACCTCTACGTGTGGGTCTAGTTGCACTTCTGCTGCACCACTGTCTAGCCCCTATTCTTTTTTTTTTTTTAACATTCTTATTTATGGGCCAGCAAGTAGTGTGGTTGTTAAAGTCTCTGAACTCCCATGTTACTGACCGCAGCTCAACTCCCAGATCCAGTGGCTTGCTTTCTCACTTTTCCTCTCTCTATCCCTCTCTGGTCAAATATTTAAAATAATGATAATAAATAAAATTAAGTAAATAATTATTTTTTTAAAAACATGGGACTGGGACCAGCAGTTGGCATAATGGCTATGCTGCTGGACTCCCATGTAGTCGACTGTGTTTCGAGTCCCAGACCTGGTGGCTTAAACTCATGCCGGACATGTGTGTGTGTGCATGCCCAAGATCCCAAGAGGAGAATGGAGGAGAAGGGATTGTGGTGTGGCCATCCCCCCTGGGGAGTGATTTCTCGTTTTCTGTCTCTCTCTTTCTGTCTCTGTCTTTCTGGCGAGCACATGTGCCCTATAGCAAAAATCTCTCCCCCCGAAAAATTAAAAAAACAACTTTCTTACTCATGATTGCATTGAATCTCCTAGAAGAAATTAAAATTGTAAAGTTAATGACAACAACAAAAAGAACCACCATTGACACATTGATTGGAATCATGTTTTTATATTAATTTGCAAAAAGTCTAAATCTCGGTAGTGTTAAATCTTTTTCTCCAGAAGTCAAGTCACTCCATTCATTCAGATCTTGTGTGTTCTTTGCTAAAATTTGGATTCCTGTCTCTCAATCCATCTAAATCTGCTGTTCATCAAGGCTCTGTTCTGGTGTTTGCAGCCATCAGGATAAAATAGATGACATTATTCTATTAATGAGGCATTTGTTGTGCAGACCAGGGACAGGGAGTGGGAATGATTGTCTCAGAGCCATATTGCAAATTAATGATAGAGCTAGGCTAGAACTATGAGAGAGAGATACAGAGAGAGGGAAGGAGGAAAAGGACGAAGACATTTTAGCAACAGATAAATCATCTTTTAAAAAGTCAAAACTGTGAGAAATCACAGCAGACCCCGCCTAGATGGAATCAGGATACAGAAGGTAAGAGGTCGTGCCAGAGAAAGGACTGGAGTGTGACAGCAGTGGTTAGGGTGAAGAGTAAGGGGACCATGGTGCTGAGAGGCCTTCCTCCGCTCACAACATTAAACTGTCAAGGGAGTAGAGAATGTTGATAGGGTGCTTGGTTAACACACAATTATCCTCAGTAGGTCTGTTATTAAAACCTCAAAAACTCTGGGTGGGAGCTCAAGTCATTTAGAGACTCTTAACTGTAACCAGACCCTCATTTTCTCAGTGGCTGGCATGGTCTGGGAAATGAGGGTTATTCATAGACGGTTGGTCTAAGTCAAAGGTTATTTGGATAATGCATCGTGGCAGCATCTACTAGACAGAATACCCAGCTAAGAGCCAGGAAGCCTGAGTCATAGTCTCGCCCTTAATACCAATTCACCAAGGGACCTTGGGCCAATCATGAAATTGCTCTAGGCTTCACCTTTCCCAAATGCAAACTTGAGATGTACCTGATCCGTGCTCTGTTCACCTGAAGTGGCACTGGAAGATTAGAACAAGTGTCACTTGTAAGTAAAGAGTGATGCTGGGAGGACGACAACATGGCTACCATGATGAAGAGTGTATCGCTGATGAAGTAGCAGTTTAGGCTGCCAGACTCAGAGGAAGAAGAGGAGGACAGAGGGTCCAGGGTCAGCATAATCACAGTGGGGCAGGAAACTCGACGAAGATACCCACATAGTTTGGAGCCAGTTTTAAGTGAGAACCCCTTGGAAGAGGAAAGACAAGAAAACACCCAAGCACTCGTGCAGATTGGAGGGGGGAAGGTAAGTATGAAGAACTGAGGGAATGTAGGCAAGAGAAGAACCATGATATTGCTGTATTTACAGTGTTCTAAGCGGGCTGAGAGGAGGGAAGGAGAGGGGAAGTGAGAAGCAAGACTCAGGTTTCCTCCATGTGGATGAGACAAGCTGGAGACCACTGTAGGGGGAAATGTGTTCAGAGAGGGCAGCTGCTTATTAATTTGACTTCAGCTGACCCACAAGATCTATTAACAGTAATCCACATCTTGGCAAATAAGAGGTTTGATGGGAGCTTTGGATGAGCTGAGAAATTGGATCTGTGGTGGAGACAGTATCAGGAGGAAAGGAGCCAGTGTGTCGAGTGGCAGCATGATTCCACCTGGTAGGCCACAGCCAGAGAATCTGCTCATCCTCTGCAGCAATGAAATACCAAGCTCAAGCAGAAATGGAGCTGGGGAGGACAAAGAGGTGCCTGGAAGTGATAACTGGGCTGAAGACAGCGGATAAAGAGAGCATTTTGCAGAAATCACCGAGGAGGAAAGGATTGGATGCGGGGTGGCAGAGGTAGGGAGGAGGGCGTCCAGGGTCCCTGAAGAGAAAGAGCAGAGAGAATGAGCTCAACAGACCCAGCCTAGATGGAATCAGAATACAGAAGGTGGGAGGTCGTGCCAGAGAAAGGACTGGAGGGGGAGAGGAGGGGAGGGTGGGAGTTCAAAGACAGCCTGGGAGGACTCATTAAAATGACACAAACGCAAATCACAACTTAGCTAGGAACATGTACAACAAGTGGGCTAAGAATGCCGAAGGCCAGAGAGGTAGCCCTTGGGGCCCTGAGAGAAGAGAAAGGGGATGTCACTTCAGTAGAAGACAAGGCTGAAGACAAAGAAGACAGTGTATTGTGGGGGAGGCCAAGGGGTTGAGGCTCTTCACAAGAGGAGGCAGGGAGGAGAGCCGGAGGGGGAGGCTGGGTTTCTCACGCAGTTCACATTTTCTAAGAGCCTCGAGATGTGGGTTACAAGATTCGCGATTGTGAAGGTGAATTAGGGAGGGCGAAAGCAGCGTTGTGAACATGAAAAGCAAGAGGATTATGAAAAGGGAACGCTGTATGGGCAAACAGCACATTTCCCCTAAATGAGAAGATATGCATATGTGAAAGAGGGTTTCCACTGTGCCCCCCCCCCCCACACAGAAAGCAGCTGGAGAGTGTTCCATCACACCCAGAAGTCCAAACTAGTCTGGACGATAGGTTTGCAGTTTCAGCTTGGGCAGGTGAAAATAGTTCTGAAGATGGATGGTGGTGATAGTTGTGCAGTGATGTGAAGGCACTTAAGTGCCAGTGAACTCTCTGCTCCAAAATGTTGAAGATTGTCACTTTTATGTTATATATATATCCACACACATGCACACACATGCACGCATGCACACACACACACACACACACACACACACACACACCAAAAACAAATTAGTCTGGACAAGTTCAGAGCCTTCTGTGTAGAAGCCACTCTTTGAAGAGCTGTTGTTACTGCCCGAGCTAGCTCTATAAGAGGACAAAGGGGGCTCAGAAACCTGGGACATCTGGCCACCAACCAAGGCAGGGGGCAGTGCAGCCTAGCAATCAGGTTTGGTCTCTGCATCTAGAATGCCAGGGTTTAATCCCAGCTCTCTCATCTCTTTGCTGTGTGACTTCAGAGCTTAATTGTCAGAAAAACAGGCATAATCACTATCGGAGCACATGCTTAAAGGGTCATCAGAGACATTGAGTCAATGTGCTTCTGCGTCCTGACACAGAGGAAGCACTCGATACACTTTGGGCTCCTACCACCGTCTCACAGCTGCCTCCTTCTGAGAACTGTAAGGGAAAATCTGGTAGCTTTGGGCATTCTTTGGCTTGTAAGCACCATTCTACCTGTGTCATCACATTGTCTTCCCTCTCCTAGGTGCTTGTGTCTGAATTTCCTTTTTTTGTCATGCTGGATTAGGGGCCCTCTCCGGAACCTCATTTTAACTTTGTTATTTCTGATTTTCAACTAAGGTTGCATCTAAGGTACCAGAGGTTAGAACTTCTTTTTTTGGGAACACAAGTTGATCCATAACAGTGGGTATCCATAATCGTTTGTAAGATGACTTCACGGGTGCAAAGACTCCCTCTCTTTTGGAGTTACCTACTAAAGTAGTTGCTAGTGAAAACCCTAAATCATCCTCCTATCCGAGATCTCCCTTCCAAGTTTCCTTAGACCAGGACACTACTCTATGCTCCCTTTCCAGAAAAAGGGGTCAAATCACAGTAATGTGATGACACATTTCCATTTCCTCTGTTACTTTCCAATTCTGGAATCCTTAAAGCCAAGGCTACCCAGAAAGACTGTATAAAGCATAAGTTTTCTACTTTATATGCTTTCCATTTTCTGTTAAACTAGATTTCAATTTTCCTTTGAGCATTTTCTTTAGATTATTCCTAATTAATTCACTTGCTCTTTTTTTAAAGAGAGATTTTTGCCATAGGGTGTGTGCGCTCATTGGAGAGACAGAGAGACAGAAAGCGAGAAATCACCCCCCACAGGGGGGATGGCCATGCCACAATCCCTTCTTCTTTATTCTCCTCTTGGGATCTCAGGCACTCATGAACACGTGCCGGATATGAGTTTTAAGCCGCTAGTCTGGGACCTGAACCGTGGTCGACTACATGGGAGTAGTTGTGCCATCTGCTGGTCCCCACTTGCTCTTTGAACTAGTATTTCTCCAACTGTTGTGGTCAGTAAAATAGTAGAGTGTCTGGCCCGTAAACCCAGGCAAGCAATTCGAATAACAGACTTAATATTGGTGACAGAGAATTGGAGAGTAGGTGGTTTGGAGGAGCAGTTCACCAACCTTAGTATGTATACTAATAACTCAGGGAGGTGGTTTAAAGTGCATATTTCCAGGTTTAACCTAGGCAATTCTGATTTAGTAGCAAGACAGCTGTCCCAGGACCACACCTTGAGAAACACTGAACTAGAGCCTGTGGTGCTTGTTGAATGCACAGAGAGGTCAGGGCCAAGTCACCAGGGGTCTTCAAAGCCAGATTCAGAAAGCAGGACCTTGGAATTTCTCATCTAGGTGATTGATTGGAAGCTATGGGAGGCAGCGTGGCCCAGGGGAGAGCCACCATCAGAACTTTGGGCTGGTGGGAACATTTACCTCATCAAAGAGGGGAGGGGGGACCAGCAAGGATGCTGGTGCAAGAATACAGGGAGGGTGGGACCGGCAGTTAGCGTAATGGCTATGTCGCTGGACTCCCACATAGTCGACCACGGTTCGAGTCCCGGGCCCGGTGGCTTAAACTCACGCCGGGCGCGTGTGCGTGCGTGCCCAAGATCCCGAGAGGAGAATGGAGGAGAAGGGATTGTGGCGTGGCCATCCCCCCTGGGGGGTGATTTCTCGCTTTCTATGTCTCTGTCTCTCTCTGTCTGGCGAGCGCACGCGCCCTATAGCAAAAACCTCTCCAAAAAAAAAAAAAAGAATACAGGGAGGGCGTGGTGACAAATGACTACCTAAACTGGGACACTCTCTGTCCAAATGCATTCCTGCTGGATGCACATGGAAAGAAGAAAGTTGCTTCCAAAACCCCAGGCCAGGAAGGAAGAAAAGAAGTTGCTCTTTCCTCCATGGCATGTGGGATTTGGCTGATGATTGATTGGAATTCTTCCCAAAGCTGGAATTACCCAAATAACTCACTGAAGCCATTCGGAAGGGATCTGACACCGGAGTTTGCTTTAAGAAGTCAACTGTACAGAAATGTACGTGGAGGTAATTTGTTGTGGTTGGAAAGACAAAGAGAAGTTCCAAAATTTTATTCTTGGAAGCAGAACACGTTAGTACTGAACAGGATCTTAAAACTGGTCTAGGTAGAGGCCCAGCAGGTGGTACAGTGGTTAAGGCACTGGACTCCAACATGGTGAACTGCAGTTCGAGTCCCAGACCTGGTAGCTTGGAAATCATGCCAGGCACATGTGTGTGTGTGCATGCCCAAAACCCCAAGAGGGGAATGGAGGACAAGGGATTGTGGTGTGGTCATCCATCTGTGGGAGTTTTCTCATTTTTCTTTTCATTCTCTCTGTCTCTCTCTGGTGAATGAATGCACCCTGTGGAAAAAACCTTAAAGAAAAACCAATCTAGATTGCCCTCATTTTATAGAAGGAGAGACTGAGGTTTGGAGAGAAGTAATTCATCTACGGTTTAAAGGGAAATAGTTCATCTGTGGTTTAAAGGGATGATGATCATTATGTTCACCCTCAAAATTCATTGTTCTGCAATATAGACAGTCTTTGGGCCTTGACTTCATTGTTGACATTGATGGGTTAGTGAGAATGACAGGAGAAAGGATTGAATACATTTGTTTCTTTCCAAAAAGCTATAGAAATCATGGCTGTGAATAAAAATGCATTTGATTTTTGGACATTTTTATTGACCAGGCATGTAACTGATTTTTTTTTTTTTTTTTTAGGTTTTTGTCGTAGGGGGCATGTGCTTGCCAGAAAGGAGAGAGACAGAGATTCAGAGAGAGAAAAAGTGAAAAATCTTCTCTGGGGAGGATGGCCATGCCACAGTCTCTTCTCTTCCCTTCTTCTCTTGGGATTTTGGGCACACACGTACATGTGCCCTGCATGATTTTTAAGCCACCGGGTCCAAGACTCGAATCATGGTCAGCTATGTGGGAGTCTAACACGTTAATTAGTATGCCACCTATTGGTCCCTGTAACTAATTTTTAAAAACAGTATCTTAACACCCAACTTAGTATTGCTGTTAAGTGTATTTTTATCATTTTTTCCCTACTATTATCTAGGAAGTCTCCTAAAACTCTTTAGAAGTCTCCTAAAATGAAGCAGGCAAGTATCCTTGGCCACTTTCTCAAGCATAGGAAGAATAGGAAACATTGAGTCAAACACTGACCCAAATCTTTACATTGTGGATACTGTGATCAGCTCTTTGTTGTTCTCAGGAAACTGAGTGGACAGTTGTCTTAAGTCATTTGGGGATAAGTAGAGAAGTACTTCTTTGGAAATCAGATGAATCTTTTGAGACTTGAACATCTATCACGGTGGCCACCAGCACAAAGTTGAAGATGGTTTTGTGTCATTTTATCTCAGAAAATATGTATTCCCTATAACAGGTGGGAAGTTAATCACATCCTTCAATAATTATTATACAGTGAATCTCATCAATAAATCTATAATGAATATATTTTATGGCATGTAGGCCATTTAACCACTACACTAAGAGATTAATTACAAGACTTGAAACAAGTAGAACTAGTGCAATGGTGAAAACCTTTGGAAAACAGGTTTGTGATTAATATAAGAAACAACTTGCTAACTTTTAGAGCTGTCAAATAAATAGAATGGTCGCCTCAAGATTAGTGAGTTCGTTTCCATGGGATGCGTTCAGCCAAGGGTTGGCCATACCTTGCTGGGAATGTGGCAGTGGTAATTCAGGCACCAGAGGGGTCTATCCTCCATGGAATCCACTGAAGGTTCTTTCTAGCCTTACAGTTGTATGAATTAGGGATAGATCACCTACATTTTTGTGTTTTTTTTTTCAGAAATTTTTGCTATAGGGCTTGTGTGCTCACAAGAGAGACACAGAGAGAGGGACAGAAAGTAAGAAATCACCCTCAAGGGGGAATGGACCACACCGCAATCCCTTCTCCATTTTCCTCTTGGGAATTTGGGCATGCATGCACACGTGCCCGGTTTGAGTTTTAAGCTGCCAGGTCTGTGACTTGAAACATGGTCGACTACTTGGGAGGCCAGCGATGTAACAATTATGACATCTGCTGGTCCTCACCTAAATGTTCTTAACCTTGAAAACCTTAAGACTGTTCTCTGCCTTCTCATTTTAATCACACATTTATAAATTTAGCAAATTGTATAGAATATGAATGAGCCACTCAATCTTCTTTTTTATTTGCTAGAGTGCTTGTGCACTTGTGGTGGGGGAGGAGGGGAGAAAAAAAGTGAGACCTCTTCCATGGGGGGTGGTCACATTGTAATCCCTTTTCCATTTTTACTGTCAGGATTTGGGGCACATAGGGACATGTACATAGCATGTTTTATTAAGCCACTAGGTCTGGGATTTGAACCGGGCAGTCAGTCATGTGACATTCAGCTGCTCTAACCACTACACCATAGACTGGCCATGACTCAGAATCTTAACTTCCACTTAAAGATCAATTATGTGATCCTGATTTCTTGAGAAGAAATCAGAAAACCAATTTCCATGAGAGAAGCTATTTGCAAATAAAATGTGGCTGTCCAAAAACTGAAAATGATTTGTTGGGATTTTGTCGTATCTTAAACTTATCAAGTTTGAATGAACACCTTGCCTACAAAATATTTTTTATTTGCTACATGGCCTGTGCACTCTCCAGAGAGAGAGGAAGAAAGTGAGAAAGCACTTCTTGGAGAGAATGACCACATCACAATCCCTTCTTTTCCATTCTGCTCTCAGTATATTGGGCTCGCATGCACATGTGCCTGATGTAGCTTTCAAGCCACAGGACCAGGACTCAAACCACATAATTGGCCATGTGGGATCCAGCCACCTTAATCAACATGACACTGGCTGGCCTATTTTATAAAGTCTTCCAGCCTCATGAGTGCGCAACTGATAAACTGTAATACATTTGAGCATTGAAGTGTTCAGAACATGCCTCACATAATCCTCTATCCTTTAAGGCCAGCAGGTTTGGCATGCAAACATGCTGAATACTGAGTATGAAGTTTATCTTTATTAAGTAGGATATTATTGGCATTTTCTCCCAAGATAAACTAGCTACATAGCTAAATACATCCACCAACAAAGATAGTGTTGACAGAAAGTCGGGGAAAAAAAACACAACTAAAGAAAAAAACAATCAGCACAGAGAGGGCTCATGTGTGAATTAATATAACAATTCATCAGGCACCTTGGTTCCCAGCTTGCATTTATAACAACTGTATTTTTTTTTAGCGAGATTTTTGCTATAGGGTGCATGTACTCGTCAGAGAGACAGAGAGACAGAGAGCAAGATATCACCTCCCAGGGGAGTTGGCCACACTGTAATCCCTTCTCCTCCATTCTCCTCTCACGATTTTGGTCATGCACACACATGTACCCAGTGTAAGATTTTTTTTTTTTTTTTGGAGAGGTTTTTGCTATAGGGCGCATGCGCTCGCCAGACAGACAGAGAGAGACAGAGAGATAGAAAGCGAGAAATCACCCCCCAGGGGGGATGGCCACGCCGCAATCCCTTCTCCTCCATTCTCCTCTCGGGATCTTGGGCACGCACGCACACGTGCCCGGCGTGAGTTCTAAGCCACCGGGTCTGGGATGCGAACCGTGGTGGACTACGTGGGAGTCCAGCGACATAGCCATTACGCTAACTGCTGGTGCCCCCAGTGTGAGTTTTAAACCATGCAGGTCTGTGACTTGAACTACAATCGACTACATGGGAGTCCAGTGACCTAATCATTACGCCATCCGCTGATCCCTAATAACTGTATTCTTTTTCTAAAAATTATTTTTTTTACATTCATTCACTGTATATCAATATAGTATGCAAAATAAGATTTTTAGGGACCAGCAGTTGGCATAATGGCTATGTCACTGGACTCCCACATAGTCGACCATGGTTCGAGTCCCTGACCCGGTGGCTTAAACTCACGCTGGGCGTGTGTGTGTGTGCGTGCCCAAGACTCCAAGAGGAGAAAGGAGGAGAAGGGATTGCGGTATGGCCATCCCCCCTGAGAGGTGATTTCTAGTTTTCTGTCTCTTTGTCTCTCTCTGTCTTTCTGGTGAGCGCATGTGCCTTATAGCAAAAACCTCTCCAAAAAAATAAAGAGCAAAATAAGATTTTCCATCCAGAATACACTGTATATTGGCTCAATCAAGGATATTGCCATATATGTTATAGTCAACAATTTTTTTTTCTTTTTTCTTTTTTTTGGAGAGGTTTTTGCTATAGGGCGCGTGTGCTCGCCAGACAGACAGAGAGAGACAGAGAGATAGAAAGCGAGAAATCAGCCCCCAGGGGGATGGCCATGCAGCAGTCCTTTCTCCTCCATTCTCCTCTCGGGATCTTGGGCACGCACGCACACGCGCCCGGCGTGAGTTTAAGCCACCGGGTCCGGGACTCGAACTGCGGTCTACTACGTGGGAGTCCAGCGACATAGCCATTACGCTAACTGCTGGTCCCATAGTCAACAATTTTTCATTTCTTGTTTCTTATGTATCCCCCGCCCTTGATTCCCTACATCTCACCTTCTGCCATTTCCCACCCTCCTCCTACACTGTCTCTGGTATCTACAGTTGTTCCATGCCTTTTTTCCCCCCACATTTTATTGATTCACGAAAGATCTTAATTAATTTAAACACTTTCAACAGCAAGCACAGCTGACATATACATATCTATGAATGCACGTCTGACTTTAGGCATAAAACTCAGTGAATAGAGTGAACATAATACAGAGTAGCACCTAGCTGGGTCTATATAGCTTACTGTAGTCATTAAATAGGTATTTTTAAATGAGTTTTTTAATTTCAAGAAAAATGGTTTTAGTTTTAATAGATCAAAATAAAAAAAATGTTAAGAGAAATTTGCTTAAGACTTAAAGCTAGGAAAAAGGTTAGGATTCAGTTCAAATAGTAGGTAGATGAACCTACCAACAGTTCTAGAGAAGACAAAAATCCTTGAATCTTCAAATCAGAGCATAGAAGAAAATCAGTAATGTTTTAGTCTAAAGTAAAAAAAAAAAAAATTCTATTTCACCAGTTCAGTCTCAATGTAATTAAACTCTCTTCTATTCAATTTGCAGTGTTACTGTGGTCTGATCTTTCCATTTAAACTCTAGAAGTTATCATTCAGCTCTGCACTCATTTCTACCATTAGGATGGCCATTTCCTTGGTTGTTTTTTGTACCTTGATTTCTGTGTACCCAACTTTAGTTTTCCTGGTATAGCATTCCCTTCAGTACTTCTTGGAGAGCTGGTCTGGTGCTGGTAAATTCTTTCAGGTTTTGTTTATCTGAGAATGTTTTTGTCTTTTTTTTTTCCCATATGAAAGATAATCTTGTTGGGTATAGTATCCTTGGCTGAAATTGTTTTTCACTTAACACTTTGAATATATTTTCCCATTCTTTCCTTGCTTGCATTGTTTCCGATGAGAGGTCCTACGTTAGCCTGATGGGATATCCTTTGACAGTAACTTGACGTTTCTCCCTTGCCAATTTTAGTATCTTGTCTCTGTCTGTGGTTTTGGTCAGTCTGGCTATGAATGATGTGCTTTGGGGAAGATCTTGGGTCGATTCTATGTGGGGTCCTTTGTATTTCTTGGGTCTGGATATTTGAGTGCCTCTCTAGGCTTGGAAAGTTTTCTTCCAGGATTTCATAGAATAGATTATCAATGCCCTTATTAGTTTTTTAACCTTCTGGGATACCAATTATCTTGATGTTTGCATGTTTAATGGCATCTAGTATTATTCGTATGTTTTTTTCATTTTTTGGGGTTATTCTCTCAGTCTTTTTGGTGAATTTTTCTAGGTCAAAGGCTCTATCTTCTACATCTGAGATGCAATCTTCTGCATAATATAATCTGCTTTTAATTCTTTCAAGGGAGGTTTTGATTTTCTGTATTATAGACTTCATCTCTAACAATTCTGTTTGATTCTTTGTTTTTTAATGTGTGTGCTTTTTAAAAATTTTCTAATTATTTATTTATTTATTTATACATTTCCCACAAACATTCACTTTACATATCAAAAAAGTAATGCTCAAACTCCATAGTTCTTGACAGTTAATAAGCAACTTTTATGATGTGTATTTCCTCTTTTAGATCATGCAAGAACTTTCTCAACTCCTGGAACTTGGTGTCTCTTTTCTTCTGCAGCTTTTGGAGTTCGCTGTCTCTCTTCTCTAATATCTCTGTTAGCTTTGTCACTATGACTATTTTAAATTCTTTATCTGACATTTCCACGAGTTCCACTGTATTATCTGTGGAAGATGAGGAGTTATTCTTTTCCCTTAGGGGAGAGCTATTTTCTTGGTTTCTCATGTTTCTTGTGCCTCTGTGGTGATTTCTGGTCATCTGATGGATTATATGTTTTTCCCTAGATTTTGGAATTCAATCTGAGCATTCAGAGGCATGCAGGAGGAGATGACCTGCAATTTCTAAACAGTACCATTTTTCTCCCTTTGTGCAGCAGATTCAATGGAAATTGTGGATTAATGTGACCCTAAAAGTATTCAGATATTTGACTACTGTGCATCTAGACCTGTCTAGAAACTCAGTGTGTGGAGGCTGAGCAGAAAAGTGGAAAAGGTAAATAGAAAAGAAAAAAGCAAAAAAGAGAAAAACCATACAAAAACAATAACAAAAAAAGAAAATTGTGCAGTGTGCTAGCACGCTGTGCACATAGAGCCACTCAGAACTCAGATATAGATGGCTGGTGGTTGTTTGTCCTATAGGAGTGTGTTATTTTGGGCCCCACAGGGGTGAGAGGTGAGGGTAAATGTATGAATGAGCAAAATAAAAGAGCAACAGAGAGCTAAGAAGTTTAATAATGAAAAAAATTCAAAATATATAGAGAGAGGTGGAGAGAGGCAGAGAGAATAAGTAGGGGGCTCTAACCTGGCTCTTGGCTCGATCTTGTGGGCAGGAGGGTGAAGTCTGGGCAGAAGTCTTCAGTGGTCCTAATCCCTGAATGGAGCCTCTCAGAACTCAGATATAGATGGCTGCTGGTTGGCTTGTCCTGGCTCCTGGGTAGATCTGGGGGGCAGGAGGGTGAAGTCCAAACTGTAATTTTGACAAAAGACATATAAAAAAGATGGAATACAACAGTAAAGCATAAAGAAAATATGCATAAATTAAAATAAAATAGTGGCCCAACTGTCATGGCACAAAAGTAGCAGAACATTCTGCAATGTTAGCGATCATATGGAAGGTCAGAATTCAGTTCCTGGGTTGACCTGGCTGTCTGTGAAGGGGTGAGGGGGGAATCATGGTGTTAGACCCTGCTGAGGGTACTCTTCTTCCTCTCTAAATAAATAAATACATAAATATACAAAAGTAAAGCATCAAAATAGGAAGCGACTTACAACTACAGTTTAGCTACTGTATTTGTTTCCTGTTGTTGCTGTAACAAATTTCTACACAATTGGTGGCTTAAAACAACATAAATTTATTACTTGTGCTTTTGGATGTCAGAAATCTCAATCAGGTCTTACTGGGCTAATAACTCAAGGTGTCAGCAGGGCTATTTCTTCTGGATGCTCTTGGAGAGACTTTTTCCATGCTTTTCCCAGTGTCCAGAGACTGCCTACATTCCTTGGTTTGAGGCCTCCTTCTGTCTTCAAAACCGCAATGTTTGCTCAAGTCTTCCTCATATGGCATTTTTCAAACACTACTCTGCCTTTCTCTTCCACATTTAAGGACTTCTGTGATTACATTGGGCCTGCCTGGATAAAACAGGATAGTCTTCCTGTTTTAAAGTCATCTGCTTAGCAACCTTATTTCCATCTACAAACTTAATCCCTCTTTGCCATGTAAATTGACACGTTTCCAGGTTCCAGGGATTAGGAGGTAAACATTTTGGGAGGCCATTATGCTGGCTACCATAGCCATTAGCAGGAGAGAGATGAAAAGTGTGTTATTTTGGGCCCCACAGCCTAGTGGTTAAGGATACCAGTCCCACATGGCCACCTATAGTTGGAATCCCTGCCCCAGGGGCTTGAAAACATGTTGGGTGCATGTGTGTGCAGATCCCAAATCTCAACAGCATAGAGAAATGAGGGAGAAAGCATTTCGGTGTGATCACATCCAGTTGGAAATACTGTCTTCTTCTCTTTGTGTCTCTCTGTCTCTCTTGTGAGTGCACACACTTTCTGGCAATTAAAAAGAATGAAAGAGAAAGAAAGAAAGAAGGGAAAAAAAAGAATAAAAAAAAGAAAAAGAGGCCACTCTTCCCTGCTCCTCCTCTCCAGCCATGGTGTTCACGTACGCCGCCTTCTGGCACTGCTGCTCACCCCCACACTCATCTTCTTCACCATCTGATTAAAGCATTTGATGAGCTGAAGACTGATTAGAAGAATCTTATAGACCAGTGTAATACCCTCAATCCTCTTGTACTTCCAGAGTACCTCATCCATGCTTTCTTCTGTGTCATGTTTCTTTGTGTAACAGAGTGGCTTACCCTGGGTCTCAATATGCCCCTGTTGGCATACCATATTTGGAGGTATCTGAGTAGACCAGTGATGATTGGACCAGGACTCTATGACCCTACAACCATCATGAATGTAGATATTCTAGCATATTGTCAGAAAGAAGGATAGTGCAAATTAGCTTTTTATCTTCTAGCATTTTTATACTACCTATACGGCATGATCTATGTTTTTTTCTTGTTGTTTTTTGTTTGTTTGTTTGTTTGTTTTGGGAGAGGATTTTGCTATAGGGCACATGCACTTGCCAGAAAGACAGAGACAGAGAGACAGAAAGTGAGAAATCACCCTCAGGGGGGGATGGCCATGCCGCAATCCCTTCTCCTCCATTCTCCTCTCGGGATCTTGGGCACACACGCACATGCACCCGGCGCGAGTTTAAGCCACCGGGTCCAGACTCGAACCATGGTCGACTACATAGGAGTCCAGTGACATAGACATTACACCGACTTCTGGTCCCTGCATGATCTATGTTTTGGTGAGCTCTTAGAACAACACACAGAAGAATTGGTCCAGTTAAGTGCATGCAAAAAGCCACCAAATGAAGGGATTCTATCTCACAAGATACTGTTTCCAAGAGTAGCCTATGGAATCTGATAGGTTACTTTAAAAAAAGACTCCTTATTTTTTAAAATGTTTCCACATTTTTTGCTTGTGGAAAGACTGTTTTCATATGTTATGCTTGGTTAAAGAATTTTAAATGGAATTACGTATAAATTAGTATAAAATGATTACCTCTGGTGTTGACAGGTTTGAACTTGCACTCCTTAAGGAACAGCCACAATCCCTGAATGATTGCAGTGATTACTGACTGTCCTTAGTCCATTGGAAGCTTTCCTTGATAGGAACTTGTAGGGCTCATTTTGGTTTTATTGAGATGCTAATTATAAATTAGCTGTAGATTTCAGGTGCCGACGAACTGAAGTGTATATCCAACTTGGGGGAAACTTCATGGGTTTCCTCATCTATCATATAGATGATTATATATGGATACATTTACAAAAATAAGAGTGGGATTTTTTCCCTTCAACTTGAATATTATATCTGTATATTGCATGAAAGAGAGTTTTCCCGTATTTCCATCAGAGTAATATACTTGCCTTAATTCTTAAGCATAAGTGAACATGATATAAAAATGTATGCTGAATTACTTGTAAAGAATGCATTTACAGCTATTCTAAATTTGTTTTTATTTGGAAGACATATTAGGAAATTGGTTATTATGCTTACTGTTTAATCTGATGGTAAATGTATTCTTAAGAATTTGCAAATACTTAAGATTTTCAAAGCTAAATGGAACAAGTGTGTAACCATCCTGCTGTTCCTTTAGTGCAATACAATAAAACTCTGAAATAAAAAAAAAAGAAAAAGAAAGAAAGAAGAAAAGGGTGATTTTACTTCAGAGCTGAAGTCCCATGTCAGAATTAACAGTCTCTAGCTATTATGTAGCAATATGATCTCTGGTTCATAGGAGGGAATTGCCTACAGAGATTTTCAATCCATAAATTCCATGATTTATTTTTTACTTTTATCCTTCACCAACCAAGTCAACCAACACCTACTGCTTACAAGATATTGTGGAAAGTAAAGTATGGAGCAGCCAGTAGAGTGAAAGTACCCTACAAGCCCTAATTATCTGGATCGCACTTCACTTAATCTCTTATTCAACACAAAAAAATACTTTAAAAACATTTTTACTACTAGTTGTTTTATTATTTGTAATCATTCTATTTTCAGAAAGTGCATGCACTTGCCAGAGAAAGGGAGAGACAGAGAGGGTGGGAAGAGGGCGAAAGCATTTCCCAATGGGGTATGGTCATACCAAAATCCCTTCTTTATTTCTCCATACTGCCAGTATTTGGGGCACAAACACATATGCCCACCATGTTTTTCAAGCTGCTGGGATATGAACCACAGTTGACCATCTAGGATCTATCCCCCCTACGTGCAGTGCTTAACTGCTGTGCTACAAGGCTGCTTCTCTGCACCCCACTTGCCCCCAATTTTTTTATTGTGCAAAATTTCGATCACGTACAAAAGTAGAGAGAACATAATGAGTATGCATGCACTTGGCACCTAGCCTCAACAACTCTCAGGATGTGTGCCAAGCTTGTCCCATCTCTACCTCCAGCTCAATTTACTTTTCCTCCTTTTTTTGGATTATTTTGAAGCCACCCTAAGTCATATCAGTTCATCTGATGGTTCTTTAAATCCTTGTATCTGTAAATCTTTCAGTTCAACTCAGCTCGAGATTTTGTGAGGCCTGGCATTGTCATTATCTTGGCATACACTTGGAACCTGAGTTTCATTTTTCTATAAACAGAGGGCTTCTGATTAGATGAGTTTAAATTTCCCACTAGTTCTTTTTTTTTTTTTTTTTTGTCATAGGGTGTGTGCACTCTCTGGAGAGACAGAGAAGCAGAAAGTGAGAAATTACCCCCCAGGGGGATGGCCATGACATAATTCATTCTCTGCTTTGGACTTTGGGCATGCACACACACATACCCGGTGTGAGTTTCAAGCCACCAGCTCTGGGACTCGAACCGAAGTTGGCCATGTGAGAATTCAGTGCCTTGACCAGCACACCAGCTGCTGCCTCCCATCCCATTACTTCTCAGAGACTGGGTGAGATTGGGTTATTATTTTTCCTATTTTTCAGGCTTGTATTTTAATTTTTTAAATACAATTTTATTTAAAAATTTAAAATATACCTCTTAGAGAAGGAATATCTTTCTATATAAAAAAATTCCATAAATGCATGCCCTATGGTACATTCCTAATGTTACACAATGGAATGAATCTTTTCTGTCTGTCCTCAAATATCTTGTTGAGAAAAAAAATTGAAGATGGGAAGTCATAGAGAATACTAACAGCTCAGTTCTTTCAATTCTGACTCTCTGCAATCAAGTGATACAAAATTCCCCTGGTGGAGTAGAGTCAAACATTTTAAGTTAAAATTTTAATGAAAAATAACTATTATTTAAATGATTTGAACTCAAGCACCACTCCTTTTTTGGGGGGAGATTTTTGTTGTTGTTGTTCTTGTTTTTGTTTTTTTTTTTTTTTTGTTTGTTTTTTTTTTTTTTTTTGCTACAGGGCACATGCACTAGCCAGAAAGACAGAGAGACAGAAAATGAGAAATCACCCCCCAGGGGGGTGGCCACGCCGCAATCCTTTCTCCATTCTCCTCTCAGGATCTTGGGCATGCACGCACATTCGCCCGGCGTGAGTTGAAACCACCAGGTCCGGGACTTGAACCACAGTTAACTACATGGGAGTCCAGTGACATAGCCATTACTCCAACTGCTGGTCCCGAAGAACCACTCTTGAGATAAAATGGAGCAAGGTAAAGTCTTGCTAGAGCAAGCCCTAATTGTTCACATGACACTTTATCCCTAGCCCAGCAACCTCAGTTTTCTAGAACACATGCAAGAAAAAGCAAAGAAGAACAAGGAAAACACTTCACAATTTCTACTTCTCAAAATTAAATATCTCCCAGTAATAAAAAATGTATGTTGCACAATTCAAGCACCAAGATGTGTGCACATCCCTTCAGGAGTGCCTCACAGGCCACGGGTAATATCTTGGCACTCTCTGACCTGTATTCACCTGCCACCAGAAGGCACAGCCTCCAAGGATAAAGGACCAATTTAACAGCCAGGGACAGTCTGGGGACCATTTGGAAGCCTACATGGAAGTCTGTGTGGCAAAGCTCAAAATGCCAGTTAAGGGTTGCACAGAAATGCAAGCAAATTATACCACACACACCCTGACTCCTTGACTTTAGCTTGGCTACTGCTATAGAATAGTGGCTCCCTCAGTGAGCAAAAGGCTCACGAGCATGGTCACTAGGGAAGGTTTTGGTTAATAAGCTAGAGAAAATCCTTCCTCTCCATGGATCTATACATGAGAGGAATCTCCAAGGATCAGGATTCCTGAGTATGGAAGTATCAGCAAGAGATGGAAGTGAAGAGTAACTTGGGGCCAGAGACACATACCTGAAAAGATCTCAATGCAAGTTCAGAGGAATGGCCAATGAACTCACTACACTTGGCAACTGCCATAACCTGATGTATTCTAGTCTGCAAGGTCAAGTATTTGGATCCAGTCTCTGTTTGCCAGCATGCAATTCAAAGAAAAAGGGACTAGGAGGTTGGATATCCTTAAGCTCTTCCAGACAGGAAGATTGCAGACAAGTCATTGTGGTTAGGTTCAGACACCTGTTTTCTGTGGATTCCACTGTTACTCTACTCTTTTTAAAAAATTTTTTTTCTTTTCATGACACTTCACTTCATCTGGTGGGCCTGAGGGGCACTCCTGAAGGGAGGTGCACACATCTTGGTGCGTGAATTGTGCAACATACTTTTTTTTTAAGAGGTTTTTGCTATAGGGCGTGTTCACTCGCCAGACAGATAGAGAGAGACAGAGAGACAGAAAGCGAGAAATCACCCCCCAGCGGGGATGGCCATGCTGCAATCCCTTCTCCTCTGTTCCCCTCTCGGGATCTTGGGCATGCACGCACATGCACCCGGCATGAGTTTTAAGCCACCGGGTCTGGGACGTGAACTGCGGTTGACTACATGGGAGTCCAGCGACATAGCCATTACGCTAACTGCTGGTCCCCGTACTTTTTTTTTTTTTTATTACTGGGAGATGTTTGATTTTGAGAGGTGGAGATTGAAAAGTGTTTTTCTTTCTCTTCTTTGCTTTTTCTTGCGTGTCTTCTAGAAAACTGAGGTTGCTGGATTAGGGATGAAGTGAAGTGTCATGCAAACAATTAGGGCTTGCTCTAGCAAGACTTTACCTTGCTCCATTTCATCTCAAAAGTGGTTCTTGAATTAAAATAATTTAAATAACATGTTTTTCATTAAAATTTTTCTTTCTCTTTTCTTTCTCTCTTTTTTTTTTTTTTTTTTGAAAAGTTTTTGCTATAGGGTATGTGTGCTCGCCAGACAGACAGAGAGAGACAGAGAGACAGAAAGCGAGAAATCACCCCCAGGGGGGGATGACCATGCCACAATCCCTTCTCCTCCATTCTCCTCTCAGGATTTTGGGCATGCACACACATGTGCCTTGTGTGAGCTTAAGCCACTGGGTCCAGGACTTGAACCATGGTCAACTACATGGGAGTCCAGCGACATAGCCATTATTCCATCTGATGGTCTCTTTCATTAAAATTTTAAAAGATTTTTGTCTACATTATTTTTTCTCAGTTTCCTAGTTAGCATCCTTCTCTTAGAAATGCCACACTTCCCTCAACTGACCAGCAGTCAGGATGGATAAAGAGAAATCAGTACATTGCTGAGGTGCTGACAATGGGTTGGATCATTCCTCAGTCAAAGTCCAGGGGCCTTTTAGACAGACATCTGGGAACTCAGGCTTGATTCTCTCAGAAGGTCAGTGACTAGACACATGAGTGTGGATGGAGGCTTAATATATGAGGCATATGATATGAGGCAAGCGTGAAAGTAGATGCAAGTCAGTTTTGAGGAGATTCCTGTGTGCCAGGTTAAGAAAATTATATACTTGTATTCACTAAGCAATAGGGCACCTTCAAAAGTTACCCTTGGGAAGCAGCTGAAGCAAGGTGCTGCCAGATGGGGAGAGGAGCTGAGAAAGAAGAAGAGTAGACCAGTGCAGCAGGCTGGCCATGACTGACTTATTAAAGAGTGTCAAGACTCTGCTTATTCAAATAAACTTCCATGGTTCTGAGAGAGTTCTTGGGAAGTGACGCAGGAGTGTAACTTTGAAGCATAGAAAGAGAATTAATCTATTTGGACTGACAACTACAAATTTGAAGTATTTTGTACCTAAACCAAATAGGAAATACCAGACCAAAATACTAACTATTTGCTCATATGGGATATTAGTTAGTGGAAAACACAGAAAAAGAATGGAAATGCCTTGATAAGATGCTAACAGTGCAATGGCCCACCCGCCTTATTTCCTCCCCACCACACAGCTCTTAAGGAATTCCAGAGTCTATTATCAGCATGGTTTAAAGGCTAATGAAGAAACAATCTTTTTGTAAAGCAACAAAGAACAGAGTTTGAAAGCAGGTTCAGGAGAATGCAAGAAGAAACACTGGTTCAGTGAAAGGCAAACTTCCCTATGGACATGCAATTTTTTTTTTTTTTTTAAATACCATACGTTGCTTCGCAACCTCTAAAGCCTGTGCTTTCAATGCCTGTTCTGTCAGTAGCACTTTGCTAAATGCTCTATGTGTGGTTAACTGGGGCAGTTTACAAGGAGAAAAAAAAAAAGAAAACTAAGCAAAATGAGAGTCGGAGCAAGAGAGTTCAAGCAGTTTTATTACGTGTTTTCAAGATTGCCGAACAGACGCTGAGGTTACTTTCAAATGGAACACGCTGTAATGCAGTTGTTCAAAAAGTGCTGGATAAAGTGACTGTGGGAAGTGTTTGAGAGAATTGTTTTATAGAGGAAAAGAGGAGAGAGAACCAAGATTCAGATGACCATCCCCAAAGTGGCATTGAGAAAGGGGTTCTGTATTTCATAGGGTGAAAAGAGAGGCCGATTAGGCAAATGACAGGAAAAGAGAACTTAGAATCTTGCCTTTGATGCTCACAAACCTGTGGTCTTGGGCCAGTCACTTCACATGTCTGAGCCCTTTTACCTATATGTAAAAATTTAGACCATAACCCTTGCCTTGTTGACAACACAGCATGACTGGCAGGTTTCAGAGACAAAATGTAGGGCACACACTCTGCATATACACATGGCATTGTCTTCTCCTCCACCCAACTGTGAGCAGCTTACATCTTATTCATTTCTTTTTAAAATTCTCAGCAATGACTTTATATAGTCATTTCACAAACATTTAATTAGCTCCCTGCCCTCAACAAGTCAGAATCAAGTGGGAGAGGAAGGATAATGCCTTGTTTATATAGTCTAAAGCACTTCATAAATACTTGTGAAATGGATGAATGGCAGGTGGTGTTTCCTCTTTAGAGCCATTAACCTGGTGCTATGGAACTTGGAAGCCTTGTGGCCCTTCTGAGTGCCTCCTCTCACTCCATACCAGCTCTGGCATCTCTCTTGCAGTTTTCCTTTCCATTCCAAACATTGCCATCATCTTTAGTGATCTTGGCATTTATGAGGATGAACCATCCAGCACCTAGGCCTCAGATATTGTCTCCAGTGCCTTCCTCCACCCATCATGACTCGGAAGTTACCATAAATCACACATGCTTGCTCCACCTTGGAACATTTTCACATGGCTTCCATACTACCTGATCTCCTCAACTGCCAGCTTTCTAATTCATTTATTCTCATCATATCAGTGATTCAACTATATGGGTACTTTCAACCAAATGACCCTTCAGTTTTCCTATCTATTTTTTCCCTTCTGTCTTTATTTCTCCCCTTTCCCATTTTAGACCCCACATGCATCATTACCTTCATCCAGCATTGTTCTCAGTCTGTAACAAGAGGGCCCTTGCTCTGACCCCATGCCATAGGAAGCTCCATGCTTTGGAGCACCTTCATGATGTTTCCTTAGTTTCTACCTAAAGTTTAGGACCAGCCAGGGACAGCAGTGCTATGCAGATAGAGTATCTTGAGCCTGGGTCAGGACCTTCGTAGGTCTCAGTCCTCATTTCTTGGCTTGAGGGCACTCTCTGATCCCTTACCCCACATGTAGGGTTGCCCAGATGCCACCAAGAGCCTCATATATCCATGCCTATAAGTTTGTCCAAAGGCCTCATGACTGAGCCATGGTACCCCCAATGACTGGTACAACATTTCTTTGGTAACATTGGGCCAGATTGGGCTTCCAGGATAGTAATGACATACTGATTTGGTATGAATTTTACTTACAATGGACAAAGGATGGATTTAGAGCTCTGAATTCCTAATCGTCCAACACTGACCCTTGAGCTTGTGCCATATGTGTACATTCAGACTGTGGCTCCACTTTCTCTCTACAGCACTCAATTGTGGGGGGAGGTGGTGACAGTTATCATTTATTTGGTGTACCTCATCCACTCCCACCTACCATTGCTGGCACCCAGAGTGTCACCTGGCCCCCATGCAGGCTTCATACTAGTTGTCAAGCTCCCATCTGAGGACGCCCATGCCTATCTCTTCTGAAGGCTTTTGAGATTATTGCTTTGCACCTCCAACACAACTTTCTGATTAATAGCTACCTTTACCACAGATCAATATGGTGATGTCATGCTTTTCCAGGTTGGTCTTAATCTCAGAGAATGGACAGACATTCCTTACATAAATGAGACTGCTCTTCACATTTCGCTGATGGGCAACTCACCTGACGTTGTCCTATAAAATACCTTATTGTCACATTTTCCTGCATATTCTGAAGAAGACATGCATTTGTGGCTATCATCGATGAAACGCAGTAACAACGTCTGAGGGAATCCTTTGGAAGCTAATGTTTCTGAGTGGTCCAGTGGACAATGCCAGTGTTTTGAGTAATGGTGTAACCAATGTGAAGTTAATGGCATCAGGACCTGCAGAAGCAAAAAGATCTAGATTGTTCTAACACAGGTAGGTGCCGAGAATCATAACATTGTGAGTAACAATGGTGACACTTTTTTGCCCCTCTTAGTGGGAGATCTTACACCAGCCATTCATGGTGCTTTGGACAGTACGGAACATGAAGAGACACTTCCTGGGTCTGAGCAGAAAGACATGAAGCTAGACCCCAACCACGAACTATCGCATGTGCCAATGGACCAATTAACATCTAAGCACCTCCTTTTTCCCTTTTAGGCTAAATCTACCTCAACAAATCACTGCCTCACGTGGGCCTATAGATTCGATAATACATGTTTTCATTAGCTTGTTTATGTAGACAGATTCCATATAAAAAGTAGTTGTACACCCTAGGGGCAGCCCCAATATCACCTCCTCTTTTTCCAACCTTCTGAGCTGTCACACTCCATTCCCAATCAGTGGCAACTCGCTGAAAAATTCTAGACTTGATTGAATCCAACTGGAAGTTTCCTCTAGGCCTGCTTTTAAGCTTCTGAGTGATACTGGGGGAAAAAACTCACATCATACACAGATACTGTCACATATTCAACAATACTCTGCTCTTTAAGTCTTCAGAACTCTTTCTTGAAACAGTCTTCTTCTGAAAACCTTCAGTCACTCCCATTTTTCCTTTTAGCTACTGCCCAAGTTCTCTTCTTCTGAGTCACAAACTTCTCAGAAGAGTTACCTGCAGTCATGCTCTCTATTGCCTCACCTCCAACTCCTCAACTCTGTATAATCAGTTTATACACCATCACCTCACAGAGTTGATCTAGACATCACCAGTGGCCTCTGTGTTACTTGCATGTCCGCTTCGCTTGACTTACCAGAAGCACTATCACTGACCTCTTTTTTTCTTCTTTTTAAAAAATTACGGTTCTAAAGTTTGTGCACTTGCCAGAGACAGGCAGAGATGAAAAAAGGAAACTGAGAAAGCACCTCCCAGGGGGCATGGTCATTCACAGTCCTTTCTCTTCCATTCTTCTCTTGGGATTTTGGGCATGCACGCACACATGCTCAGCATGCTGTTCAAGCCATCCGGTCTGGAATTTGCACCACATAGTCAGCCAAGTAGGATCTAGCCACCTTAACTTCTACACCATCTGTTGGATCCTTTTTCTTCTTATGTCACTCTTGCTTTGGATTCTGTAAAGGTGACAAGAAGGTGCTTGACCTATAAGGAATAATAACTGTGGCAAGGTGGTTTGGAGGATAGAGCACAGGCAGTGAAGGCAAGGATCATGGAGAAGCTGCTAGGACCAAGCCTAGGTTATGTTGTATTAATTTATAACAGGTACAATGTAGATGATCAACTGGCCTTCAGGGACAGTGCTGGGCAGCACAGGGATGGGAGGAGACACTAAGGGGAATTTCCCAGAACCAGGGGTTTCCCAGAACCAGGAATTTTCCAGAACCAGGGATTGTGCCAGAATAGCACAAGGCAAGCACAAAAGCCAGTGCCCTGCAGGTGGCTCCCTGTGCTATTGAAAAATCTTGTTTTAGGGGCCAGCTAGGCAGTAGGAGAGACAGTGGGGTGAGGAATGAGAGCTGGGCTGGACCGATCTGGAAGGCTTGAGGGCCTAAGAAGGGGGGCTTGGATTAGAGACAGGAAAGGGAGAAGTTGTATTTCTAGCTTGAAGTTCTTTTTTTTTTTTTTTTTTTTTTTTTTTTTTTTTGAGAGGTTTTTGCTATAGGGCGCGTGCGCCTAGCTTGAAGTTCTTGAGAGTGGAACAGAGTCCTAGAGTATGGTGTATGGCCCTAGGAGGCAGCAAATTTCTGAGAGACCAAAGAAGAGGATAAAGGGACCCCTGACTCTGAGCAGATAAGAGACTGGGAGGCAAAATGAGGGTAGGACACCATAATGGTCCAGTAGGGAGTCAGGGAGAAGGGAAGACTAAATCAGGGTGTAAGGGATGACTGCAGAGGTCTCAGTAGAGAAAGGCAGGCCAAGCTCACTCAGATCAGCCTTCCAAAGCCTGGGATGGGCTTGGCTGAACTTTGGAAAGGGGACCTTCACTGCTGCGGAGCCATTTCTTTCTGATAACATCTTAATTGCCATAGCATCAATGGGAACTTTAGAGACCAGTGTATAATCTGGGTTTAATGTGAAGAGCTAGGAATATGGGTACTATTTTTTAATTTTTTTATTATTTTTTTATTACTTCTTCAAGCGTACCAGAAGAGAAACTCAGATATGGAAATGTACACAGTGTTGTGAGATGTCCTGGCCTGCAGGGCAAAGGATATGGAACCCTGAGTGGAAGTGGGTGAATGGATTGAGAAAAGACAGACACAGACACACACTTAGAGAAAGTGGGAATTAGGTAGAATGGGTGTCTCAATGGAGAATGCCACGGCCCTGAACTGTTCCCAGGATTATTCTTCTATACAGAAATGGGGGATGGAGAAGCCAGGCATGTCCTATTTTCACAGCTGTGGAGCACCTTGCATCCTGTGGTTCTAAATAAGTTTCCCCTGACCCTCTCTGGCTCACACTCAGCTTCCTTTAATTTACACTATCCTGCAGTGCAATAACAGATTACGTTTTTATCAGAGCTTTCGCTTGCCCTGCAGCATAAACACAAAGATCATCTCTACTTGAAAGGTTGCTAGTGGCTAATCCAGGTCTGGCCTCTCTCTACAGTGAGAAAGTAAGCGTTTAGAGATAACCCCATTCACCTACATGACAGTTTATTACTGTCGTCATAAATTAGAGCTGTTTCATTAGTTGTTGACTACCAATTTCCCCCACTGGCATGGAGTTTCATGAGAGGAACGACCTTGTAAGTCTTTCATCACTACATTTGTTGTACATGTGATGGGCTGGTCCCTCTATAAATGTAAGTTCTATAAATGAATGCCTGGAGGCTTATTCCTCTAATCAGGTCTTTTTTTTTTGGAGAGGTTTTTGCTATAGGGCGCGTGCGTTCGCCAGACAGAGAGAGACAGAGAGACAGAAAGTGAGAAGTCACCCCCCAGGGGGGATGGCCACACCGCAATCCCTTCTCCTCCATTCTCCTCTTGGGATCTTGGGCACGCACGCACACGTGCCTGGCGTGAGTTTAAGCTGCCGGGTCCGGGACTCGAACTGCGGTCAACTATGTGGGAGTCCAGCGACATAGCCATTATGCTAACTACTGGTCCCAGGAGGTCTTTATACTTTTAAAAATAGAAGGATGTAGAGATGAAACTCTTGAATTGTCCTGTAAATGTGAATGCTTCTTAGGACATTGAATACATCAGAGATTAAAAAAAAAAAAAAAAAAAAAAAAAAAACAATCACAAAGATGCCCAATAATTCTTAGGAGAAAATAATTAGAAAGGTAGCAAAGAACAAAACATGTAGTCTCAGATGTGATGGTGCTTGAGGATCTGTCATTCATCTGTCACTGGTATACCTTGCCTCTCAGTCTGTCCCAAAATACACATAATGTGTGTCCTGAACTACCACCTTCAGCCTTCCAACAGGTTAGGTGTTCGGTGTACTGCTCCCATAAATGATTTCATCACTCATTCCTTCATGAAGCAGTCATTGACTGAGGCACGCTGCCAGTCCCTGCTCATTAGCCTGTCACCCTGGATATTTGTTTTCTTTGTTATCCTGCCTCCTTGTCTACCAGAGCTTCTCCTTTAGGACAAAGTACACAGTTTCAAAGTTACTTCCAGCTATGCCACATCCCTGCAAATCTTGGTGACATCTATGAGATTGCATTTAGATATCAAGCACCATTTACTACATATTTTACGTGACTCTGCAACACTGCATTTGGTTGATCACTTCTTTCTCATTTCTCCAAGTTCCTCCCACACCTGCTTTACTTACCTTTCCATCTCTCTTCCTGGACATGAAGAGAGGCTCTATCCAGTCCATGTGCTGAAACCTTCTAGAAGGTCTAGTTTTGGAAAATTTTAAGTTTTCTAATAATACTCAAAAGATGTGAAACAAACAAAAAGCTCTCATAGATTTGCTGAGCTGGAAGAAATTAGAGATACCTAAGTACATAGTGTTTAATCCATAATTGCCATTCAGTAAATGTTTACTGAGTTGAATCTAATACACTCCCAATCTGTACCCTCACACTCACACTTTTAGAGATGAGGAAATAAAAACTTAGAGAAATAGAGCATGCCTGTCTGAGTCCCATGGTGGAAGAGCTGGGACTGAAATCTCAGGTTCCCAACTCCTGGGTTAATACTTTTTGCCATCTTTACATCGTTTTTGACAATTCCTAGTCTTCTCTGTTCACCCTGTCTTCTGCTTCTCAAGTTTAGATTTTAAAAACTCTGTCACTTGTCATTCATTTCTTTTTTTTCCTCCCTACTACCCATATTAGATTTTAATAGTTTCCCCTTAGCCATATTGTTTGCTACTTGCCCTCCTTCCCTCTCTGTCTGGGATATTTTCTCTTAACAAAGAGGCCCAGTATCTTCAGTAGGAGCAATTGACAAAGTCAGAAAGAAAGAAAAAAAAAAGGCTTCAAGTTGATGACCCTAAGTATAAAAGGGGACGAGCAGGCTCTACACTCTATAATTGCATTTAGTGTGCCATTCTGAAGGAAGTACTCTAGGTCTTAGGAAGGTAGGCTCAGATGCTAGTCAATTTCTATGTTTTTCCTTCAGAGATACAGAAATCTTCATTTGTACTCACTCAAGAAAAAGGAATGTTAGACATTAAATGTTAAGGATTTGAAGAACTAGTTTAAATTCCCTGTAAATATATCAGAGAAAACTCCAGGTTGGCCACAGTCTTAAATGTGAAAAATAAAACTATAGATACATAGAAGAACATATAGGTGAATACTTTTATGCACCTGAAGTGCACAAGGTGAATTTTTCTAATATGATATAAAAGCAGGAATTATATAAAAAGACATAAATTGCATCACATATAAGTCTGAAACTTTTATCACAGTACACAGAAACAAATTGTGAAAAAAGTTTGTGATATAGATGTCAAAAAGTTAAGTATTAATATATAGAAATTCTTACCAATCTATAAGAAAAAGATAATCAACTCAACAGAAAAAATGAGCAAAGAACATGAATGGAAAAGTCACCAAAAGTTAGTAAAGATTTGAAAAGATCTTCAGTCAAACTATTGATCAGAGAAATACATTGTCAGTGTGAGTATAGATTGGTACACATATTCTGCCAGGAGGTCTGGAAAATTATATGAACTCAACAAGGATGCAAAGGACTATAACCAAGATAGTCATCATAGCCTTGTCTACAAAAACAACACATTAGAAATAATTAAAATTTCTATTAGCGGGATTTAGTTAACTAAATTATTGGCATATTCATACAAAAGAATATTTTCAATGTGTTGAAATTATAATGTAAATCTATATTTACTGTCATTAAATGAATGTCTTCAGCATATTATTGATAGAAAATCAAGTCACAAGAACAATAAGTATAAAACAAACTTTCTTTTTCATGAAAAAAGAAATGTTCTTTGATAAAAACCTGCACCTTCATATGTTAAAATTTTAGTTATGGGTTTTCTAGCATGTGGTTTTAGCGATCTTCTTCTTACCTTTTTAATTGCCTAAATTTTAAATAAATAGTGTTTATTTACTTAATAGCTATTCTTATAGTGCTTATATATTTCAGACATTGTTCTAAGAACTTTAAAAATATGAACTAATTTTCTTAGAACAGGAAATAATATAAATAATAAAGTATTTCCAATGGAGGGGTTGAGTGGAAGGGAGGATCTCAGAAGTGAGAGGATTCTGGATATAATATGAGACTCATATAGAAGAAATTCACCATGTTTTGATTCAAAGCTATCTCCTTTTAATGACACAACAAGGTCAGCAGGTCATGGGAGCCCTATTCCTTTGCCTTTCTCTGATTCCTTTTAGTGATGGGACAACTAATTAGCCATTAAGGATTAACCGAAGAGGGCTTAAGCAGAAGAGCATGCTGGAGCTGAGAGAGGGGGCTTTCAGTCACACAGGCCTGGCTTTGATTCTGGGCTCCACTACTTAAGAGCTGTGTAATTTGGGGCAAGTTGTTTTAGTTTTTGGAATCTCAATTTCCTCATCTGTAAGATGGGGAATAATGTTTATATCATAATTGGACTATCTCCTAAAGTTGAGTTCCTTCTCTTTTCCATCTTCATGTAGGAGCTAGGAAGGCTGACCTTCATCCTCCCTAGATTATCCTAGCACCCTCCAGTCTGAGCCAACTTGGTTCCAGAGCCTTGCTTCCCTCTCTGAGGTTTATTTGACTGCTAGGTTAACTACAGAGAAAACCATGAAGACAACCTCAGCTTGTATGACTGATTTTTGGTCTCGGAGTTTGAAAACTTTGCATTTCAAATGCATTTGTTGTCCATTCTATTAAACCTATCCTATAAGTATCGTTACTAAACATGGTGTTTGACCGCCATGTGGGTAGATTCTATTTGATATAGACTCTGGCCAGAAATGTTTCTGAGGATGGATCCCTTTTGAAAATGATCAGCAAATTCCAAATATTTCTTGATTCTCTTTCTCTCATCCCCAAACTTCCCAGGAATTGCTCCTTTTCTCGAGTTCCCAAATTTTAAACATCTCTCCTTCTCACTTTGTTATCCCATACCTTTGAATATAATACAAACATTTGGAACACACCTGACAGGGCTTAAGACCATGGTCAAGGTTATGCCTAGAAATAAATCCACATATTTTCAATCAATTGATTTTTGATAAAGATGCCAAGAATACACAATGAGGAAAGGACAGTCTCTTCCATAAATGGTGTTGGGAAAACTGGATATCTATATGCAGAGGAATGAAACGAAACCATTATCTCATGCTATATAAACAAATAAACTCAAAATGGATTAAAGACTTAAATGTAAGATCTGAAATGGAAAAACGCTCAGAAGAAAACATAGGGGGAAAGCTATATGGTTTTGGGCTGGCAGCAAATTTTGGCATAAGATCCTAATAGACAAAAAAAAGCAAAAATTGGACTGGAATATATCTAACTAAAAAGCTTCTGCATTTGAAAGAAATAATCAACAGAGTGAAGAGACAGCCTATGGAATGGAAGAAAAAAATATATATATAAATGTGGAACCAGAGTCCCTGTGTTTTATTTTTATTTTTTAGAATGATTTATATAATTTTATTTATTCATTTATTTTGATTTGACTAGAGAAAGACACACACACGGGGGGGGGTGGGGGGTGAGAAAGCAAGCCACCAGGTCCAGAACTTGAACCACAGTCAGTCATTTGGGAATCCAGTGCCTCAACCACCATGCCATCTGCTGGCCCCAATATATATTTCTTTTTAGAGAGATTTTTGCTACAGGACGTATGTTCTTACCAGAGAAACAGAGAGACAGAAGGCGAGAAATCACTCCCCAGGAGGGATGGCCACACCACAGTCCCTTCTCCTCCATTCTCCTCTTGGGGTTTTGGGCATGCACACACATGCACCCAGTGTGAGTTTTAAGTCTCTGGGTTCAGGACTCAAACTGTGGTTGACTATGTGGGAATCCAGCATCATAACTATTATGCCATCTGCTGGCCCCGGAAGAAAATATTTTAAAGCCATACATCTGTTAAGGGGTGTGTATCCAAAATATGTAAGGCACACAAAACTTAACAGCAAGAAGACAAAGAACCCAATTAAAAATGAGCAAAAAATCTATTCCTTGAAAGAAGACATACAAATAGCCAACAAGTCTATGAAAAAATGCTCATCACTAATCATCAGAGGAATGCAAATTAGAAACATAATAAGATACCGCTTCATACCTATTAGAATGACCATTATCAAAAAAGAAGGAAGAGAATAAGAAAAGTGTTAGTGAAAGTATGAAAAGGGAACCATTGTATACTATTGATGGAAATATAAATTGATTGAGTAATTATGGAAAATAGTATGGATGTTCTTCAAAAATTAAACTAAAACTACAATGTGATCTAGCAAATTAAATCAGTATTTTGAAGAAATGTCTGCACTCCCATATTTACTGCATTATAATTCAGTTGCCAAAACTGGAATCAACCTGTGTCCATTAATAGATGAATGGGGGACCAGCAGTTGGTGTAATGGCTATGTCGCTGGACTCCCGTGTAGTTGACTATGGTTCAAGTCCTGGACCTGGTGGCTTAAACTCACGCCAGGCACATGTGTATGCGTGCCCAAGATCCCAAGTGGAGAGTGGAGGAGAAGGGATTGCCACGTGGCCATCCCCCCCCAGGGGGTGATTTCTTGCTTTCTGAATGGATAAAGACAGTGTGTGTGTGTGTGTGTGTGTGTGTACACATCATGGAATACTACTCAGTCTTCAGAAGGAAATCTGGGGGCCAGCTGGTGTTGTGGTGGTTAAGTTGACTGGATCCTACATAGACTGTGCAGTTAGAGTCCTGGACCCAGCAGGTTGAGGAACATGCCAGGTGAGTGTGTGTGTGTGTGTGTGTGTGTGTGTGTGTGTGCGTGTGCCCAAGGTCCCAAAGGCGAGAAATGGAGGAGAGGGGATTGTGGTGTGACCCTGTCCCATGGGGGGGGGTAATTTCTCACTTTCCCTCTCTTTCTCTCTCTCTCTCTCTTTGTCTCTCAGCAAGTGTACATGTAAAATAAAAGAAAGGGGACCAGCAGTTAGCATAATGGCTATGTCACTGGACTCCCATGTTCGACCACAGTTTGAGTCCTGGACCTGGTGGCTTAAACTCATGCCAGGCATGTGTGTATGTGTGCTCAAGATTCCGAGAGGAGAATGGAGGAGAAGGGATTGCTGCGTGGTCATCCCCCCGGGGGGTGATTTCTCGCTTTCTGTCTCTTTGTCTCTCTCTGTCTTTCTGGTTAGCGCATGTGCCCTATAGCAAAAACCTCTCCAAAAAACAAAAAAAAAAAAAACAAAAATACACACACACACACAAAGAAAAAAAGAAAGAAAGAAAGAGAAGGAAAGAAAGAAGAGGAACAAAAGAAAGAGGAAGAAAGAAATGAAAGAGAAAATTCTGCCATTTGCACCATCAATGAACTTGAAGGATATTAAGTGAAATAAGCCAGACACAGTAAGACAAATACTGCATGATCTCATTTAAATGGGGAATCTATTGTTTAGAGATCTATTGTTTAACACAGGACTACAGCGTTCTTGCCACAAAAAATATTAACTATGTTAAATAATAGATCTCGTAATTAGCTTGATTTAGCCATTCTACAATGTATACAAATGTGAAAACATGTTATATACCACAAATATATACAATCTTCATTTGTCAATTTAAAAATTAATTTAAAATAAATTAAATAACATGGAGATATTCATAGGGTTGTGGGGAGTGTATATAAATCACTTAAAGTAATGCCTAGCACTTAGTAAGTACTCAAAAGTGTTAGCTAGTATAGTATCATTCCTATCAAGTCACATGGAGAAATGTGCTAAGAAGTGCCTTTTCAGTACCTAAAGTAGGCATTCAGCATCCTGACTGGAGCCATCAGAATATGGCAGGGCCAGTGACCAGCAGGTAGTGTCTATTCAAGCCCCTTTCTTCTCTGGCCTATAGAAGCTGGAGAAGGACTCTGGCACTGGCTCTAAAGCTCAGGTGACCTGGTCAAGTGCTTTCACTTCTCAGTTTCCAGTTGCCACATCTGTGAAGGGAGAAAGTATACCTGGGTGAATGCAGTAATTTCTGTCAGCTGAGTCAAGGAGAATTATCCTGGCCCAATGTTATGCTGTAGAAGAAACCACTACACCAATTTCCTCTTCAAGATGCACAGGGGCTGTTCTTATTCTTTCTTATGTAATAAGCTCTCTTACAGAACTTGGTGCCTTTCAAAGGATGCTTGTGAAGAGTACTACTGAGGCATAGTCTTCACTGCTGTCAACAATTAAGTCTTGTTATTTCTCTACCTCCAGATCAACTCTGCAGCTGGTCTCATACAAGCAATTGCACTAGTAACTAAGATTTATCTGTTCCTTGAAACATCGTTGTATTTTTTTTTTTCTGCCCATTTTAGGGCACTTGTCACCCTCTCCCTTGAAGTCTAGTTTTGTGCTTATCAAGGTGGCCTTGGAAACCGGAAACAACTTCAGGATAGAGATTCAACTTCTTTACCTTTTAATCCCTGAGCGCTTAACCTAGACCCTATATGGCAATGATTCTGAAAGCACAAAACATCAGTTTTGGATTTACCTTGGGGAGAACTTTGGAAATATAGATCCCAAGCCTTCTTTCCACCTGTATGAATTACAATCTTGGAGGAAGAGGAGCGAGAGTCTGCATTTTACCAGTTGCTTTCAATTATTTAGATGCATGCTATAGTCTGAAGACCATTGGGCTAGAAATTCTAAGTATTTAGTTGAAGGCTCAGTGGGACAGAAGTTATTTTCTCAGTTGCCAGCTAAAAAACTGAACTAGTCAGTTTTAAGATCCTGTTCAGTACTAACGTGTTCTGCTTCCAAGAATAAAATTTTGGAACTTCTCTTTGTCTTTCCAACCACAACAAATTACTTCCATGTACATTTCTGCAGAGTTGACTTCTTAAAGCAAACTCCGGTGTCAGATCCCTTCCGAATGGCTTCAGTGAGTTATTTGGGTAATTCCAGCTTTGGGAAGAATTCCAATCAATCATCAGCAAAATCCCACATGCCATGGAGGAAAGAGCAACTTCTTTTCTTCCTTCCTGGCCTGGGGTTTTGGAAGCAACTTTCTTCTTTCCATGTGCATCCAGCAGGAATGCATTTGGACAGAGAGTGTCCCAGTTTAGGTAGTCATTTGTCACCACGCCCTCCCTGTATTCTTTTTTTTTTTTTTTTGGAGAGGTTTTTGCTATAGGGCGCGTGCGCTCGCCAGACAGAGAGAGACAGAGACATAGAAAGCGAGAAATCACCCCCCAGGGGGGATGGCCACGCCACAATCCCTTCTCCTCCATTCTCCTCTCGGGATCTTGGGCACGCACGCACACGCGCCCGGCGTGAGTTTAAGCCACCGGGTCCGGGACTCGAACCGCGGTCGACTACGTGGGAGTCCAGCAACATAGCCATTACGCTAACTGCCGGTCCCACCCTCCCTGTATTCTTGCACCAGCATCCTTGCTGGTCCCCCCTCCCCTCTTTGATGAGGTAAATGTTCCCACCAGCCCAAAGTTCTGATGGTGGCTCTCCCCTGGGCCACGCTGCCTCCCATAGCTTCCAATCAATCACCTAGATGAGAAATTCCAAGGTCCTGCTTTCTGAATCTGGCTTTGAAGACCCCTGGTGACTTGGCCCTGACCTCTCTGTGCATTCAACAAGCACCACAGGCTCTAGTTCAGTGTTTCTCTAGATGTTGATGGCTGTCTTCAGAGTCACCTGGAAGTGCTTCTAAATTTAAGAGTTCAGCTACAAATGTCAGAAGTAGGATTATATATATATAATGGAGACTAGATTTAGAAGCCAGGCTGAAACAGGATTGGAAGAGACATATTGGGAAACAATGAGGAAAGCTGCTAACATTTGAAGTCAATGGTGGTGAGTTACTGTTAAGTCTCTGTTATTGACTATAAAGTCTGTGACTCTGAATATATCCCTTTTGATTTAACATCTTTCAATGGCTTCCCATTGCCTATAGAATAAAGATAAATACCATTCTCCTTGCTCATAACACGTTTGACAGCATGTTCCCTTCCTATATATTCATCCTCATTTCCTTCCATTCTCTCTGTGTGACCTAATCAATTGTCTGGCATTGCTGGGATACTTGGAATTCTTTTTTTCTTTTTTCAGCACACAAAATTGTTTAATGTGAGCTTTCGCTGTATAAGAGCCTTCACAAGGAAATGAAGTTTCAGAGAAACAGAAATGTGTATTTTTATGCTTTAGTTAGATGAAGAGTAATCAGTTCTTATACAGATCAATGACTTCTTATTCTCTAAAACTTTTTTAAAAGTTTTTTTTTGCTGAATAGTGTGTGCACTCACCAGAGAGAGATGGAAAAAAGAAAAGTGAGAAATCACCCCCAAAAGGGATGGCTATGCTTCAACCCCTTCTCCATTCTCTTCTTGGGATTCTGGGTATATACACACACATACCCAGAGTGACTTTCAAGTTGCTGGGTCCAGGACTGGAAATGTGGTTAGCCATGTGGGAATCCAGAGTATTAACCACCATGACACCTGCTGGTTCCTCCATTCTCAAAGTCTGCTCTTTTTCTTGCCTGGGTGCCATCACTTCCTCTCATCTGTCTCTCTTGCTCTCCAAGACCTCTCTTAATCTCTCCTTGGAATGAAAACTCTCTTCTGTGGGTCCATGGCATCTTTCCCTGTCTTCCTATGGGGTTGGCAGTAGCTTTCTTTCTCTCTGTCTTCATAGGTTCTGAGCAAGTTTGCCTAGTCCTGGAAACTTGAGTTTTGTCAGTATCTTCTGAAGCAAGCACTCACCCAGTCCAGGGCCCCATGTAGAGTGATTATTCCAGAGAAACTTGTTGGATAAATCTATTCATAAAAATATTTAAGTAAGATTAGTTGAGATGAGACTAAAGCAGACCAGATTAAATAATAATAATAATCAAAGATGAGGTGTAATATTTCTGAAAGTCTAGAAGAGAAGAAAGAGATAGAAAGTAAGATCCTCAGACTTCTTCCACAGGGAAGGGTGTGTCACCACAGAAAGGTTGCTTCTGGGGCCAGGAGGTGGTGTGGTGGTTAAGGTACTCGACTTCCACATGGTCAACTGTGATTCAAGTCCTAGACCCAGCAGCTTGAGAATCACACTGGGTAGATGTGAGTGCCCAACATTCTGAGAGGAGAATGGAGAAGGGAGAAGGGATTACAAGTGTGGCCATTCCCCCTGGGGTTGATTTCTCCGTTTCTGTTCTCAGTCTCTCTCCAACGAGTGCACACATCCTATGGCAAAAACCTAAAAGAAAAAAATGTTACGTCTGAGCCAGCCCTATAGCCTAGTGGTTAAGTACTGAACCTGCCACTTCGAGAAATATGCCAGATGTGTGTGTGTGTGTATGTGTGTGTGTGTGTGTGTGTGTGTGTGTGTGTGTGCTTATGCCTTAAATACTGACAGGATGGAGAAATAGAAGAAAAAGGACTATAGTGTGACCATACCTTATTGGGGGGGGGGAGGCTTCCTCCATTTCTCTCTCTCTCTCTGTCTCTTGTGAGCAAACACTCCCAATGGAAAATTTTAAAATATTGAGTCTGCCTATGACTATCTGTGAGAATGTCTCAACCAACTCTGGCCATGATTACCCTACATTCTCAAGAATGGAAACAAAAGTGGGCCTCAGGGTGGGAGTGGGGTGGCAGGGTTAAAAGAACATTTGTACAGGGAAAATATGCTTACAAATGTCTCACTGATGTGTCCCCTGCTTTCAGTAGAGTTCCCAGATGGTCAGCCATTCCAATGACTAGTTCTTCCATGGGTGATGACTGTGCTAGTCTCAGCACCGAGTCTGAGTTTTGTTGGTTTGTTTGTTTGTTTTGAGAGGTTTTTGCTATAGGGCACGTGCGCTTGCCAGAAAGACAGAGACAGAGAGATAAACAGCGAGAAAGAGAAATCACTCCCTGGAGGATGGCCACACCGCAATCCCTTCTCCTCCATTCTCCTCTTGGGATCTTGGGCACACATGCACACATGCCTGGCATCAGTTTAAGCCACTGGGTCCAGGACTCAAACTGCGGTAGACTATATAGGAGTCCAGTGATATAGCCATTATGCTAACTGCTGGTCCCCCAAGTCTGAGTTTTTGACATGTACTACCATATTACTATAGCAATCTACTAACAAATCACTTGTATCCTGTATCTGGAGAGCAGTAAAAATCCAATTATTACTCATAAAAGTCCAGTAAATTGGTTGTAGAATGGCATGCCACAACTCAGAGAAAAAACAACATTGCCAACCTTATATAGATATCTCAAATGTGGTATTCTCTGTTGAAAATGATGAATATGGTATTACCATTGATTTGACTGTCACACACTGCACACACGCTTTGAAAATCCATGCTGTGCCCTACAAAGATGCACAAATAAATGTAAATAAGAAATTATAAAGTAAAATTTAAATCTAAAAGGTGCTTAATAAGTTCTTTATTTGGAAAAAGAGAAAAGCAACAACAAAAAATCCTTGGCTATGTGGTTGCTGGATTTCTTATAATCTTGATCAATGAAAATCTCTCATGGCTTCAATTATCATCTCTACAAGGTATTCATTCCACAGTGCTTTTGTTAGTTCCAATATCTTCAGGATCCCCAGTTCCCTTCTGAGTGGAGAACACCACCTAAGTGTCCATCTTGAACTCTCACACTCAATGTACCTAGACTGAAACTCATCCTTCTCTCTGTCACATCTCCCACACCAACCTGTCTCACTCTCCTCCACTTACCTCTATTTTGTTAAAGTCAAACCATCCTCAAAGCCTCAAGGTCAAATGTTATCTTCGACTATTCTCTATGCCTTGTTTCCTATATGCAATTGGTGAACACCTTCTATTAATTCAACTTCCCTAATATCTCTCCTCTCAATTCTCAGTGCTGTGGGTATTGTACCTATCTCATGGCTAGTCACCTGAAATAATAATTTTGGTTGCCAAATCCTTGCTTGAAATCTTAAATTGTTCTCTATTTCCTAGAAAAAAATTGCCTTAATTCTTCAGTCTTCCATTCAAAGACTTTCACACTCCAGTCCAACTTTCCTTTCTGATGTTATTTTCTCTATATTCTTTTTTTGGAGAGGTTTTTTTCTGTAGGGTGCGTGTGCTTGCCAGAAAGACAGAGAGAGACAGAGAGACAGAAAGCAAGAAATCACCCCTCAGGGGGGATGGCCACGCTGCAATCCCTTCTCCTCCATTCTCCTCTCGGGATCTTGGGCATGCACGCACATGCACCCGGCGTGATTTTAAGCCACTGGGTCTGGGACTCAAACCACGGTTGACTACATGGGAGTCCAGGAACATAGCCATTATACCAACTGTTGGTCCTATATTCTTTTTAAAAAAGATTTACTTATTTAAAATTTTATTTGTCACCATTATTCTTCAATTTTGGCCAGAGAGAGACAGACAGAGAGAAAGGGTTTGGGTTTGAACTGTGGTTGGACATGTGGGAATCCAGCATCTCAACCACCATGCCACCTGCCAGCCCCTATCTTCCCTATAGTCTAACTAAAATTAATTCCTTGCATTTCTCTCAATACACCCTGAGATTTATTCCCTACATAATTTCATTAATTTTTTTCATGAATGTGTGTGTGTGTGTGTGTGTGCGTGCATGCATGCACATGTGTGCTGTGTTTTTAAACAAAGTTTCATGATGTCTCAATCCTTCTGCCTCAGCCTCCCAAATAGCTGGGACTATGTGTGTGTGCCACCATGCCAGGTTTTTAGAGTGGGCCAGAAATTGAACCCAGGACCCCCGCATAGCCTCAGCCTGCTGAGCAACAGCTTCCAGGGCATGCTACCATGGCTGGACTTGTTCATTTTTTAAAGCAAATATTTATTACATGCATTAGGCCTTGGGATTTTTATCATATTCCTTTCTGCCTAAAAGGCACTTCTCTTCATTTCCATATTTCCAACCCTATCATTTTTTAAAAACTCAGCTCAAATGCCACTCCCTTCAAGAACACTTCTCTGAACCTCAACCTGAAAGTAATTTATCCTACCTTAGAATGCCCATGGCACATCATCCTCACTGCTCTCAAAGCATCTGTCACTCTTTGCTTGGTACTTGTGTCCATAGCTCTTCTCCACCACTGGATCAAAAGCACCTCAGAAATGAGAGCAGTGTCTAATTCCATTCTATGTTCACTGTTTTGCACATGTTGGGCATTCAATAAATGCTTAATAAATGAAAAATGAATGAGTGAGGCTTGCCCCTCTGTTTTCTCATTATGCCTCTTTAGAAGCAAAAGGTAGTGTTTGAGAAGACAAGCATGCTGAGAACTAGGGTGGCTATGCAAAGCTGGTGCAAGTGTTCTGAAACTAGTTTGAGACCAATGAGAACATGGAGCAAATAAGTACTGACAGCAGCCTTGTGTTACCGCACAATGCACTAATTTTATTTCATAATGCTGAATCTATGGCATTACAGAAAGGTGGGACTTAGAATGTTATTCTCTTTAAACAGCAGGCACATTTGTAAGCCATCTTGCAAGGTTTCATCGAAAATGATTAAAATGGGGACCAGCAGTTAGCGTAATGTCTATGTCTCTGGACTCCCATGTAGTCGACCGCAGTTCGCATCCTGGACCTGGTGGCTTAAAACTCACGCTGTGTGCGTGTGCGTGCGTGCCCAAGATCCCAAGAGGAGAACGGAGAAGAAGGGATTGCAGCGTGGCCATCCCCCTGGGGGGTGATTTCTCGCTTTCTGTCTCTCTGTCTCTCTCTGTCTGGCGAGCGCATGTGCCCAATAGAAAAAAAAAAAAAAAAAAAAAAGGATTAAAATGGTTTTTAAAGTCTTCTTGGGTTTGAAAAAGATTAAATTAAGTTATGCACAAAGTTCATGTCTGAGGAATACCTCATTTCCATTAATGCTGGATAAATGAAGACTTACTCTGAAAGATTAAACCGTTTATTTTGTATATCTAATTTCTCTTTCCATTCCCTTTGCTCTTTAGTATGTTCTGCATTTTAGTGAAGGAAAAGAGAAAGATGCTTTTAAATCCTCTAATTAAATGTCAAACCACTACCCAGGTAGCCATAGGACAGTGTCCTCAGCACATCTGTCAGAGCTGCTATTCATCAACCTTCCCCTTCTAGGCAGAAATGTGATTATCTCTTGGAACGCTGTCAACAATTTCTAACTGCACAAAGTTGATCTAGTTTGATATTATTCACTAAGGGATGTATTTACTGGAAACATGATGGATTTAAAAAACCATATTCTGATTGTCTTTTGGTTATGGACCAGAAATTAGTACTTGAAAATGTTGACCTTTCTTCCTTTTTTCTGGACCTCAGGTTCACAAATCAGATTAATTGTGTTAATGATAAATTTTCATCGATGACACTTTATCATCCTCAGATCATGCAGGGCTTTATATATTTACTTAAAAATACATAATAAACACCCTTGAACCTACCATCCAACCTAAGAACTACCAAGAACTTACATCAACTTACATGCTCCACCCATCTCCTTACCCTGCTTTCTTCCTCCCCCATGAAAGAAAAGTCTAATCATGAATTTTCTGTTTAACAGCTCCTTTTTTTTTTTCCCCCCCTTGGTCTTTTCTTAGATTTTTTTCCCCACATGTATATACTCCTAAACAATATATTGTTTAGTTGGTTTATTTCATTTGATAAGTATATCAATGTTAAATAGTGCTCTAGAACTTGTTTTTTATGATTCAACTTTATGCTATATCCAGCTATACTTTTTTTTTGGTAACTGAAATTCATTACTTTTCACTGTTACAGAATATTTCAATGGGTGAATAATCATTTTTTTCTTCTATTGCTGGGACTTTAGGTTGTTTACAGTTTTAATTTTTTTCCCTTTATTTTTATGTATGTCCACATATACAAGAATTTCTGAGTCTTGGCTATGTGAATTTTATACTTTTCCAGTAAATATCAAGTTGTTTTCCAAAGTGGTTGACCTATGTTCACCAGCAATGTGTAAGAAATTCTGCTCTTAATGTTAGTGTAATATTATTGATCTTTCCTTTTATGGTTAATGCTTTTTGTGTCCTGTTTAAGAAATTTCTCCTTACTCAAAGATGAGGAAAACTTTCATCTGTATTACATAAGCTTTGTCTCCATTTGTATTTAAGTTTTGTCTCCATTTGTATTTTTATTTTAAAATGTATATTTGATAAATAAAAATGGAAACACTTAAGGTATACAACATGATTTTATATGCATATATATTGTGAAATGATCACCATAACCAAATTAACACCTTTACCACCACCCATGCCATACAGGACTTATTCATCTTGTAACTGAAAGTTTATACCCTTTGATCAACATCTCCAATTACCCATAGCCCAACACACACACCTCCCCTAACCCTTGATAACAGTTGTTTTACTCTCTGATTCTATGAATTTGATATTTTTAGATTCCACATGTAGATGAGATCATGTGGTATTTTTCTGTGCCTGGCTTATATCACTTAGCACAGTGTCCTGCAGGATCATCCATGTTGTCATAAATGACAGAACTTCCTTATTTTTAAGGCAGAATAATATTCCTCTGTGTGTGTATCACATTTTCTTTATCCTTTTCTCTATTGTCGACACATAGGATTTTCTATATTTTGACTATTGTGAATAATGCTGCAATGAGCGTGGAGATGCAGACATCCCTTTGCAATACTGATTCATTTCTTCAGATATATTCCCAGAATTGAAATTGCTTCATTTTAGCAGTTTTATTTTTAAATTTTTAAAAAGTTTTGCTATAGTGCATGCATACTTACAGGAGGGAGGGAGACAGAGAGGAGACAGAAAGTGAGAGAGTACCCCCTGTGGGGATGGTCATGCCATAATCCCTTCTCCATTTCTCCTGTCAGGAGTTGGACATGCACACACATGTTTCTGGTGTGTTTTTCTCTATTTTTTTTAAAGAATTATTTTATTCATTGTTACTATCACTATTATCATTATCATTTTCCAATTTGCTACATGGCATGTGCATTCACCAGAGAGAGATAGAGACAGAGAGAGAGAGCGTGAGAAAGTGAAAAAGTAAGCCACCAGGTCCAGGACTCAAACTGTGGTTGGTCATAGAGTTCAGCATCTTAACCACCACACCATCTGCTGGCCCCTAGCCCAGTGTGTTTTTCAAACCACTGGATCCTGGACTTAAACTGCACAGTGGCCATGGGGGAATCCAACCACCTTAACCACCATGCCACCAGCTGGCCTGACTTTTTTTTTCTTAATTTTAGGTACTTTCCTACTCTTTTCCATAATGACTGTACCGATTTGCCATCCCACCAACAGTGCATAGGGTTCCACTTTCTCCATGTCCTCATTGACACTTGTTATCTCTTGTCTTTTTGATAATCGCTATTCTAATGGGTGTGAGGGCCTATCTCACTGGGTATCTGACTTGCATTTTCTTGATGATTAATGGTATTTCATGTACCTGTTGGCTATTTGCATGTCTTCATTTAAAAATTGTCTGCCATTTTAAAAATCAGATTGTATTTTTTTGTTTCTTCGGTTGTCTTTTGCTATTGAGTTGTCCGAGTTCCTTATACATTTTGAATATTAACCCTTTGTCAGATGTTTGGTTTGCAAATATTTTTTCCATACGTTGCTTTTTCATTTTATTGATTATTTCCTTTGTTGTGCAAAAAAATTTTTAGTTGAATGTAATTTGTCTTAATTATTTTTACTTTATTCCCTCTGCTTTTTGTGTCATATCAAAAAAATCATTGCGCAGACCAATGTCATGTAACTTTCCCCCAGTATTTTATTCTAGGAGTTTTGTGGTTTCAGATCTTACATTTAAGTCTTTAATCCATTTTGAGTTAATTTTAGTTGTAAGACAAGGCTCCAATTACATTCTTTTGTGTGTGGATATCCAGTTTTCCCAATACTGTTTATTTAAGGGACAATTCTTTTCCCATTGTATATTCTTGGCACCACTGTCAAAGGTTAGTTGACCACTTATGTGCACATTTATTTTTGGGCTCTCTATTTTGTTCCATCAGTCTATGTGCCATGCCATTTTTATTACTATAGCTTTGTAACATTGTTTGAAATCAGGGAGTATGACGCCTCCAGCTTTGCTCTTTATGTTCAACATTATTTTGGTTATTTGTTTTTTTTTCATGGTTTTCATATGAATTTTAAATACCATTGCAATTTTAATAGGGATTGCTTTGAATCTATAGATAGCTTTGGATAGTATGGATATTTTGATAATATTAGTTATTGCAATCCATGAACATAGGACATTTTTCCATTTTTTTTAGTTTTCTTTGATTGTTTTCACCATTGCCTTACAATGTTCAGTGTATAGATCTTTCATATCCTTCATTAAATTTACTCCTAAATATTTTATTCTTTTTTTTATCTTATTGTATATTTTCTTAATTTCTTTTAAAAAGAATTATTTACTTAATATTATTTATTATTATTATTATTACTATTTTTTTAATCTGACCAGAGAGATAGAGAAAGTGAGAAAGCAAGCCATCAGGTCTGGGACTTGAAATGTTGTTGGTCATGTCGGAGTTCAGTGCTTTAACCACCATGCCACCAGCTGGCCACTCTTAATTTCTTTTGAATAGTTTATTTTTAGTATATAAAAATGTAAACGATTTTTCTTTTGTGTGTGTGTGTGTCATGTTGTTTACAACTGATTTTTGTAAGTTGATTTTGTAAGTTGATTTTCCTGAAACTTTACTGAATTAATTTGGTAGCTCTAATGATTTTTTTTGGTAATGTTTTCAGGATTTTCTATCTGTAAAATCATATCATTTGCAAACAGAGATGCTTTTAGCTTCTTCCCTTACAATTTAGATGTCTTAAGTTTTGTTATTGACATTCGTGTCTTGAATCCATCTGGACTGTTTTTGTTTTGTTTTGTTTTGTTTTGTTTTGTTTTGTTTTCTGAATGATGTGAGACAGGGACCCGTGTTTTTCTCTGTATGGATAACTTTTTTATTTTTCAGCTCTGATTATTGGGTAGTCCTGAAAGTATTTGCATCTAATCCTTTTGGGTTGTTAATTTTTCTTTGAGTTTTCTAGTGCCAACATTGTTCTAGCTAAACTAAAGAAAGTAAGGTCTTCCACATCTAGACCAGTGTAAGAACAGGAAGTGGTGGTGGTAAAAGTGTATGACCTTATCCCCTTTTCTAGCTGTCCGGTGAGATTGGCATCGGAGACATACCATGTACTCCTTTAGAGCACTGACTTAGATAGCTCTGGATTCAAATTCCAGTTTGTCCACTTACAAGAACATTGGGCAAGTTTCTTAATCAATTTGAGCCTTGTTCCCTTGTCTGAAAAATGAGATTAAGGATATACTCACCTCATAAAACCACATGAGGAATAAGGAGAGAACCCAGGGCCAAGCTAGTAAAGGACCTAGCTAAGGGCTCAGCATGCGTAGTATGATTGAGTGAGGAGAGCTCAAATTATTATTAGGAACAAATTATTATTAAGACTGACACCATTACTTCTGTTCTTGTTTGCAAGTGTAGTCAAGGTGATAAAAGAGCATCCTTGATATATGAACCTATGTATCTTTTATACCTATATATCTCTTACATATCTATATACCTGTCTATATACAATCAGGTCACTTGACAATGGGGATATGTTCTGAGAAATGTATCATTAAGTGATTTTACTATTTTGTGAACACTCTAGAGTGTACTTACACAAAACTAGATATAGCTTACTACACATCTAGGCTATATGGAATTTCCTAGGCTAAAACCTGTACAACATGTTACTGTACTGAATAGAGTAGGCAATTTTAGCACAATGGTAAGTATTTGTGTATCTAAACATAGAAAAAGTACAGTAAATATATATATAAAAGATAAAAAATGGTATACCCATATAGGTTCTTACTATGAATGGAGCCTGAAGGACTGGAAGTTGCTCTGGTTAAGGCAGTTAGTGAGTTGTGAGGACATGTGAATGCCAAGGACATCATTGTACACAACTGAAGATCTTTATAAACACTACATTGTACACTTAAGCTACACTAAATTTATAAGAACATTTTTTTCTTTCTTCAATAATAAGTTAACTGGGCCAACAGGTGGTATCATGGTTAAGGTGTTGGACTCCCACATGGCTGACTGTGGTTTGAATCCTGGACCTGATGGCTTACTTTCTCACTTTCTCTCCCTCTCTCTCTTTGGTGGGTGCACATGCCCTGTAGCAAATTCTGATTCTAGTGCATGGAAAGTCTGAAGACCTAACCATATAGCATAACTGACAGAAACAAAGAGGGTGGCGGGTACATGCAGAGAGAGAGAGAGAGAGAAAGAGAAGTCCTGTTGATCTCTTATAACAACTGGCTCTTGCAAGAACTAACCCTTTCTTATGAGATATAGAACTCATTGAGTATTTTGAGACATCACTAATCTATTTATGAGTCTCTATGATGCAATCAGCATGAACTGATCACTGCTCACTAGACCTTACCCTGGGACACCATGATGAAATTATCTTTTTACTTCATACCTGTATAATACAGTCAGTATAGTCAAGTGCCAGCATGTGAATTTCTTTTTTTTTTTAAAGTTCTCAAATTTTATTTTTCAAGGTAACATCCTTGCTGCAGAGTAAGTGTACAATCAGAATTAGCAATTCAGTTCTAGTTCCCTGACCAAAATGTCTCTTATAGAAATGAACAGTTCAACCCATATCCACGTCTAATAAAATATGATTTAAGGATTTGAAAACTAGATTCTATTAACAAATCTAAACAATAACGACCCATTCGAACATCTCGCGCTCAGGCCCCAGCATGTGAATTTCTGAGGGGACATATTCAAATCATAGCAGAGGGAGAAACACTGCGTTGATACTGGGATGAAGATCATCAATATAAGAAAAATGGCAGGAGCATTATCAACAAGCAAAATCTTAAAAGGTGTGTTATTCTTCATACAGTATTTCTGAATTTCATTAGCACAGATATTTGGGAGGGCATCTTGGAAGAGGGGCTGTGTCATCCATGACTTCTTATGGCTTCTATAACACATTGGCAGTTTGATTACCACTATTCCTGAAGGCCCCAGGGTTCTCACTGTGCCAGATCACAGAGTTTCAATTTGTAGCCTGCAGCATTGTTCCTAAGAAAGACTGTGATTCCATTTCTAAAAGCCTTGAAACCTGGCATTGACTTGGCCTCCTTATGGATGAAAAGCCTTTCAGGCATCCATTTTCAGAACAGAGAGGTTTTATCCATACTGAAGATTTGCTCTGACAAATAATTTCCTCTCACAATCAGCTCATCTATGATGTCTAAAAATTCTTCAACTTCCTTCACATCAGCTCTCACAGACTCCTCACTTACTTTCACATTATGTAAAGAGTAACTATTCTTGAATTGTTTAACCAGCCCAGAGCTAGCAGTAAAGTTAAAATTGTCATTTCCAGCCTATTTTTCAACATTTCAAACTTTCTGCTTTGATTGTGATCATTAGGTGCTGAGAGGGATACATTTCTGTGTGTGGTCTTCAGTTCATTAGAACTTTCTCAATATTTGATACAAGCCCTTGTTGAATTTCTCTTGATCTTGTTGCTTTCAATGAAGCAGATCCTTTAACAGCTTCCATCATTTAGTTCTTGTTCTTCAATATTGAAACTATGGTGGGTGGGACATGCTTGATTGGCAAGCAATAGCCATCACTATTTCCTCACCTTTGTAGTCCTTAATCACTTCATTTTCATTTCCAGGTTAATTCTTCAACATGGTCTCTGATTAGCAAAATTAGCAGTGGATTTGGTATGCTTAGGAGTCATGATGAACAAATAATACAAGATTAATTCAGACATAAGAGGAAATGATACAATCAAGTGTTACAGTAAACACAAGATATATAAAGCTGTTGTAGTATAACACAACATCCTATTTTGTAGTCAACTTACTTTAAGTTATTTCATGTGCCTTTTCAAGAAACAGAAAAGAGAGAGAGAGAGAGAGAGAGAGAGAGAGAGAAAGAACTCTGACCCCCTCAGCCTGCCAGTTAGCCAAGAGCATAGGTGCATATGAGTGCAACTAGCATGTTCGGGTCTATACAGGATCCTAACTCAGGTCTCCCATGTAGCTCCAACATTGTGCAGCAGTGCCCTATGACCTGTGTCACTGTGGCTAGGCTTCAAACTTTTTTTTTTTTTAATAACCGAGAGTATGCTCTAAAAATGGTCAAAAGTACGGTGTAGTAAATTCATAAATTAGTAACATAGTCATCTATTATCATTATTTAGTATGTACTGTCCATAACTGTATATGCTATACTTTTGCATGACTGACAGTATAGTAGGTTTGTTTACCCCAGGCTCACCACAACCATGTGAATAATGTGTTTTACTATGATGTTACAATGGCTATAGTGTCACTAGGTGACAGGAATTTTTCAGCTGCATGTTAATCTTATGAGACCACTGTGTATATGGAGTCTGTCATTGGCTAAAACATTGTTATGTGGTACATGACAGCATAGCTATACATATCTGTATCATCTGTACCCAGTGCTTGACTAGAAGAAATAAGGTGTCAGTGACCAAGAGATTCAGGGACAGAATGTCAGAACATAACTGCAACTACTGTTGAGGGTAACTGATATGGATTCCTTTCAGGTTTTGCCAAGGCCCATTGTTTAGCTTTCATTCCTTACTAAAGCTTCTGAACCATGCTTTTAAAACAAGGACGGTCTTTTCAGTTGCCCATGAGGCCCACACCCTAACTTTTACATCCTAGGCATTATTTTGGCACTTCCAGATTGAGGTATAGTTTTCCGTGGTCATTAAAAACAGAATTTACTGGAGCTAGCAGGCAGTGGGGGTGGTTAAGGTGCTGAATTCCCACATGGCTGACCACAGTTTGAGTCCCAGACCTCGAGGACTGAAAATCACACTGGGCATGTGTGCATGCATGCGTGCCCAGAATCTCAGGAGGGAAATGGAGGAGAAGGTATTGTGACATGGCCATCGCCCCCCTCCACACACACACAGTACCCCTGGCAGGTGATTTCTCACTTTGTTCTCTCTGTCTCTCTCCAGTGAATACATGCATTCTATGGTAAAAACATAAACAGAACAAAACAAAAAACCAAAACCCAGACTTTACTAAGCCATGTAGAAAAGGATGCCCCAGTTCTTATTTTTTTAGGGTGCTATGGTAAAACTTTTGTCTGCTAAGGTCATTCTTAATATTATTTGGTTATTTTATCTCTCTTGAACTTTCTTAGGAATCTTCCCCTCAGGAACTAGTATACAAGAAAAAGAACCTTGAACTCTGTGTCCTTCACAATGTTTGCACATTTACTTTTCCAGAAGGGTTCCACTGTTTTACATGTTCTCCAGCTAAGACATAAAGGTCTTCCTCACCTGTATACTTTCCAGAACTTATTACTGGTACATTTTTTTCTTATTGATGCAAAGCATATTAGTGAGTAATTACATCTTTTTGCAAATTTAATTTGCATCTTGTAGGAATATGGGATTTGTAAATCATATTCATTTTTGTTGCTCTAATGATATCAGTGATCAATTTGATGTCCTCAGGGAAGAACAGGGCTATTTTCTTCCTTTTAAAAGCATTATACACTGTGAGCACAGGTGTTAGATTTCAATAGGAAAACATGGTTGGTTGTCTTGCAGATGAGACTAATGCAGGCATTCTCTCTCTCTGGGTGACTGTAAGGTCCATTGAAAAGAGCCCTGAATTTAGAATCTAAAGCCCTGGGTAGCAGTGCTCCTGCCAGTCTAATTAGCTGTGTGACCTTGGATGAATCTTCTACCTCTCTTTGTCTGTATTTTCATCTGGAGGACAGGGATATGGATCCTTGCCTGGGCTATTTCATTGGGTTAGTGTGTGAGCCATGGAACACAATGCAAGTGGAAGCATCTCAACACTATTATCAGTGTCATCATCACCGCTGCCACCAGTATAATCATTAGTGGGTGTCCAGATGTTGAACAGGGAGAAAATATCCCGAGGCTATCAATAGACACAGCTACGACTCAAAGCGTAACAGCAATAATAACATCTAACCTTTGATGAGCTCTTACTATGTGTGCCAGGCACTATACTAAGTACCTTACATGTTTCAACTCATTGAATCCTCACAGAAATCTTATAAGTGCATGAATTCCTTCATGTTTCACAGAAGGGAACTGAGGCACAGAGCAGGTAAGCAACTGGCCTAGGTTGGCACTGGAACTGAATCCAGTCATCCTGCCTCTCAGCCTATGCACTAGTGCTCGGCTCTTAGAGTTTACCTGAGCTATCATAACGTGTGATGAGAGCTCTGTACATGTGAAGAACATTTTCACAGTTTACAGAATATTTTCTTATTATTTTATACAGGTTGAGCATCCCTTATCTGAAATGCTTGGGACCAGAAGTGTTTTTTTTGTTGTTGTTGTTTGTTTTTGTTTGTTTGTTTGTTTTTTAGATTTTAGAATATTTGCATATACATAATGAGATATCTTGGGGATGGCACCTAAATCTAAACACAAAATATGTTCGTGTTTCATATACATCTTGTACAAATAGCCTGAAGGTAATTTTATACAATATTCTTGTATTACCATATTTTGACAGTGACCCATCTCATGAAGTCATGTATGGAACTTTGGCAGCACTCAAAAAGTTTCAGATTTTGGAGCATTTCAGATTTCTGCATGTTCAACTTGTATAAACCTCACACCTGATTCATTTCATAGATTGAATAAAATAGCTTCAATATTTTAATCAAACTTATCCAGCTAGTTAGTGATAGATATTACCTAAACTTCAGATGGGTCTCTTTCCACTGCCTGTCACTGCCTCTGTAGGTGAATTGATGGATTCCTACTGGTAATCTCATTCTACTGACCTCATTGTCCCATATTTGCTTTTGTTTTAAGGAAAGAATGCCTAAACCATAAAGCTACATCTCCAATGAAAACCTTCCAGAAAAATGGATGCCTTTTTCAATCTTTTCAACATCTGATTTCTCAGAGAATCCTAAGTCAATACCGCTGGGAGGGGTCTTAATTCTCTCCGATATGAAGACCACAAGATGCTCATTGAATGATTTTTCAAGTCCCAATGTAAGGAACCTATTTTTATATAGCCTGTGACTAAAAGGAATCCAACCAAATATTTGAAGGATATTAAAAACAGTCATCTTAATCATTACTTTTATGCATGCATGTAGCCATGTTGTACTAATATACATAGTGTGTTTATTTCTGAGAGACTTGGTATTTGGTAAAAGACACTTGACTATTAAGATAAAAGACATTCTGCTAATGAAAAAGCTGACACTTGCCCATGTCAGCTCCCTGAAGACCACCTATAATATATGGAATTCCAGTGCCCTTTTTTCTCCCCTTCCCGTTTTCTATTTGCCTTTTGTTCTCTACAAGTTGAGAGTTTTCAAATATAGCATGAGATTTGAGTGCATAAAGCAAGACTGTGGGAGAAGTGTGTCTAAAGCAGGTTAATAAAACATCTCTATGTAGTTGACACTTAGTAAAAATTAATCGGTCATATCTCTGATCCTTCAGAACACACTCTTAGATCACTATTTCATTAAGACCTTTAAATCATTTATTGAATTTTACTCAGGAAATACCTCGATAATTTTTTAAAAAAAGGAGTTTATCTCTTCTATGACCAAGACAGAGAGAGGGAGATAGCAACCTTAACAGTGTCTCCACACCATGATCCACCCTCAGCTTTAGCAAGTGTGCACCTGGGATGCTCAAGGAGATCTTTAGACTTGAACTGGGAACATTCCCATGTAGCATTGACCTGCAAAGCATCATGTTTTACCACTACTCTACCATCTGACCTTATCTTTACCTATTAAAGTAAGTGGTTGAGGTGTGAGAATGTTTCTCCTCAGAACACTCATTGGGACTGTTTGGGTTGTGTTAAGTTTCCTCTTGATATTAGTGAGTTTTCCCCCTAAGAATCATTCTCTAAGCTTTGAAGATGGCTTGAAAGTAGTTTTTGGAAACCCAATTCTGAAAATAGAAAAGACTCTCAAAGGCCTGTGCCTAGAGCTCTTCAGTAACAAGGCTACCCAGTTTGTAGCCTTATTAGGGGATCTCAGTCTCTGTTCTCCCTTTTTCCCCTCAAAGAAAAACTGCTAAAGTATCAGAATGTCAAAACTCTATTGACGGAAGAATCACAGCTGGAAGGACCTCTTCAGCTGGCACAAGCTTCCTTGCAAAGAGGGGCTCAGTAGCAGTGAGAGCCTTTGGGTTCCAATTGAGAGAATCATTTCAAGAAGAAGTTTCCAAGTATATACAGGGATGATCTAGTCAAGGTTGGATGACATCTTGGTTGCAATGCTGTCAGGGGGTTGGAGTGACACTCAATGGCTATTCAAAGTCTTGGGAAGTCTTAAAATTTTAGGATTTCACACTTTTTGCTAATGGCAGACTATGCAAGAAAGTGAATGTGGCAAATGACTGGGGAACTTGTACAGTCAAAATAGACTGAATTTTTTTTCCAGACCAAATTCTTCTAATATTTTTATTGAATTAAATCTGGATAATGGTAATAGTTTAGGACTGGTCAAGATTTTAACCTCAAAGAATATCTGGGTAAGATGAAGTACCATTGAAAAGTGTTTCATAACTGATATGTAGATACCTTATTCACTTGATTTTCTGTATATTGGCCAGTCCCATTATCTTTCTGTTCCTCCGATCTCTTTTCAAGGACAAATGTGCCTTTCAACTGCAAATAGTGCATTGAGCTTACAGCTTGTGAGCCAAGGTCATGTTCTTCCTTAGCAGCTCCCAGCTTGTGACTATGTATGGTGAGGACATTAGGGCCTGGCCAATTCTGCCTAAAGTGGAATTGCTGAAAGAGGTAGTCTTTTTGTACTGTGTCACTTTGTGCACAAAAGGGGCACAGATTCTCTGTAAGCTCAGGGAAAGCAACACTATGACAAGAAGCAGAATGGCTGTAGTAGACAGACTAAGCCCAATTTTTGGAAAAAGGCAAAAACTGTAAAGAAGATTGTGCTGAGGCAATTTTAAAAATAATAATATTAAATAAAATTAAATAAATAATTCTTAAAAAAAATAAAGAAACTACCTAGTAGACCACTTCACTTTATAAAGGTGGTAACTAAGGGCCAGAGATGAGAGATTTGTCAGAGGTCACAGAACAAGTGAGTAGCAAAGCTGAAATAAGAACCCTGATCCTTTGAGTTCGATGCTCTTCTAGTGTAGCACTTAAAAAAATTCTGTCCAATGTGGTCTTACATTTGTGACAAGGAATCTACCTTCTTAATCTGAGTAGACATTTTTAGAGGCTCTGAAACCTCTGAAAAAATAAAAACAGAGGTGTCAAAGTCAGTATCTTTAATCTCTGCTTAATTTGGCACATACAGTGCTCACTAAAGCTGAACTATGCTGCTCACTGTTAAACCACTTAGGAAAACTGTTTGAACTTTTGTCGTGTTCAACTTTGGTTTATATATATATATATATAAAATCTTTTAATTTCTTTTATACATTCAATCACTATATATCACTTAGCTTGTAAAATGAATTTTCCAACATGAATACATTTCACACCAGTCCAGTTGGGGATACTATTCATATTATCATCAACAGATAATAATCCATTTCTGTGTCCCATAGATGTCTTGCTCTCTGTTTTTCTCTTTAATGTCTTTCATCACACTTTCCTCCTTCTCCCACCCTCTTCCCACACTGTATCTAGTATCTATAACCATTTTCCATGTTTCTATATCCTCTAATCATTCAGTTTCAGCCATAGAGTGCAGATAGTCGGTATATATTAAGTGGAGACATACAACATCTCTTCTTCATAACCTGGCTTGCTTCACTCAGCAGTAAATCTTCCATATTTGTCCACTTTCTATCAAAATCCAGGGTCCTGTTGTTTTGTTATGGCTGAGTAGTATTGCATAGAGTATATGTGCCACACTTTTTCAATCCATTCTTCTGTTCATGGACATTTGGGTTGGTTCCATGTCTTAGCAATTGTGAATAATACCTCAATAAACATAGATGTACAAGCACTTTTCCAACTAAGGGTTCTCCTGTCCTTTGGGATCCAGCAGTGGGATTGCTGGATCATATGGTAGTTCTACTTATAGATCTTTGAGGAATCTCCCTATTGTTCTCCACAGTGGCTGGACCAATTTACATTCCCACTAGCAGTGTAGGAGAGTTCCCCTATCACCTCACCCCAGCCAGCACTTATCATTTATTTATTTATTTTTTTTTAATCTTAGTCGTTCTGACTGGGGTTAGGTGGTATCTCATTGTGTTTTTGATCTTCATCTCCCTTATGATGAAGGATGTTGAGAATTTTTTCATGTGCCTTTTGGCTATTCGTATATACTCCTTAGAGAGTTGTTTTTTTTTTTCAGCTCATTTCCCCATCTTTTAATTGGGTTGATCAGTTTTTTTCAGGTAAGCTGCTTGAGTATCTTGTGTATTCTGATTATCAGTCCCTTATCTGAAGCATAGTTTACAAAAATATTCTTCCATTCTAAGGGTTGTCATTTCACACTAATTGCTGTTCAGAAACTTCTTAATCCATTGCTGTGTTCAACTTCTAAATCTAGTGACTTCACCCCCACCATTGAGATCCTGACATTAAAAAGTTTCAGAACCTTGGCCTCCCTGTATCCTGCTTACCACTCTGGGTTTTCCATGGAGTCAACCCAATGCACCTCTTTATTCCTGTCTAGAACTTCTGCCTTGTCTCTCTGAAATCTTTCTTAGCTTAGGGAACCAGATTGATGATGACTGGAAAGGAAACTTGCTCATCTTTTTTTTGGAGAGGTTTTTGCTATAGGGCATGTACGCTTGCCAGAAAGACAGAGAGAGACAGAGAGACAGAAAGCAAGAAATCCCCCCCCCCAAGGGGATGGCTACGCCACAATCCCTTCTCCTCCATTCTCCTCTCAGGATCTTGGGCACGCATGCACACACGCCCGGCGTGAGAGTAAGCCGCCGGGTCCGGGACTCGAACCGTGGTCGACTACATGGGAGTCCAGCAACATAGCCATTACGCTAACTGCTGGTCCAGAAACTTGCTCGTCTTACTTCCTGAACCACTGGTCAATGACAATAGAGCCTAAGGGTTAAAAGGTTGGCTTCAGAAGTAAAATAATCTCTTTGTGCCCAAGTACCCACCTTAAAAGATCAAGATGGGGATTATAAGAGATAATGCATGTAAAACGCATGATAAACAATAAATACTAGCCAGTGTAGGAGCCAGCTGTCAACAGCCTCTACCCATATGGCCTCTCCTGCATGTCTTAACTCTATAGAATTAAAGGAGCTTTCTAAACAGAAGGCAGCCATACCCAACTGCAGAGAGCAAAATGGAGCCCTTGGATCTTTCAACAGGTCTCATTTTTATATCTTCTGAAAGTATCTCACCCCATTCTCCTGATTTTTGGGGTGGGAAGGATTCACATCTGTCATTCCCTCTGCCCCAAGGCAAAAGATCCCTTCAGTTCTCCAGTTCTTACTGTCTAATGATGTATTTGCTGATATTTTGTGTTTACCTCTTCGCCAGTGTTGGTTCTATCCAACATATTCCCAGCAACTCCTTGTGCCTTCCTCCATGCCCCTCACTGTTGTAAGTCCCTATAAGGAGGAGGCTGGATGAGAGAACTTCCTCTCTGTTCTTCAGTGATCCTACCAGTGAGGCTATTTGGGCATGTTCAGTGCTGCCTCGAAAAGAAAAAAAAAAAAAAAAATCATAGGCTTCTCCTAAAATTCCTTATTAGCTCTATTAGTTGGTCAGAAAAGAGGCAGTTTTCCATGTACAGAATTAGAAAGTTAGACTAGACAGAGAGTTTATTGAAGCAGGCCCTATGTTTCCTTGATTTTTTTTTTTATCTTTCTAGCATCTAACACATATCTTAATATACAGAAGAAACTCATGATATATTGTCTAACTCTGGAAGCCCTTCTAGTGCCAATATTCTATGATGATTGATTCAAAGATGTCCCCTGTGACATTGAGCTAACAGAGCCATTTTTCATTAGGGGGAGGACTGAGGAGTAGCTGATGTCTCCCAGGATCACTGACCCATCACTTAGGGCTCTTACCTTTTTCTTGGGATAAGGTAATAAGACTGAAGCTGTTGTAAAACCTTTACTGTCCTATGGCTATCCTGTCCACCCTTACTTTCTCTTAACCTGGCTGATCCTGGTGTACTTGCTATAAAATGTACTTCAACTTTGATTTAATATTGCAAATGAGAGAAAATTCTAATTTAAGAGATCATTTTGACACTCAGAATGTGTCTACTCTAAAGACACTTTGGCTGAAGTTCAGTTTCCATCTAAATCCTCATGAAAAATTATCTTTCTATCTAAATCCTCCTGGAAAATTATCTGGAGTATTAAACTCAGAAGCCCTGGGAGATTTCTCAGGTGAGGGAGGAAGCCTTCTGAATAGCTTATCTGGGGGGGGGGGGTCTGTTGGAGCGAGGAAGAAATTTGTTCCAAATATCTATTCATCAGTGACTCACAGAATGGGATCGTAAACTTTAGTGGACTTTTTTGAGTATTATTTTAGAATTTATTGTTTATAGAGTTGGTGAATCTATTGGATACATAATCTTTCTAAAATCTTGCTGTATTCCAAAATGTAATTTTTTTTGGAGAGGTTTTTTTTTTTTTTTTTGCTATAGGGCACGTGCGCTCGCCAGACAGACAGAGAGAGACAGAGAGACAGAAAGCGAGAAATCACCCCCCAGGGAGGATGGCCACGCTGCCATCCCTTCACCTCCGTTCTCCTCTTGGGATCTTGGGCATGCACGCACACGCGCCCGGCGTGAGTTTTAAGCCAATGGGTCCAGGACGCCAACCGCGGTCGACTACGTGGGAGTCCAGCCTCATAGCCATTACGCTAACTGCTGGTCCCCCAAAATGTATTTTTGTGAGTAAATAGTTTCCTTCCCATCAGAAACACTTCTTTTTGTGGTGTTAAATAATGGGAAAATATGATATAAATATATGATGTAATTCTATAAACAGATTTCTCCCCTCAACAAAATTCTTTTTGACAAGATTAGATACATGAGTCAAAGAAATAATGAAAATCTTGGTATAAAAAATAAGTGTTCAATTTTTAGCTGTTTTACCTGACTCACAGATATTTGTTGGTTGTGTTTTAATTCAATTCCTATTTGAAGGACTTCAATAGTCATAAGAAGTCATTAGCAATATTATTTCAGGAGAATCATGAACGTCAAAGTATCAGGATTTATGTTCCAGTTGCTATTGGACAGTACATGTCTTGAATGTTCTGCAATTATCAGGAAGCCTCATTAAATTGAGAGAATTTTGCCAATTATCATGTGAAATGTACTTTGAAAGGTAGAAAACTGAAGGGGGCTTCTGAGAAGCAGGGAAGGAGCATAGTCTAAGACTGCTAATTGGTCAATACACTTTGAGGTAGAGGAGGATTTATTGGAGGCAAAGAATGAGAAAATATGAGAAGATGTAACTTGGGAGACTTTGGCAAATCCCTAGGCCTGGGGCAATATATTTTTACTCAACAGTTTAAACAGAGCTGAAACTGTTTATCAAATGACTTACTTTGTAAACAAAAACCTCATAGAAATGTATGCCTTTTGCAACTTCCTCATAACTTCCACCATCCCATTAAGATGATACAAGCTGCAGATATTAGCTGGGTGACAAATAATCGACTATCATTACATGCCAGCAACTCTAATTTTAAGGATAAAGGTACTTTTCAGGAAGACAGACATAAACACACACTATACATTTAATAACCATGAAGAAAGAGGATCTGCAGGTACCAAGGTATTTTCCACCCACTTCCTGGTAACTACTTTTTTTAGAGTCCCTGGACATCATTCTTGTTGCTTAGCATTAACTCACTGACAGCTCCAGGCAGCAGGAAGCAGCTATTGTGCTCTTGCTGAAATTGCTCAAGGAAAACAACACAAAATCCTCACTTATTTCATCCCACAGCATCCTCATGCTGACCCCGTGAGGTAGAAAAACTGTCTGGGTTTTTCACATGAGGTAACTGAGTCCCAGAGAGGTTAAGTGACTTGCCCAAGGCTAAACAGTAATTTAGTGGTGAAAGTTGAATTTGAAACTATTTCTGATTTCAATCTCTCCTTGATGTAGCTCATGCAATAGATCTATTTTCCTGATTTTATCTGCTTCATTCTCAATGTCAGTCACAAAATAGAACAGCAAATAAATTGGGATTAATAAAATTAGAACTTCTGTTAAGTATCTCTTATGCTGAGTACATTTGTAAACTTTCCAGAAGCCCTCTTCCTACAACTTTTGTTTGAAATTTAAAATTAGGCATTTTTGAGCCATCCCCATAGTCTAGTGGTTTAGGGAGCTGGATCTCACACAGGTGACCATTATTCGAATCATGGCCTGGTGGGAAGGAACAGAGGGTCAGAACGAGGGGTGGAAATATTTCTAGGAACTAGAAATGGAAAATTTTTTGTAATGTGCATGATTGAGTCACTATGCAGTGTGTACTGGATGGGAGATCGCATTTTGTGTGCTGTAATGATGCTTAGGGAAGGAATGTAAATTGAGTTACAAAAAAAAAGTTTCAGGAAAAAAAATATATATCTATTCAATGACTGCAGTAGGATATGTAGCCCTAGCTAGGTGCTACTTTATAGGATGTGTAAAGTTAGACTTGTGTTCATGGAAATGTGGATGTCACCTGTGTTTGCTATGACGGTATTTGGATTGATTAGGGTCTTTGGTGATTCAATAAAATGTGGGGGGAAAACAGTGTAGAAAGCAAACATAGATACCAGAGACAGTGGGAGGAGAATGGGAGATGGCAGAGGGTAAGAGAAAGGGAATCAAGGATGGGGGGAAAAAAGCAAAACATACAGAAAACAAGAAATGGAAGATCATCTGCTGACAACATGTTTGTTGATGTGCTGGATTGAGACAATATACAGTGTACTCTGGATAGAAAATCTCATTTTGTATGCTGTAATGATGTACAGTGAATGAATGCAAATAAATAAATTGAAATAAAAAAAAAGAAAAAAAAAAGGAAAACATACCGGGCATGTGTGTGCATGCCCCAAATCCCAACTCTATGGTTAAATGGAGGAGAATGAATTGTGGTATGTCCGTGCCCCATGAGTGGGGTGCTTTCTTCCTCTCCCTCTCTTTGTCTCTCTCTAGTTAGTGTATGTGCTGTATTGCAATAAAAATTTTTTTTTCCTAGTTTATCTCCTATCTGTGAAGTTTTGACCAAACAGAGTCATGGAAAACTCCAGAGGACAGTTGAGGAGGAAGAAGCTTTTGTTCCCAGGGCGTTTTGTGTGGTACAAAGAGAGAAGGTTAATAACAAGACCTATGAAAAATATGACGTTGGTGGCTACAGTCCCTTACTGTGAGTAGGTAGGTGTTATCTGCTGTTTAGGCATTTAACAAGCCAGTACTCTCCCCTTGACAATATCTATATATGGAGACAACAATCAATCATTTCCGATCTCTTGGGGCTATTTGCTAAGTAATCCATCAAGCAGCTGAAAGGGTAATCGAATTTGGTGGGTGTGATGACTAAGTACAGTTATCTGAGTCATTTGTGCCCTGTACTCAAGTGGGTAACTGAAGAGTTGATCAGAACCAAACTGCCAAAATAATTGAGTGCAGAAGACAGATTGAGTGTGGCATAACCTGTGGGCTAGGTGAGGTGGGAGGTGGGAGAGACAGAAGAAAGAATAAGAACTTATAGACAGGAAGAAGGCAGATTTCAACTCAATCCCAGAAAGATATTCCTACCAACAGGGCTGCAGACATGGGCACAGATTGAGTCTGTGAAGAAAAAGACACCTGCCATGTCCAGGGAAGTGTTCATAGATGGTAAGACTCTCTGGCAGGGACTCTGCAGGGGAGAGTCCTATGGCAGGAGGGAGACTAATCTGAGTTCCTTTTTCTTAAGGATCCTAAGGTTCCTATAATTACGGAGCTACATTTGCTTATTTTCTGTCCCAGGGACTGCTCAGGAAAAGACATTTATAAGAGTCCCAAGATACAGATCCCAAGATACTAGTCCTACAAGGGGTAGATGTGTGCTATGTAAATAGAGCTAGAGTTTCTCCTAGAATGGGAATGATGCACTTAAGTTGGCAGTTATAAAGCTCTTGAGAGGATAGGCCATATTCCTATTCACCTCCTTTGTATAAGACTCTACTGGGCACTTAGAGGCAATATGAAGGTGAGGACAGTATAGCCTTTGCCCTAAGATTACTACGGCCTATGGGGGGAGGTGGTTAGCACACTCTATAAAAAGTTCATAAATAGCATGAATCAAAGACAAAGTGCAAATAGAGCCATGAGAGGTTTGCAAAGCTCTGGGAGCGTAGAAAAGGGAGACTGATTCCATCAAGGAAGATCTGACAAGGCATAATGAGGGAAGTGGCATTTGACTTCAAAGGATGGGAGCAGCATTGATAAATAGGGGGAAAGCACTAGAAGAATAGGGAGCACTATGAGCAAAGACTTCGAGGCAGGAAACTGAGATACAGTAATGGCAAGCTGGAATCAAGCTACTTGGATTTGAGTCTTAGCTTGGCTACCTAGTAGCTATAATGTTTAGCAATTTTCTTAGCCTATATGTACTTGAGTACCTAATCTTTAATTTCAAGATAACGATGGTATCTCCCTTATGAGGGCCTTACAACAACCACGTAATTTAATACAGGTAAAGCATCCAGAACAGAGCCTGAGACTCAAGAAGCCCTTTCTGTGTACCTGCTTTTTTTTATGTCATGAATACAGTAGCCCAAACCCATTTATATGTTTGCTGTTATCACATTCCAAGTTAATGAGTACTGAGTATCCTCCCCCCTTTTAATTGCTCACAGTTTAATGAAGTAGGCAATAATAATTGGTACATTTTTTTCCTAATTAATATATTGGAAGAACATAACTCATCTCCACTTTGCTGATAAATAGGCTGTGCACAAAAAACCTTTTGTACATCCCATGTTTGGAACTCTGAAGACATTCCTCCATGGAACATTGTATTCATTTATAGCTAGACTTGTCCACCAAAGGTACGTGCCACAGTGGATCAAACTACCGGGTCTAAGGGCATCGACCAGAGTTCTAGAGTCTTCAAGTGAAAGGCTCTGCTCATGGAGTGGGAAGAACAGGAGACCCTTACCCAATGTTGGTGACAGGATAAATAATTTAAATCAACTACCACTTCTTAGGGAATCCACTCTGCCTGGCATTATGCTTGGTACTAAAAGTGGATGTCAGAGATGAACTCTACCTGTTTTTTTCTTTAAGGACATTGTAACTTACTGGGTCTTCCCCCTCTCCCACCTTTCCTGGTCTTCAGTCCTCTTCAACTGTACTAAGTCTTTTACTTCGACATTCTCTTTAGGCTTGCTTCCAGCCCCTCCAGTGAAAAAAGAGGTGGGGGGGGGGGGGAGACAGTTATAATGCAATTCAGTGTTAGGAAGGAAGCAATAGTATTGTACATATTCACCATGAATTTGGAGCTAACAAAGAGGGAGTTCAACTCTGATCTTTAATTATCCCCTGGCCGCATCTCTTATTCTGTAGTCCTGCCAAACCTCTGGTGCTCTGGGAGAGCATTATGTCCTCTGCACAAGAATTTTCACCACGGTTAAATGGAACTCCAGCTATGGCACAGGGGCAAAGGTGGAGTAGGAAGGTGCTGAGTTGATTATTTGGAAACCAGGGACTGAATGTTACCTGGTTCATCCATCATTATCATCTTTTATCTTGCTACCAATATAAAGCCTTCAAAATGTTCATGGAAAATGCATGTTATAAAAACAACTATGAGAAAGTTTACAACTTCTTTGCATCTAGGAGGCTGCGCCCAGTGACTCTGCAGCCCTCACCATGCCACAAAACAAATATATTGAATTATGTGATAAACACTATGGATACCGTTTGGATTACCATAAGAAAAAGAGAAAGAAGGAAAGTCAGAAGGCTCATGAATGTTCAAAGAAGGCAAAAAAGATGACTGGTCTGAAGGCTAAGCTCTATCATAAACAGCGCCATGCTGAGAAAATACCAATGAAAAAGACTATCAAGATGCATGAAAAGAAGAACACCAAACAGAAGAATGATGAAAAGACTCCACAAGGAGCAGGACCTGCCTATCTGTTGGACAGAGAAGGACAGTCCCGAGCTAAAGTACTTTCCAACATGATTAAACAAAAACAGAAAGAGAAAGTGGGAAAAAGGGAAGTCCCTCTACCCAAAGTTCGAGCCCAGGAAGAAACAGAAGTATTAAAAGTTATTCGAACAAGAAAGAGAAAGAAAGCGGCATGGAAGAAGATGGTTACAAAAGTCTGCTTTGTTGGAGATGGCTTTACTAGAAAACCACCTAAATATGAAAGATTCATTAGGTCAATGGGCTTACGTTTCAAGAAGGCCCACATAACACATCCTGAACTGAAAGCCACCTTTTGCCTGCCAATACTTGGTGTAAAGAAGAATCCCTCATCCCCACTATACAACTCTGGGTGTTATCATCAAGGGTACTGTCACTGAGGTGAACGTGAGTGAGTTGGGCCTCGTGACACAAGGAGGCAAGGTTATTTGGGGGAAATATGCCCAGGTTACCAAAATCCCTGAAAATGATGGTTGCATAAATGCTGTCTTACTGGTTTGAGAGCAGTTGCATACAAATAACTCCTTGTAATTTTTGAAGATGATACCCCAATCTGGAAAACCATCATGACTGATGTTTCTGAATATAGTCGGTCTTACATGTCTGCAGTCATCAAAAGATTATCTATTAAATTGTACAAAAACATTAAAATGGCCTGGTTTTACAAAAAGAAAAAAAAAACTACGCATAGATTTAAAATGTTATTTTTGCACCAAGATAAACTTGTATTTCAACTCCATTTTTCCACAAATGAAGTCCCCTCATATATACACTTACTAGACTGAGAGGGAAGATAGTCCATAGTTAACATATGAGGTGTCCCTATGGAGAGAAGAATCAGGCCCTACCTTGATCTCATTGACCCACCATCAGGTTGCAGGCCTAAGGATTGACCCAACATCATTCAAGATCTGGAAAAGCAGAACTGGTGACAAGCATGTAGCCCCAGGTCTGTGATGTATGACCTCTCTCCCCTACCCCCCAAGGTGCTCAGAGGAAAAAAGTCTTGTCCCAGAGGTGATGAAAAGTTTGACAGGGCCAAGAAAGTTTCTGTTTAAATGAATTTACCATAACAAAGGTGCTGAAATTAAAAGCTAGCCTCTAGGGTTTCTGATTTCTAAATAAGCAAGCGTCTGGCTATTGTCACGTATCAACACCATGCCAAAGAGAGAGGGAGAAAGATTGTTCTGTGAAAGCTAATGCAGACAGGCAGCAAGTTCTCTTTTAGCTAAACTTACTTTAAAACTTTCAAGAGAAAAAACACGAATTGATCATGGAACGATGGATCAATGATGACTAAGTGTGGCTTGACATTGATTTGTCTTGCATAGCAACAGAGTTAGTTGTCTGAGAGAATGACAAATAAACCCCACAGCCACCCCTTTGAGAAACTTCAACTTTGATTCTTCTGACTCACTTAACCTCTATGTTGTATTAATTTGTGTGTGTGTGTGTGTGTGTGTGTGTGTGTGTGTGTGTGTGTTTCTGGAGAGAATGTTTTTGTTCATAGAGTAGGGGAGGATGCTACATACCAAATGGTCAATGTGTTTCCAAATTTAACTGGGAATTTTTAAAACAGAAACTTATATTGACTTTTAAAATGTAGAAAATTGATTAAATCAAATGAATCTTCATATCCATTAGATAAATCATTTTTCATTTTCCGGTTTGCTAAAAAAGAATCTCAAAACTATTGGGTAGTCAGAAAAATCGTGACATATTTTTTCTATCTTTCTATGTAAAAATGCATCACGACTTTTCTGATTACCCAACCTATAGAGATAATATTGAGAAGAGCCAAAAAGACCATTCGAGTCAACAGAAGGAATGAAACTTCTATTTAATTTTCTCTTTCTTTTATCTTTTCCTTTCTTTCTCTCTCTCTCTCTTTCTTTCTTTCTTTCTTTCTTTCTTTCTTTCTTTCTTTCTCTTTCTTCTTTCTTTCTTTCTTTCTTTCTTTCTTTCTTTCTTTCTCTTTCTTCTTTCTTTCTTTCTTTCTTTCTTTCTTTCTTTCTTTCTTTCTTTCTTTCTTTCTCTTTCTTTCTCTCTTTTTCTTTTAAATTGACTGGAGAGGGACAGAGTGAGGGAGAGGGAGAGAGGGAAAGTGAGAAAGCAAGCCTCCAGGTCTGGGACTCAAACTGTGGTCGGCCATGGCCATGTGGGATTCCAGCATCTCTAGCCACCAAGCCACCTGCCGGCCTCAGAAACGAAACATCTTAATCAAATGTTCAGTCATAGTTTTAATAGAACCTTCTCTGAAGCTCCCCATTTGAAACATTAGATGAATGTAGACTGTTTTGGTAATTATATCTACATCATTTGCCTTAGGTCTGGGAGTAGGTTTGTGACACAGGAGTTCTGTTCTTGTCCCAGAACTCCCAAGCCTATCTAAGGCACTGTTAGTGGTCTGTGGTTCACTACAGCACTCATTGGCTTTTCTGCTGCTGACCTCAGAATACATTTTGTACTCCTGCTATAGAGTGTGGGGCTCATGATGCCATAGTCCAGATTAAATGTCTGTTCCATGGTTTGAATGTCCGTATCCCTTAAGATTCATGTGTTGAGATTTAGTTGTGACAAGATTAAGAAGAGGAACATTTAATCTGGTATTGAAGGAATTTAGGACTGTAATGAGAGGTAATAAGACCAGAACAGAAGGACACAGGGGCATAGATGCATGTGCTCTTGCCTTCCACCATGTTGTGGTCTCTGGATCTTGGACCAAACTATGAGCTGAACAAACCTCTATTCTTATACATCAACCAGTTTCAGGTATTTTGTTATTAGCAACAGAATGGACTAGAGCAGTCTGCTTTGCAGGCTTTTCTTCTGCTTAATTCTTTTAAAGTTTTTTTTTTTTTTAATTTACTTATTTCTTCCATGAGAAAGGGAGACAAGAGAGAGAGAGAGAGAGAGAGAGATAGAGAGACCTCAACACAGTCCTTATACCACAACCCATCCCTGGCTCCCACTATCCAGGATCATGGGCATGCAGACAAACACCCAGCATGTTCACTTCTCTTTGTGGGTCCCGTTTCATCACCACTGTGGCACTGCCTGGCTCCTCTAAACAAGTCTTAGAAGCTAGCATTTCTTAGGGCTCTTCTGTCCTAGACCATCTTCTTTTCCCATACTACATTCTTCAGGACAAGCTCAGTCATTTTTGTGGCTTCAGTTACTAACTGCATATATGGCTTTATATACCCACCTACCTACTGGTAACCTTTATCTGAATGCTCTTCAAACTCAGTATGTCTTTCCCATAAACCCTTTTGTATTTCTGATCCTGATTAATGGCATCTTCATCTGCTAATCACCCAAGGCAAAAACTTGGAAGTCATCCTAGACTCTTCTCTGCCTTCCAAACCCACACAATCTATATCATCAACTCTTATCCTTCTTATTAGTACCCTTTCCAATCTGTCAATTTCCATATATCTCTACAACTACTGCCTTTATAGTACAAGGCAGCCTATCTTTTGACTGGACCTCCACATTCTCCTCTTCCCTTTACAACCCATTCTCTACCCTACACCTGGATGGGACGATGTAACTAAACAAAACAAAACAAAGAAAAACCACAAGCTGGTCATATCACTCCCCCTCTCCCAATTTATAAATTTGCTTTGCTTCCCCACTGAGTATAGAATCAAGTCTAGCCTTAGCCTCCCAGCACTGGAAAACTTATTTCTGGAACAAACCATTCTGTTTTTTTCAGGCTTTGGCGGTTTTGTACGCCCCATTCTTTTGACCAAACTCCTGGTATAGCCTACTAATAGTTCAGATAAAAGGCTTGGGAGTCAGATACAGGCTCAAATCTTGACTCTGCCTTTTGTCTGAACTAGCTGAGTGACCTTAGTAAAGTTGCCTAATTCCTCTGAACCCAACTTTTCCCATTTCTTGATCAGATATTAAAAAAGCACCTAATGCAGAGGAATAAATGAGATAGTACCCATGAAACACTAATTATTAGTCCCTGATTTCTCTGAGTGCCCATCTGAGACCCCAGTGAAGTGTCAACTCTTCTAAAAAGCTTTTCTTTTTTCTTTTCTGTCTTTATTTTAGTTTGCTATGGTGCATGTGCGCTCTCCATAAAGAGACAGAGAGAAAGAAAGAGTGAGAGGGACCAGCAGATGGTGTAATGGTTACATTGCTGGGCCCCCACATAGTCAACCATGGTTTGAGTCCCAGACTTGTGACTTAAAAATCATGCCAGGCACATGTGTGTGCATGCTCAGAATCCCAAGAGGAGAATGGAGGAGGGACTGCCCCATGGCTATCCCCCCAGGGGGTAATTTCTCACTTCTGTCTCTCTGTCTCTGTCTCTCTGGTGAGCCCATTTGCCCCATAGCAAAAATCTCTCTCTAAAAAAAAGGAAAAGTGAGAAATCACCTTTGAGGGGAGGGGTAGATATGCCATAATCCCTTTTCCTCTTGGGGTTTTTGGCATACACAGGCATAAGCCTGGCATGTTTTTCAAGCTGCCAGGTCCAGAACTTGAAATATTCAGTCAGCCCTGTGGAATCCAGCTGCCTTAACCTCTTCACCACCTGCTGGCCCCTGTTAAGCTTTCCTTGGCTAGAGGTGCCATAGTTGGCACTTTTGTTCAGACACAGTTTTTGCCACTTGCCCACTTGCACTCTATTTGTGCATGTGCCTCCATCCTAGCACCTGGCACGGTGACTGTGCAGTGAGCATTTGTTGAATGCTGACTGAATGAAGCAGACTTCTGGAATGCTGGTTTGTCCTCTGAATTTGAAGGCATAAATATATCACAGGATAAGCTCAGCTATGAAGACGAAGGGATTCTTTTAGTGCTCTAGTGTCCCTTTGGTATTTTTATTTATGTAATGGAATTCCTTGCCAAGTTTTTGTTTATCTATAACTAAATTTTTCTCCCTTTCTGTCTTGTGAAGGGAAAGTTTCCAGTGATAACTCCATCTAAACATTCAGAGCTGTCACCGTTTGCCTGCACCCTTCTGCTCTGCCAGAGACCACATCTGGGGAAGGCAAGCCAAAACCACCTTTACCCTAGACTGTCTTTCCTTCAGCCTGTGATGCAGGAAGAAAACAAAGGAATCTTCTTGTGACAATTATCCTACACATGCCCCTTGCTCTTTCTGGGCCTCAGTTTTCTCACTTGTTACATGAGGCCTCACCAGATGAACTCACAGGCCCTTCTCCAGGTGAGCGTCCTTTGATGATAGCCAGCATTTGCCTGTTAGGTCATGGAAATTACATGACGAGAATTCGATAAGCTCATGGAAAATGGAATTACAGTGCAAGTTTATTTAAAAAAATCATTTTCAAAAAATTTGAAATCCATGCATAGCTTTTCTATAATACACATTTGCCTGAGTTTTTTAAAGACTTTTCTTATAGTGTGTTTTTACATCTGTTATTCCCTTTGTGAAATACAATCTATGAGGCATGTGTTATCATTGCTATTTTTCAAATTAGGCGAAAGCTGGAATGACTCAATCAGTTCTATCACTGCCATGGAAGTTGCAACCAGCACCTATGAACCCAAATTCCCCTTGCTATCCTTTTGCTATAAGGTCTTACACATAGACCAAGCTGAGCAATGTGGCATGCACTTGGAAAAACGGCGTGTCTATTGCCACACATGTTTTCAGGGCTGCCATGGTGGAGAGAGGGCACAGAACTATGATGAAGACCCCAGAATAATAAAGAGGAGACTGTGTATAGTCAGTGGATGGTCTTTGGGAGGAAGTAGCTCTGGGTCTCATTCTCGTAAACTCCAGGGGCAATGGACATAAAGAAAAATAATGGAGGAAAATTGAGCACTAAGATCCTCAGTTCAGCTCATACAGACAGATACTATTTTTATAAAATTAGGTTCCATCAACACAATATTTCCAAAGAGATCTTAGATTCATACATTTAATTTATGTTCCATATCCTTAAAAGTGGGTTGACCCAAATGCAACAAATACCACCAGGTCATGTATTCCTCTCTCTCTCTCTCTCTCTCTCTCTCTCTCTCTCTCCATATATATATATATATATATATATATATATATATATATATACACACACACACACACACACATATATATATATACATATACATACATACATACACACACACACACACACACACATACACACACATATATAATCTCAAAGGGATCTTAAAAATCATTTAGTCTTACACCCTTATTGTACTTATGTGAAAACTGAGGTGGAGAGAGGCGAAGTGACTTGCTGAAGGTCACATAGAAAATCAGTAGAGAAGTGAAATGAAGACTAGTTTCTCAACTTTTAGTCTGTCTTTGTGTGTGTGTGTTTATTTTTTTTTTTATCATAGGGTGTGTGCACTTGGCAGAGAAATACAGAGAGAGGAAAAGTGAGAAATCACTCCCCAGGGGGAATGGCCACACTGGAATCTCTTCTCCTCCATTCTCCTCTTGGGATTTTGGGCATGCAAGCACACTCATCTGGTATGTTTTTCAGGCTACTGGGTCTGAGACTCAAACCATGGAGTCATACATGTGGGACCCAGCACCTTAACCAACATGCCACCTGCTAGCCCAAGTCTCAATCTCTTTTTATTGTACTTCATAATTTATTTAAATCCAGATGCTAAATGTGACAAAACCTTAGTGGGAGGGAAAGGAAAGATGTATCTGTGTTTCTCTTTAGAGAAAAAAATATGCCAAACCCAATGACTCTTAGATTATAGCCATTAATCAGTTAAAATAATGGGAAAATAGCACTACTACTGCTTCTAGCACCTCTTCCCCCCACCACACCACACCCACACATACACACACACACCCTGTTTGCCATGAAAAACTCAGATCTGTTAGTGATCGAAACCAGTCCTGGGTCTGGAATAGCCTTTTCTGGGAATATATATACAAACTTTGGCAGGAGTTCAATCAGTGCAGCTCAAACAACCACACCCACACCAAATCCTGGGCAGTATCAGTCTCCTGTCAAATACAGACATTTTCTGGGAACTTGAATATGACGGTTATGGCAATGTGTGGCACTGAAGACTCACAGGTGACTTCGATTAAGTAAATGGGTGTAGTGGAATAAGTTGTAACATTCCATCATTTTATCATTCTTCATGAAAGTTGATTAAATATCAAAAAATTACCTCATTAGGAAAATTGTCCTATATTTCGTATCTTTCTGAAAGTGGAAATTCAGACTTAGAAGAGTTGGTTTGTTTCCTATATTTAATAACTTTTGCATACTTGTGAGAATAATCTTCACTGACTTATGATCTTAAACACACAAAAAGGATCATTTGAAAAAGAAAGGTAAAAGTGATGGTTTGCAATCAGTGTTAAGAGAGATTATGACTTTTACTATGAAAGCAGGATCTCAGTCAGTGTTGTGCTGTTGACAGTAGGGTCAATGGAGTTTATTTATTTATGTTTTGCGGGGGAGAGGTTTTTGCTATAGGGCACGTGTGCTCACCAGAAAGACAGAGAGATAGAAAGTGAGAAATCACCCCCCAGGGGGGATGGCCACGCTGCAATCCCTTCTCCTTCATTATCCTCTCTGGATCTTAGGCACGCATGTACACATGCCCCATGTGAATTTAAGCCACTGGGTCTGGGACTCAAATCACAGTCAACTACATGGGAGTTCAGCGACATAGCCATTATGCTAACTGCTGGTCCCAGTGGAGTTCTTCATCCAGGCATATAGATGCCCAAGAGGCTCTCATGTCTAGTTCCAGAGTCTACTTGCTGGGATCAAGTAAAATGATTAGAGGTCCTATCCCCATGCCAGGCTTGCCCTGTGGTTTCAGGGACTGAGTAGGGTCAAGTCAAAGATTGGAAGGTCATTAGTTCTTTTAGCTGAGTGGATCTTGACCAGTCAAGAGTTACATTAATTCTCAGTAAGTGTGGCCAAATGGAGAGGAACACAGAAAAGTAAAACCAAAAAGGAGAAATGAAATAGCAGAGGGAATTCTGGTCAAAAAAGGGAGCTGAGTGGGCGTGGTGGCTCCCGCCCTATGGCAAAAAAAAGGGAGCTGAGGAGTTGATCCCATAGCTGCTTAGTGCTTAAGGAACCAGGTCTCACGTAGGAGACTGTAATTCAAGTCCTGGCCCCAGACTTGAAAAACATGCTAGGAACAATATGTGTGCACGTCTCAAATCCTGACAGGATAAAGAAAGGAAGGAGAAGGGTTTTCGGCGTGACCATGCCCCATAGGAGTTGCACTTGCGCTTTCTCTCTCTCTCTCTCTCTCTCTCTCTCTCTCTCGTGAGTACACATACCCTCTGGCAATTCAAAAAACAATGGAGAGCTGGGACTTGATAAACTTGAAGGTAATAATTAGAATCAGCACTAGGACAAAGCAGAAACACTCTGGGAAATGTCTTGCAGACACGGTCACTTAGGTACAAGCTTAAGTTGCTCAACAGAGAAAATATTACCTCTTCAAAAAGAAGAGCACCAGAAAGATGCCTCAAGTCTTGCTCTCTTAGAACTTTTAGAGCCTAGAGACGACGTTTATACAATAAAAAAAGAGTGTAAGTCTTAGGGGCAAAGAAAGAACTTATCAAAAGATGTTAAAATAATGAAGACAAAGAATCAGACTGTTCAGAGAAATTGTCTCAAATACTAAACTTCAGAGATGTGTGAGTGCATCAGCAGCTGAAGTAGCCAGTAGGGCTAAGTATATTATAAGAGGAGGAGGAAGGCGAACTGCCTGTGCTCAAATGGAAACAATCCTGAGTGATATTTTTCTAAAAAACAATGGCAGTGGAAAGGCAGGTAAGAGTCAGCAGCGATGAGCTTCGGTTCATCATCTCTCCCTCATATCTTTATTCAGACAATCTGGCTTTCATCCTTTTCAGTCTCAGATTGTTCTAGTAAAATTCACCAATATGTACTCATTGATCCATTCAAAAAATATTTGGTAAGAACCTACTTAGTGTTTTGCATTGAGTTTGACACTTGGAATTCAGACAAAATTAGATGGCATTTAACAAGGTCCCTTCCCCAAGGAGCTTTCAGCTCTGTAGGGAGAGGTTTTTATGTAATCAAGTAAGTCCTCTAAAATGTTTAGTGTTCTATTACAGGAGTTTTTGGTGGTGGAGTGGGGGTGCTAAGGAGACAGTGGTCCATTCATTATGAAAGGGTCAGGAAAGATGGCTGTTTTTCCTGTATTTCCAATCTAGGTAATACCTCATAAGAATCCCAAAGCAGAATCCTAAGGCCAACTCTCTCTCACTTCTGACACCCATTATTTCAACAAATTCTGCCCATGGTACCTCCTATATGTCTTGAATTTGTTTCTTGCTTTCTATCCTCCCCTTTCCTCCACTTGGGCTCCACTTCATCTCCTTTTTCTTGTTGCAATGTCCCTTGCTGAGCTTCTATCATCACCCTATCCATGTATAAGCCATCAATCACACTGGTATCAGCATATTGTGATCACTAGACTGTTCTTGTAATGTATATACTTTAAAAATTATGATGGTGCCTCCACTTTCCTTCAAAATAAATTTCAAAGTTTTTAGCGTGCTATGCAAGGATATTCCTATTATGATCTTACCACCCAAATGTTCTAGCTCTAAATCCTGTCACTCCTCACACACACACACACACACACACACACACACACACATACCATATATCACACCATGCTTTGGTCACACTGTCAATTTCCCCTTCCCTAAATGGTATTGTCCCTAGGCACTTTTTTACCTCTGCGTCTTTGCTGGTGCCTCTGATTACAATGCCCTTTACACACGTCTACCTCCCACTCATCCTTCAAGGCCTAAATCTTCTCTACATAAAACAGCGTTCTCAACATTTTTATAACTTTTTCTCCCAACTCTTTCTATAAGTCGCTATCTTATCATGTTACTTTGCATATTTACTTCTAGCTCTCCCCATCTACAGAGAGGACTAGTTAGTGGATTTAATTTACCTCTGTATCTCCAGTGCCCAATATATACATTGAGATGACTGAATGCATGCATGATTTAATGAATTGACTGATGAGTTGACTAGTTAACTGCAACACTAGTTAACTAAGTAACTGCCTCTCAATCCTTTCTTCCCTCAATGGGTATGATTGAACCAGTTTCAGATATTCCTGAAGGCCCCTCCCAAGGGAGGTAATGGTAATTCTAGACCTTCTTGGTATCTCCTAGCTGTCTGTCTCCACCTCTAGGAGAATTGCCTGAAAGGCTGCTCAGCCCTTGGCTCGCGATAGACCTTCTCAGGGCTTTTCTGGTCACACACCAGAAAAGCACTCCTGGGCACACTCCTGTTGCCCTGACATCATTTTCTTCCAGTTCCTTAATCAAATCTTTTACCTGCAAGGAAATAATTTGATGTTATTTATAACTTTTTACAAAAGGATTTGTCATTGGGTGTGTACACTTGCCAGAGAGAGCAACAGAGAGAGAGGGGAAGTGAAAAATCACCCTTCCCCCCAATCTCAGGAGGATGGCCATGCCCCAATTACTTGCTCACCATTCTTCTCTCAGAATTTTAGGCATGCAAGCACATGTGACCAGCATGATTTTCAAGCTAAGGGTTCAATGACTCGGACCTAGATCAGCCATGTGGGAATTGGTTCTCTTAACCACCACACTACCTGTGGGCCCCAATATTATTTGTAACTTTTAAAATGATAATTGTGGTGACTTGTTATTAGGCAAGTCATACCCTACATTCTGATTCTTTGTCTTATTTCCTTGATAATCATGATGAAAGACATACAGCCTAGATGGTGTGCTTGGTAAAATGATCATTGGACTGGGAATTGGGATACCTAGTTTCTTGTCCTGGTATAGCCATTTACCCACTCTGTGACCCAGGAGAGACTATAGTATTCTTCTAGGCCTTGGCATCTCTACCAGGACAGTGGCAGTGGGCAGGGTATGGACATGTGAAAAAACAACATAATAAGCAAAACCTGACAAATCAAGGCAAGGTATTTCAAATAAGCTAATCTAATGCTTGAGTATGAAATTATTCACTAAACCTTAGCTCGTCATAAAATTGTGTACAAGTCCTTATAAATCATACTATGCAACACTGGCTTTAGAAAGCAGCTGAGGCAAGTATGGACATTTTGGACTAAAGCACAAGCTTAATAGTTATGAAATACTGAAATCCAAAGTGATTTCTGTGTCTGAAAAGAATAAATACAATCAATATTATGCCCTGAGTGTGTAAGTAGCAAGAATAATGGCCAATTATTTTGGGCAATGATTTCCTTTCCAGTATTCCTCTCCATGTGGAAGTGATTTCTTGGGACTCTCAGCCTGGACTGTTCCCCAGCAGAAGATGGTCAGTTGACTGTGTTTTTCGACAAGGTGCTTGCAGGCAAAGAATGCTTGTGTTTTTCTTCATTCTGCTTCTGTATAATAAATTGCCAGACTAAAACTGAGAGGTTTAATAAATATTCCTTTTTATTACTGCAACTATCAGAGACTGAGACCTCAGCTCTATAATTTATGATGATGTTTGCTCTCTTACTCTCTGCTAAGATTTTCAAGATATGAAAAGTTTTGGCAGGCCCTTTTAGGTCTGATCTGAGCCTATTTCTTCTATCTCTGGAGTGTCTTCCAAATACATCATCTTCATCTTTTCTTCTCCAATCTCAGTGCTTCAACCCATGCTCTAGCCTTTATCATCTCATATCTAGACTGCCGAAGTAGCCTCCTAACTACTCTCCTTCTGGGCTCTTTCAGAAATAAAACTGATCCAAGCACGCCTCTGCTCAGAAACCTTACATGACTTCCCATTTCCTACAGAATTAAATCTAGATTTTTCTATTTTTCATTCCCTAATATATTCCTACAGTGTCTTCTATTGCTCAGCCTCCTCAACTCTTTTTAAAATAAATTATGAAATATTTCCGGTATTAAAAATATACAGAACAACAGAGAAAATGTCCATTTACCCTTCATTGCACCTTTTCAGATACTAAGAATTTGTGTATTTGCCTCCAAGTTTTTATTTAAGACACAAAATATTGAAGATCCAGTTGAATCAATTACCTCCTTACTCCAGCTCTTTCTTTCAGAGCTAACCACTATCTTAAATTTGGCTGTTATCATCTCCATGTTGGTTTTTCCAATTTTCCTATAAGTTTATACATTTTTAAACTAATATAGGTGTGTGTGTGTGTATACATATACATATATAAAATATTGTTTTGGATGCTTTTAAGCTTTATGTTAATGGTAATAGTCTGTAACTTTCTGCATTGTGCTTTTTTCTCTCACCGCCATGTACTTGTGATCTTTCATGTTGACACATACAGTCCATAGTTTTTATTTTTTACTACTGTATAGTATTCTGTCGTATGAACATTCTTCTACTGTTTCTTGTTTTCAGCCTTTGTTATTGCAGAATATTTATGTACAAGTCTCCTTCACAGCAGAAGAGCATTTTCCCAGGATATTTCCCTCCTATAGCTGGAATTACTATGTGTTCAGTTTTATTTTTACCAGATACTGCCACACTGCTCTCCTGGAATGTACCGTTTTATCTTTTTTTTTGGAGAAGTTTTGCTATAGGGGGCGTGTGCTTGCCAGAAAGACCGAGAGAGACAGAGAGACAGAAAATGAGAAATCACCCCCCATGGGGATGGCCACGCCGCAATCCCTTCTCCTCCATTCCCCTCATGGGACCTTGGTCACGCATGCACATGTGCCCAGTGTGAGTTTAAGCCACCAGGTCCGGGACTCAAACCATAGTCGGCTACGTGGGAGTCCAGCAACATAGCCATTATGTCAACTGCTGGTCCCAGACCCAGAATGTACCATTTTAAACTCACACTAGCAGTTGGTAAGACTTCATGTTCCTGCACATCCTCGAGATACTTAGTATTAACAGAATTTTTTTCTTTTTTTAGAGAGATATTTTTGCAATAGGGTGTGTGCGCTCACTGGAGAGACAGAGACAGATAGACAGAAAGCAACAAATCATCCCCTGGTGGGGGGATGGCCATGCCACAATCCCTTCTCCATTCTCCTCTCAGTATCCTTGGAATGCATGCACAAGTGCCCAACGTGAGGTGTTTTTTTGTTTTGTTTTGTTTTGCTTGCCAGAAAGAGAGAAACAGAAAGACAGAAAGTGAGAAATCACCACCACCCCCCAAGGGAATGGTCATACCACAATCCTTCTCCTTCATTCTCCTCCTGGGATCTTGGACATGCAGTCACATGCATCTGGCATGAGTTTTAAGCTGCCAGGTCTGGGACCTGTATCATCATGCCATCTGCTGGTCCCCAGTGTGAGTTTTAAGCCACCAGGTCCAGGACTCAAACCATAGTTAACTATGAGGGAGTCCAGCAATGTAACCATTAAGCTATTGTCTTGTCCCAGTATTATTAGACTTTTAAATCTGTGTCTATTACATGGGTGTGAAATGGAATTTGTTCTTTTACTTTACATTTCTCTGATTATTAGTGAGATTGAACATGTTTTCATAGGTTTACTAATCTTTTAGGTTTCTTTTTTATTTTATTTAAATTTATTTATTTACGTTCATTCACTGTACATCATTACAGCATACAAAATGAGATTTTCCATCCAGAGTACACTGTATATTGTCTCAATCAAGCACATCAACATATATGTTATTGTCAGCAAATAATTTTCCATTTCTTGTTTCCTGTATGTTTTGCTTCCCACCCCCCCCCATCCTTGATTCCCTATCTCTTACCCTCTGCCATTTGCCACTCTCTTCCCACACTGTCTCTGGAATCTATGTTTACTTTCTATACTGTTTTCCCCCCACATTTTATTGAGTCACTAAAGATCTTAATTAATATAAATAATTTCATAGTAAACACAGCTGATATACACATTTCCATGAACACAAGTCTAACTTTAGGCATCCTATAAAGTAGCACCTAGCTGGGGCTATATATCTTACTGCGGTCATCGAATAGATTTTTTTTTCTGAAACTTTTTTTTGTAACTTAATTTGTATCCTTTCTGTAAGCATCATCACAGCATACAAAATGTGATTTACCATCCAGAATATACTGCATAGTGACTTAATCATGCATACTATTATCAAAAATTTTCCACTTCTAGTTCCTAGAATTTTTTTCCCCTCTTTCTGACCCTCTGTTCTTTCCCACCCTCTTCTCACACTATCTCTGGTGTGTACAATTGTCTTCCATTCCTTTCCCACCCACATTGTATTGATCACACAATTTCTTAAATAATCTAACTACTTTCAATGGTAAGTTCACATGGTGATCTTTTAGGTTTCTATGGTTGGTAATTGTCTATTAATATTCATTACCCCTTTTTTGAATTGTCTTTTTTAATAGGTATTAATAGTTCATTATTAATTTTGAATATTAATATTTTAAAGTGATATGCATTCATTTCCAAGTCTGTTCTGAGCACATTACTCTGCTCTGTCAACCCGTTCATGTATACCTGTGCAATATCACCTCGTCATAACTATTAGTTTTGTAAGAATTTATATACAGTAGGAAAATTTTCCCGTCTTCTTTTTCTTCTTAAGATTTGCTGATTATTTTTGGTCCTTTGCTCTTCTGTGTGAATGTTTAAAATGATCTCATCAACTACCATGAAAAACACTTGAAAATTTGAATGAAGACACAGTGAATATATAAAGTCATCTGGAGGATTGACATCATTATGATATTGAGTTTCTTTACCCCTGAGCATAGTATACCTTACCATTACTCAAATCTTAAAAAAAGTTAAAGCATTAGCTGTAAAGATCTTGCATGCACTCTAATAGATTTATGTTTAAGCAGCTTATAATTTATGTTGCTATTGTAAATGGTATGTATAAAATTATATTTTCATTTTTACAATTTTTTATTTATTCATTACAGAGTGTGTGTACACACATGAGGGAGGAGAGAAGAGAGAGAGTGAGAGAGACAGAGAGGAGAACTCTCCACAGGTCCTGTGCACACTGTAGACCTCTTCCTCCAGTCTTTCAGCCTATTGGATCTTGGGCATTTGCACATGCCTGGAGTGTTTTAGGCTGGACAGGCTATGGATTTCAACCACAGTCACCATGTGGGATCTAGCTCCTCTTGAGCATTGCATTACTATTTCACCATGGAACTGACCCTAAAAATTACATTTTCTATTGTGTGCTGGCAGTTCACTTTCTAACTCATTGTAACCAGGCTTTTACCTTACTATTCTGCTAAAATCATTCTGTTATTGCTCCCAACTAAAAAAAGTCAAATGGACACATTTAAGGCCTTTTTTGTAACATTTTATATTCTTAACTGTTTCCTTATTCTCAAAATAATTATTTTGTTTTTGTCTACATGAAACCACATTCTTGATTTTTGCCCCAACTTTTATCATTCTCCTTTAAAAGGTCTTACCGTTCTCTCTAAATATTTGTTTCCCAGTTCTTGATTCTCTTTTCCCTGAGCAGTGTAGATCACACTACCCTTCCTACTTTTGACTCCATGCACACAGCAGACGACTTACAGACCTTAGAAACACTGTGCCATTCTATAGCTCCATGTGTCTCATGGCATCACATGCTCTATCTATGCAGTGAATGTATGTAAAAATTCATCCTGAACCTCCGTCCTGAGATACAGACCCATCAATCCAATTAGTTAATGGAATCTCTACTTGAATGTATTATAGGCTTCCTCAACTTAGCATATCCCAAACCGAATTCAACATTTTCACCTCTCAATCTGCATTTCTTTTTGTGTTCTCAATACCAGTGAATGATTTCTCCATCCACTCAGGTACCCTAGTTAGAGACTTAGGAGTCATCTTTGACTCCTCCTTCTCTCTCACTTCATCACCTGTTGTGTGGATCCCACTTTAATGCAGCAGTCAGAGTGAATACTCCAATTGCAGTATGATAATATCACTCTCTTGATTAAAGCTTGTCAAAGTTACCTATAACCTGACTTTTATGGTCTTTCATATTCTAGCCTTACTAATGTTAACATGACCTTCCTCGACTAGATCCTTGTCTATCTTTCCAGCCTCATCTCAGATCATATCTGCTTCTCTTGTTTATCATGGTTAATGACAACCTACTTCAGTTACCTCAGAGATCCAGGACTGATCTTTGATCCTCATCTCTATATTCACTCAGTTAGTCTTTAAGAACTGTGTTTTCTTCATCCTCATAGCTCCCGTGTGTCTCTATTCCTCCCTATTTATAACTCACCATGCATCACATTGCCCTTCATGCTCTTGACTCCACTTGCATAGTAGATGATTTGCAGGACCCAAAAGCACCATGCCATTTCATATCTTGATGTTTGTACACAGACTTTCCTTCCCCCTCTTCCATAAATGCTCCTTTTTCTTTCTCCTCAACTTAGCCACTAGAAAAATGCTTCTTTAGCCTTAGAGACTTAGTTCAAGTATTTCCTCCTCTACTTTCTCTCAGGTAGCTTTGTTAAATTAGAAACAGCTTGAGGGCAGGAGATGTGTATTATTAATCTCTGTACCCCAAGAATCTTACACAGGGCTTAATACATGCAAATATTTAAAAATGTTGGTTGAAGATTCGAATGATGAATGTTTCTCCTGTACATGCTATAAGATCCCCTAGACTGACTACTCAACCTTCCCTGAATACACAATGGATTTTTCTGACTTAATTCTACTGTACTACTTGCCTATTTTCTGCCATTGTTAGTAATCCAATAAAATTGGATTATCATTATGTATCCACCTCTTTAAAACAAGTTTTATTGGCCAGCAGTTGGCATAATGGCTATGTCGCGGGACTCCCATGTAGTCAACCACGGTTCAAGTCCTGGGCCCGGTGGCTTAAACTCATGCCGGGTGCATGTGCGTGCATTCCCAGGATCCTGAGAGAATGGAGAAGAAGGGATTGCGGTATGACCATCCCCCTGGGGGTGATTTCTCGCTTTGTGTCTCTCTGTCTCTGTCTTTCTGGCGAGCGCACATGCCCTATAGCAAAAACCTCTCAAAAAAAAAAAAAAAAAAAAAAAAGAAATAAAGAAAAGAAAGAGAAAAAGAAAAAGAAAAAGAAAAGAAAACAAGTTTTATCATACCAAAGGCAGATAATTGGAGGGAGTAAGGTTGTGGTGTCTGTAAGTAGATGAGAATGATACAAATATGTTAGCACTACTTTCTCACTCCTTTACTAAGTTTCTTCATTCATCCATTTGTCCACCCACCTATTCCCTCAACAGATATTTGGGATGACTCCTGGGGAAAGGAAAGCTATTTCCCCATTCACTGTTGGCTTCCCTCAGAGTGGACTGAAAGCCATGGAGATCAGAATCTCAAACTGATTAATCTGCTCATAAATCCTGAGTTTATCCTCCTTGAATAGTTCACCATAGATAACCAAAGTAACAATGTGCAGACGGATGTTTGACATCAAGTATCTTCCAAATTTTAGCCTCAAAGCAACCACTCTTGTATCAGAGTCATGAATTGGTGGGGTGAGGAGAGAGAAGCTTAACTGAATTAGAAGGTGGTCGGTGAGATGTAGAAAAGACACTGCATCAGGAGTGATAGGAACCAGACTTTAGTTACTTCTCTGCCTGCCATCAGTCTTGTTTTATTTCTGAACCTTAGTGACCCCAGCCACAATTTAGGGAAAATGATAGGTACTTACACTTCCCTATTTTATGGGATATCCTAAATGAGCAGTGAGAGAAGAGATATAAGTTTGTCTCATGTTCTGTTATCTGGGTACTGCTCTTATCCTTCTTTCAAGACTCCTTAATTTTAGTGATTGATATTTTCCATAATTTGTTCCATTAGTCAACAAATCTTTATCAGGTTCCTACTACGTGTCAGGTACTAAGTTAGGTGTTAGGGATAGAGCAGTAATCAACATAAATAAAAACCCTTACTCTCATAGTCTCGCTATCTGAAAAGGCAGACAGTAAAGAAATAACTGTGAAACCAGATGAGAGCTGTAAAGAGCGGAGCAACAGTTGCCATGGGAGTTCAAAGAAGGGACTGTAGATAGTGGTGAAAATGACTGCCCGGTGTACTCCCAATCCTGCTCAGCAGAAGGTAGGGAGCCTTCTCAGAGAATATTCCAGCCAGAATCTTGAGTTGTCTCCATATGGCACTCTATACAAACTTCACATGGACAAGCACAAGATACCAAGAGCAGTCATCATGAGCTACAAATCCCCATGTGTAAAACCAGACTTTACTATTCAATAGACATTTATGGAGTTCCCTTTTTGTACCATACAGTATTGCAAATGAATAACATATGGTTTTCACCCCACAAAGCTTTACAACCTTGTAGATTCTTTTTTTTTTTTTAAGAGAGATTTTTGCTGTAGGGTGCATATGCTCACTGGAGAGACAGAGAGAGACAGAGAGACAGAAATTGAGAAATCACCCCCCAGAGGCGTGGCCATGCCACGATCTCTTCTCCTCTATTCTCCTCTTGGGATCTTGGGCATGTATGAACATACACCCAGCGTGAGTTTAAGCTGTTCGGTCCAGAACTCAAACTGTGGTCAGCTACATGGGAGTCCAGTGACATAACCATTATGCTATCTGCTGGTCCCCCTTGAAGATTCTTTATGGGTTATTTTAAATAGAAATACACAAGGAAAATGTAACAAAGTATTAAATACTGTGGTTGCTTTTGAGAGATAGCATTACAGAATTTTTTGTTCTACATTTGTTTTTCAATGTTCTATAATGAGCATAGGTTACTTTCATAATGGAAAAATAAACTTTATTAAAATTTTAAAAATAAAATATGAAAAAGTGACCAATATATTTTACCATATACATCAAAACAGGTCATTTTCAAACCAATCTTAGAAGCTTGATCTGTTGATGTAGCCTAAGCTGGTGCCATTCATAAATTCCCAGTTTCCATCCTGTGGTTTTTAGTTACCATGGAAAAGTACAAGGAAATTAGAAATACACCCTTACAACTGTATTGAAATATGGACTGTGTACAAGTCCTAAGAAATCAAAGTTCAGAGAAATGGTATGAAAAACACAGCTATCAAATGTACAAGACAGATATTTAATTTTTTTTATCCTAGTAAGAAAATAATTAGAAGAAAGGTAATCATTATAATTATTTTTGAAAGTGAGATGAGGGAGAATAAAAAATAAAGATGAAAAGAAACCATTACATAGAAGAAACAAATATCACCAAAGAAAAGGAAAATAGATAAAGAGAAAAAGAACAAGGAGGAGAGAGGAGGGGAACAATGGACTATGAGGTGTTGATGTTTAGAAGCAGACAAGATAAAGGCTTACAAACAGGCATGTCAGGACCCCAGAGGACTGACAATAGTGCCCAAATGTAAGTTCAATGTGGACATGACTAGGTAAATGTCAGTTAGTTCTAGAGTTTGGGGAGAATTCAAGAAAGATCAAGAACTTAAAGCGAAAGAGAGGGTCCAAGCCAGTCTATCGAAGCACTGAGGTACAGGAGTGAAAGGGCATTGAACTTGGTGTGTGGGGATAATAGAGGGCCTCTGGGATTGGGAGAGTCACTTGCTTGCCACTGAGCCCAAGGATAAGAAATATGAGACACCATGCTGGGCACCAGGAGAAAGGCTGCACACTGAGATAAGATGTAGTTGTAAACTAGGTACTAGATCAGTAATTTGTTAGGACTTCCTGTCTATGAGTTGGTTAGGATATTGTCTACCCTCATTTTTATAGGTGGTCCAGCAGACCAATCATGAGCAATAGCATGGCTCCCCAAGGGCTAGGTTAGACAAATCCACCTCTTAATGTGGTTGCTCTTCTCTTGTGGCCCCATTTTTCTCAAAATGAATTGATACTGAGAAGGACTGTAGCTGCACCCAGGTAATTCAGGGCTTGTCGCAGCACAGCAGCCATCCTTGCTTCCTGTCTGCATCACCCCAGATACACACACACATATGTGCACGCACTAGGGAGAGCTGACTTAGCTCCATCTTGGAGCTCTTCCAGACTCAGGATGGAGCTCAGGTTCTGGGATGACGTGTGTCCTTCATGTAGAAAGCATAATATTCCAGGGGCTGGGAGCCCCAGAGGCATCTTGTGAAGAAAGACAGGACTGTTCTGAGCTCCCTGCCTTAGCGATAGCAGTGGGCACAGGACCACATTTAGGGGCCTGAGACAGGGTTTGCAAGCCTGTCCTTCTTGTTTATGTAGGAGAGGGAAGTGCTGACTGCAGGCTTGAGCCTTTCCCCAACTTGTAGGCAAAGGAAAAGGCCACCCAGAGTTGCAGACCACAGAGTCACACATCAGAGGCGGATGGGAGGAGAATCATCTTGAACCAGTTTCATCGAGGGAGTGTCCAATGTCTGAGATTATGAAGAGTCTGAGCATATTGGACAAAGGACTTTGGGGAGAGGAAAACACACTCTTTTCTTACCTTTGTTTTTAAAAAAAATTGTGCAATAGTTCTGCCTCAGGTCTTACCTGCCATGCTCTTCCCAAGGGAGGCAGCAGAATGAGGTGAGTGGGGACCATTCCAGGAATAGAGGAGCAGAGCCCTGCAGCCCAATCTCAGCCCTGCCACTTAGCTCTTGGGAGACATTATCTGTGACATACTACCTCTGAACTTCCTTTTTCTCACCTCTCAGATGGAGTAGGGTTATGAGAATGACAGGAGAAGGGTGTTGACACCCCTTTGGCTGAAAGGCTGTTAGGGCAAGTATAAGTGGGCTAGGAAGGGAGACCAGGAGGGGAGGCACTTTCCCAATGTCATCAAAGAAGTCATGGATTCTGAGCACCTGGAGAGGCTGGCATTGTCAGGGCCCGGGACTTTGAAGTCCTCTGAGCAGCACTAACAGTGTATAGCCAGGGTCCACTGGGAGGCTGGGGTGTCACCTGGGAAGCTGTTCACAAGAAATTAGGAACCTCTGCTAAGACTATTCCTCTCCCTGCCAGAGGAGGAAATGAGAGAACAGGGCTTTGTTTACCTATTTTGGGTTCCGAAACTTTCAATGGTGTTTAGGCAGTAAAGGAAAAGCTATTTTTTTAATTGAAGAAAAGAAAGAAAAATGGTTCAGGACATGGCCAAATTTGCATCTTATTCCCTCCAGACACACGAATTTGACTCTATATCCTTAATCGAAGGGAGAGGATATCTCCCTGATGACAGCATCCAGACGTTTCCAGAGGCAGACCACAGGCAAAGACACCTCAGTGGCACAACTCTTATTTCCTGCATCTTTGTCCTAAAAGAGGGCTGTAGGCATGTTACGAATGGCCCCCTTGTGAGGGTTGTAATTGCACTTGTCCCTTGGAGGCTAATGGATTGTGGTCCCAATTACCATAAGTGCATATTTACTGGCTATTTTATTTAAGAAATAAAGGGACTAGCTGGCTATGGAGCAATTAAGATAATCGATTGCTTTTGACATTTCAATTTGTGCAACTTCTTCAATTTGTGCCCTTCCTTCCCTGACCTCAAAGCTTCCTATGCCCCAGAGTCTTGCTCGCAGAAAGATTCCTACAGCTCCTTCTCAGGCCTGCCTCACTGCTTACACCTGCTGCAGCTCTGCTCCCCTTGCACTCAGGCTCCCTTCCTCCTTAAGTTAGACAGTGGCAGCAGTATTGTCCTCATGAAGACCATACCTCTGAATTTACAAAGGCTCTTTTATGTGTTAGTCTGTATGACATATCAATAGCCCTGGGTAGGTTACAGAGCATGAGTCATCACCCAAGCCTCTGTTTACAGGAGGAAAATAAGACTTAGAGAGGTGCTATAGGACCCAAAGCACATATCTAAGGTGCTAAAAACTGAGAGGGAGTAAGAGTGAGCACCAGGCTCCTTTGCTTGCTGGCTGCATCATGTAACCTTTGGAATGCAGGGACCACTTGGAGATTCCAAAAAGATTTGTCTTTTTTGGTTGCTGTGATCGAGTCTTTTGTGGAATCACAGTGTGTAAGTGTTACATGATTAAAGAAAGACCTTGATATTTGTGCACCCATTTCACAACAGCACTAATGATGACAGCCAAGATATGGAATCAACATAAGTGTTCATCAAAAGATGAATGGAAGGGGACCACCAGTTAGCGTAATGGCTATGTCGCTGGACTCCCACGTAGTCCACCACGGTTCGCGTCCTGGACACGGTGGCTTAAAACTCACGCCGGGCGCGTGTGCGTGCGTGCCCAAGATCATGAGAGGAGAATGGAGGAGAAGGGATTGCGGCGTGACCATCCCCCCTGGGGGGTGATTTCTCGCTTTCTGTCTCTCTGTCTCTCTCTGTCTGTCTGGCGAGTGCACGCGCCCTATAGCGAAAGCCTCTAAAAATAAGAAAGATGAATGGATAAGCAAAACATGGTATGTTCATACAATGGAATATTATTCAGTCTTGAAAAAGAATTGTGACACTTGTTACTACATGAATGAACCTTGAGGATATTATGCTGAGTGAAATAAGCCACTCATGAAAAGACAAATACTGTTTGACTTTACTTCTAGGAGCCACCTAGAATAAGCAAATTCATAGAAATAGGAAGTAGAATGGTGGGTACCAGGGTTGGGAAGAGGATTGAGGAGATGATGTTAAATGGGTACAGAGTTTCAGTTTGGGAAGATGAGACAGTTCTGTGGATGGATGGTTGTGATGGTTGTACAACAGCGTGGATGCACTTAGTGCCACTGAACTGTGCACTTAAACATGGTTAAGATGGTAAATTCAGGGCCAGCTCTGTGACCTAGTGGTTAAAGGAGCTAGATCCCACATGGCTGACTGCATGATTTAAATCCTAGCTTGAGAAACATGTTGGGCATGTGTATGTGTGTGCCCAGAATCCTGACAGGATGGAAAGAGAAGGGATTACAGCATGACCATGCCTCACTGGGGGGTGCTTTTACCTTCTCCCTTTCTGTTTGTAGTGAGCACACACACTCTCTGAAAAAAAAAGTGTTTTTAAAAGATGGCAAATTTTTTCTTATGTGTATCTTACCACAATCTAAATATAATTGTATGTGTGTATATAAAATAAAATACCTTGAATGTCTACATCTCTTCTCTTGTCCTCTCAATTTGAAACACTGTCTTGGAAACCTTTAGTGCCAACTTACTGCACAGACCATAAAGGCCACACACCTGAGCCGAGTCTATAGATTTATCTACCTTGCTTACCTTTGGTGCACGTGACACTCCAACCAATCTGACTTTTCCAGTCTCTTGCTTAGAAGGAAAGGTATTAGGTGCAGTATTCTGGGAGCAAAGAGGGCAAAGGTGAGATGTTCTCTGCTTTCAGCATTTGGAACATACATACACACACTCCCCTGCTATGAGTAGAGGCTACTATCCTCAACTGTTCCTGGTGTCCCCCAGTCCAGAGACCCCCTGCTTGATCTTTTTCAGAGAATAATTTCTCTACATCCCAGGTCCATAGGTAACTGGGCCTTTGCATTCATAAACCTACTGAAGATTTTTTCTATGGATACTAGGTCGATTCTCAGCTGTCCCCATTGCCAAGCTGGATTTAGCTTCTTTGGGTCTGCTAAGTCATCTACTTCTGGACCATCTCTCTAAGATATTGCTATGCCTGTCTCCTTTTCCATTTCTTCCTGTCATTGTGAGATTATGTTTTTAAAAAACAGTCCTTTACTGAATTTTTGGGAGGAAGCAGAATTAGGTGCACATGATTATTCCATAGTCTTCATCTGATGTTTAAGCTGAGTCTTAAGTAATGACTAGAAGCAAGCTAGAAGACAGCAGAAGGAAAGCATTTCAGATATAAGGAGCATCATGAGCAAGGTCTTGGAGCTGTGAAACAGTGTGGTAGGTGCAGAACACCTATGTTGGGGGTTGGGGGTATTCTTACTAGGCCCCGATCATGGCTTCCCTCACCAAGTTCCAAGTTGATTACTAGGGGCTTGTGAAGCTGTGCTGATGGCTAGTGAAGACCAGATCTGCACCATGCTCTATAGCACAGGCTTCCAGTGCTGTCTTGGGATGATAGTTTGATCTGCGGCCAGAAAGAAACTAGCTGGACCATCAGCTTCCAGAGCAAGCACTTTCATGGGTCTTGACTACCCTGGTTGAAGTAATGAAGTAATCAGCTGGCTCCTTCACTTACTTGAAGTTTGACATTTCAGGGTTTTTTTTATCCCCTTTTTATTTATTATTATTATTATTTTTAAAATTTGCTGTAGGGCACATGTGCTCACCAGAGAGAGAGAGACAGAGAGAGAGGGAAAGTGAGAAAGCAAGTTGCCAGGTCTAGGACTTGTACTGTAGTTGGCCATGTGGAAGTTCAGTGCCTTAACCACTACACCACCTCCTGGCCCAGTTTATTTTTTCTAACATAGTTCCCCCCCCCCAATAATATCTTGATTTGGGGTTGCTTTGATGAACAGATAGCCACAAAAATCATTAAATGATTATAAAAGACACCAAGAAAGAAGCATTTGTCATGGTTTGTTCCCTCTCTTTGCCATAAAGTATAAAGTGTAACTGCTGAGCATCACAGTGGTTATTTGAAAAGGCCCATTCAGTTCCTTTTAAACTCCTGAGTCTTGTGGCTTTAACTAGTATAATGAAACCTAGCTTAGCATAGCACAGATTTCAGATGTAACCAACACAAAGTTTAATCACCCAATAGTAAAGACAGGTAGGAAAAAAATTGTTTCAAGGTTGGGAGTAAGGTGAGGTAAGTGAAGCATTTGCCTTGAGCACAAGATTGAAAAGGAGTAATCAAGATAAATAATATTTCAAGACAATATTACAAACCCCCCTGCAGACTGACAAATCATACCTGTGAGCCAGCTGCCTGTTTCTGTAAATGAAGTTTTATTGGCACAGGCCAGAATGAGGGTGAGATGAATGAGTATGGTTGTTCAAGTACAGGATCAGATCTGTCTTCATATAAAATTTTAAGATTTTAATATTTTGTTCATGTATATTTTTCCATTATCTTTTATTCTTATAGATATTGCAATTAATTATTATTTATCTTGAGGGCCGAAGTTTTGGGTGCCTCCTGAAATTTTGTACCCAAGGTGAGTGCTTCACCTACTTTACCCTACTACTGGCAGTGCTTGAAGGAACCAAACTGGAAGCTATTTTCTCCCAAAGACTTCCATCCCTCCCTGTGAAGCCACAACTTCCTAACTGAAGAAAGAGATTCCAGGCAGCACAAGCCCTCCTCAGTTAAAATCAGTGGTTTGCTTCAACCTGCAGCTCAAAGGCACAAATGAATCCCTCCTCAGGAACAGCTGGAGTAGGAGAGTGTCAGGTTATGAATCTTGCTTGTATATGATATTCTCAATGTCCACCAAGCATTTCTTTTTCCTTTATTATAGCCAAGTCTCAAATGAAGTTAAAATTTGGACTTTTGGATCATTAAATACAAAGATGAAAGGCTAATTTAATTACAACATACACATTAAATCCAACTTGAGAGATGGACAAATAGGATAGTTTGGGCAGAATGTGCATATACGCAGATGTGTCCCCATCTATGCTTTTTGGCACAAACCAGCTCAAACTCAGGTGAAGTCTCATCTCTGTGTCAAAATTTCTGAACATGTGGCATTTGATTATTTTCTAAAGAGACTGAGCCTCTTGGAAGTATGGAAACCTACCTTCAATTCTCTACAGCTCAATTTTTGTGAACCCATATTGTGCCAGAACAAGAATTTGAAGCTATAGTTAAATACGGGATATTCACGTCTTCTGTATTGAGAACACAGACATAATTGAATCGGGAGTGTAAGAGCATCCCATAAATGGAAGAGCTGAACTTGGTCTCCTAAGACATCTGAAGATGTCTTTACAATCTGAAGCTGATAACATTTGCCATGATGGGCATACATTCTTTTCAGAATGTGTGCAATTGCTTCTTCAGCTTCAATGACTTCCTCAGCACCATTGTAGTCTACTAAGTATATGAGCATTTTTTTAAATGAAAAACAATTTATCTAATGATCAGGGGGTTGGCTGGGTACTGTGGAATCACAGCATGTGATTAAAATCATACTAGCAGAATAAAACGTATCAATGGAGTCATTGGCAGCCCCCTCCCATAATCTCATTTGAATCTTTGTCCTTCCTCAGAATGAAGCTCTAACTGCACATTGAGTACTGCAGCATCAGGTATTGTTGTGACCTGTAATGACTCCCAGCCATGGCCAGCAGGGCTCATTGCAGCTTCAGGCCACAGAGAAGAGGGACAACAACAAGCCTTGACCATATATGGGGCTAGCCCCAGAAACAGGAAGGCAGAACATGCTACCAGGAGAGCATTAAGCCATCCACGCTGGGGACTCAGGTCCCAAATAGTGGCCATACTGCCAGGTAGGCATGACTCAACCATAAGAAATTTAGGAACCAGTACGTTCAAAGTCCCAAGACAAACTGATTAGAAGTTCTTTAACAGTTACCTTTGAAGCTAAGGTTTCCAGAGTGAGTTGGTGGGGAAAGAAAGAGAATAGATTAGGATTTGATATTTATTACCTCAAACACCTACCCTAATTTTTAGAGGATGCCAAAAACAAAACTAAATTGTCAGATGACTAGTTTGGGTCAAATACAGAAGCCTAGCTAATATTTTAGTTAGGTGAATCCAATTAAAGAGTTTAGAAAACTCAAAGTGCAATTCATTTTGGATTAGCCAAATAAAATACATCTGGTCAATTTGTTGGCTGGTAGAAGGGCCTCAGCCACTGTGTTGACTTTGAAGGAAGGACTTAGGCCATGGAGGAAGGCCTGGTAAGAGCACAGCCTGGCTCCTGTTTTAGAGGAACTGGGCTGAAATCTAAGACAGATCGTCAGCCCTGGACACAAGATTCCATTGTAATGACTGGGACAGGAATGGGAATTTGTTCTCCATTGATATCACACCTTAGGCTTGGGCATAAGGAGAAGCAAGGAGGACCTGGTGCTTCAGTCTGGCTTATGGTATTCCTCCTTCAGGACACAGGCGTCCCATTGTCAGGTGAGTGCCCAGGTGGGCCCAGCTCTGGACAGAGTACAGGTGCTATAGCTGCCAGTCAGGCAGGTATCCCTGTTGTTAGTTTCCCAGGGCTGTTGTAACAACATACACAAACTCAGTGGCTTAAAACAACAGACATTTATTCTCTCTACCACTCCATTGATGATGCTTCTGGAGAAATTGCTTTGCGCTGTTCAGAACTAAGCTGAATTTAGACAACAGTGTGAATTCGGGTGCCTCCTCCATCAGGAATTGCTAACCTCTCCCCACTCCTTCACTCTAGATCCCAAATGTAGTGACATGCATTTGGGATCAATAATTTGTCACTCCAGTGGTTCAGCCTTGACTTACATCTCAGCCTCAGGACACCAATTACCTTGTCTCCCAAGAGACCTGGAACTGATGGCCAGACTTTTCCTCTGGGAGAGAAAGAGAAGAGACTGAGGGCAGAAGAGCCATGTGCAAGACCCCAGTGGCTCCCACACCCCAGCACTGCACACAGGCACTCACACAGACCATACACATCTCTCTGGAGCTAACTCCTAGAGATAGTGCATTTTCTGAGTTTGATTCATCTATTTTCAAATGAATAGATGTTTATCTGTGGCTCATTTATTGTGAGTGTTCTTTCCAAAGTGAATTTAGTAATATATATTCACCATAATATGTTCACCACAGAGGGAAATAAGATTTATCTTTTATGAACTCCTACAAATTACATCAACTAACACAGATGAGGGAGTCAAGATTATGTCAATATTTTCTATATAATAAAACTAGAAAATGTCTTCAAAACTTCCTTGACAGTCCCCTTCCCATGGGCCTTTGCATGTAGAGGGCACATTTGCTCCCACACATTCTGAGAGCTCCAGGATGAGTAGAAAGTGGCACCTGGGTTCCACATCCACTACCCCTCACCTACCAGCTTCACAACCTTGGGCAAATCATTTCCCATCTATGAGCTTCAGATATCATCTCTGAAGACAGGATGATAGCATATCTGGCTTGACTACCTGCTCCACTCACAGGACCATGAGAACCATCAGAGAAGAGGCCCACCATCAGGAAACCACTGTTAACCTTCAGTACCCTGCAATCCACAAAGGGAGGGCACTCAACAGGGCCTCTGAAGTATGTGACTCAGGGACACCATTCACATGGAATACAGTATGAACAGTGCCCCTGGAGTTGTGGCACTGGGTGGAGTCCTGGCTTGCATCATAAATCGGAAGTAGAGGGAGCTGATCTGGGGCTCCTTGCTGTGTGGATGAGTAAACAATCAGACGGGCCTGTGAGAACTCTTGCCTGGCACTCATTCTTGGATAGTACTGAGCCACCTGTCACATGGTTTTAAATCATCATTTTTCTCCGTATAGTCACCTGGTGAAGTAAAGCTTTTTCTCTTTATCTTCTAGGAGAGGAAGGTAAGAATCAAGGAGGCATTGAGTTTCCTAAAGTCTACAGCTCATGAAAGATGGGTCAGGAATTACACCCAAGGGCTCAGGCTTCTGGAAGCAATTCCTACAATCCAAATAAGCTTTGAGATTGGGGATATCAAGGAGCAAGATGATAATGTAGTTTTTTACACATAGGCTCTGAGGAAAAGCCATCCATTCACTTCCTCATTTATTTATTCATCTAGCATTTATTCAGCAAATATTAATTAGAGGCTTCTGCTGTGCCAGGTGAGACACTGGGCTTGTCACTTACAATGAGAATCAGTCAAGGAAAGATGACAGGCTGGCTTTTTCGTCTTCTTTTATTTAAGGATATAAACCTGTAGTCAGAGGATCAGGACTTTGTTTTAGGGTGATTTTGATATTTGTTTGCAAGGGAAGGATTTTCTAGTTTTTCTTCTTCTTTTCTATCTAAATATGTTCTCTGCATAGTGGTTAAGAGCTCAGACCACAGACTCTTGACCTAAATCATGTGGGTTCAAATCTCAACTCAATTACTTCCTAGCTCTGTGACCTTAGGTCAGTTACCCTTTCTGTGCCTCCATTTTCTCTGAAGTAAAATGAGAATAAAATAGGTATCTATCTTGCAGAGTTGTGGACAGGATGAAAGAAATTAGTATTTCTGAAGTGTTTAGAACACTACCTGATCTGTGGCAAATGCTATGTAAGTATTTACCTTTATTACCATTACCATTCTTGTGATGAGAAGGTGAGAAAGAGATGAGGAAACCTTGGAAAAACTCCAGGTAAGTGTAAATGAAGCTAAGTGATACAATTAGAAATAACTGGAGAGAGCTTACTAAAGAATCGGCAAGTAAGTATCCTACCCTCTTGCACACAGCACCAGATCCCACAGGCACAGATGCCTGATGTGTGCCTGCTTTTTCTTCTTTGGCCATTCAAGAGAAAATCCAACTGTTAGAGATAAACAATCAAAACTGGCTACTTAAAAAAGTTATTTTTTCCAGGAGAGAGAGAAGATAGAGAGAAGCACCCCCTGACAGGGTCTCCTCATGCCAAGATCCACTTTCACCAGCTGTCCATGTTTTCAGGCTGACCTGGGGATCAGAAGCTACAGAAGGCCATGCACCATCCAGCACTGCTGGTCAGTTTGCTACTGACTGTGCTGCTAGGCTGGGCCAAGAAAGGGCTGCTTTTGTCACATGCAGTGTCGAGAGACATATAACAACTCAGCTGGCCCTGTGCCCAAAACGACCCCTTGTTCTCCGCAGCCATATGAGATGTGCTGGGTAATGAATACAAATTTAGGTTAAGGACACAAATTTAGTTAATCTAAGAAAACAAAACTCTTTTCTTTTACCCAGATTTGGAAGTCCCAGTAGAATTCTCAGCATGGTTTCTACCTGCATTAATTCATTAGCACTGTGGAAAAGAGGTAAGAACATTAGACCACACGGGAGTGAAATAATCTGGGATGCCACTCTAACTCCACCAATTGTTGGTTATGTAATCTTTGGCAAATTCCCTCCACTCTGCACCTCTGTGTCTCACCTTCTGTAGACTTTAGAACTTATACTCAGCTCTAATGTTAGAGATTTTAGTGATGAGAGCAACTAAGTTACCTTTGGGAAGAAAAGTGTCCCCCCAGCCAACTCACTCCATGATTCCTGGCAGGCCAAGCAATTTCTTGCTTTGGTGGATCCTCTCATTGCTGTATTAATATCTCTTCCCTAGTAGACCGAGAACACCCTGTTAGTAAGGACTGCATCTGAGGGCTCTCAGTAGAGGCTAGGATTTGATTTTTCTCAGTTGAAGTTGTCTGTATTTTTGTGCAGTTTTGTAATGATTCTGATATGTAACCAATTTGGGGAACCATTATGGTATTTTAATATCTGTGGCGTAATTGAATGAATGAAAAGTAGAGGGTATATTACACAAGCCTAGAATGTGGTGTGGTGCAAGGATCCTTGGCTGAAAAACAGAAAATCTAGCCAACACTGGTGCTTGCTGCACAGAGGACTTTGAGGCCAGCTTACTTCCTACTCTGGACCTCAGTTTCCCCATTCGTGACAGCCCCTGACCCTAACGCTGCTTCTAATAGCTCTCTGCTTCCCTCTGCTGATATGAATCCTTGTCTCCTCTTTGATGTACATTGAGTGCCATCTGGAGGAGACCGGGACTTTCTTCTGAGGTCTCTGTGTTTCTGCCCTTCCAGAGACAGAGGCTCCTACCTTGGGGTCTTGTCTCCTGACAGTAGCCCCCCACACCTTTGAATGTGTCAACTCTATTGGATCAGGGCATCTTCCTACCAAAATCCTTTCTTGCACCCTAAACCCCATCTCTGATCCAAGTGGCAGAGTTGGGGAAGGTTGATAGACCAGTTAGTGGTCCCCGAATTGACTGTATGTCAGAATCTCCAGGTTTGCACATATAAAAATATAGGTAACTGAGCAAACCCTAACCTCTACTGAACTCAACTTCCTGGCATATGCCCAGAAAACTGCATATTTAACAACTGTTCTGGGAGATTCCTGTCAATGGGACACTGAGTCACCAGTTGCCATTTAGGAGCCATTGGACCATAATATGCCTAAGATTTTAGCATCAACAGTGCAAGCTTCTTCTCCCCAGTTGTTCTAGAATAGGATAGAATATACTGTCTCTTCTCTCCCATGCCATCCACTCAGCTCAGTGTTGCCAAGGCATAACAACTGTTTTCTGTACTCAGAGATGAGGCCTGGGCAGTCTTTAGAGGAACCTGATAAAACAGAGTATTCAGGAATGTTACATTTTGTGTCATCTTGACACTGGCAGGTCTCAGGCTGCCAAGGGCTGAGTTTTACCCTAATCAAAGTTTAATTAAAGTTCCCAATGAAGATATTGCTTCCTGCTATAGCCCATGGACTTATCTCCACCAGAAATTAATGAGAGGTTTTTAAAAATGAATGGTGTTTATGAGAAATGTCTACTCTTCTCACCAAGTTTTACATAATGATAATGTTTTCCAGATGTCTAAGATGGGCATTGTCATTTTTTTCCCGTTTTGTTTGTTTGTTTGTTTGTTTTTGGGAAAGCAAAACTTAGGAGAAGTGGATTTAGATACTACTCAAAAAGAGCATGAATGAATGTGAACATCACAGAGCCCTCCCTGAAAGGTAAGGCAGGCAATGCTGGCAGGGAGAACACTGAGTCAGGAGTCAGAGCTGAGTCATGATTGGAGCTCTGTGGCCAGTCTGCTGGACCTGGGGATGTTTCTTGGCCTCTGCAGCCTTTGATGGTCCCATCTGCAAGTGTTTCCTGCATGGAATCTAAGCGCAGCACCGAAGTGGGCTGAGCAGCCCCTGGTCTAGTCTATGTCTTCATTTGCTCTACAGCGCCCCTGCACACCACATTCACAGGACAGCACAGGGTCTCTGTTTACAAGTGGCATCAGGCAGCTCCTCTTGGGTCCTCAACTGAAGACTTCTTGAAAGCTGGTGAGGGTGCCTTCCCCTTGCCAGCTACCAGCACAGAGGATGTTTCTCGCACACAGCAAAGCACAGGTGGAGGCTACCTGGCTGCTTCCCCCCTGCCCTGCAGAACAAACAAACTGCACCCAAAAAAAACATACACACACCACCCCTGAAACCAAAAGATCCTAAAAGTTACTGCTTCTCAAGGGAATAGTGCTCATTTTCTGTTTGATTGGGGTGGGAGGGTGGAGGTGGTAAGGATTAATGTATTGGAGGGACCATGACATTCTCAGAATGCTCCTCTGTGATGGGCAGTAATGGCTCCAAATGTGAACCACCTGAAGGGCCAAATATGGGACTTGAGAATGGGGCCAGTCATTCATAAAGAGCACCTGGTCCTGACTCATGTGCAGGAACCGCCTCAAACTTCTTCGTTTCCACTGGCAACCTGGCATCCAGCATGGCTCCTATGGCTCCAGCTTGGCAGCAGTCCTCCCCAGCCCCACCCTGCCCCCAGCAAGCACCACCAGGCAGGCTGGCAGCCTTCAAAAGTGCAGCTATTATCCCCAGATGCGGTCCGAAAATGTCCCTACAATTGCTCCACTTAGAGGCTCCACTTAGAGGGGCAGGTACTCGGTGTGAAGGGGGCACGCAGAGCCTTGTGGTTCCGCATTTCCCTGTTCTGGAGACCTGATTTCTTCTGCACCTTTTCCTTTTCCTGCTCCCATGGTGCCTGGGATTAAATGTGCAGAGAAGATAGAAAAGACAGAGGCATCGTTGGTATTATTATCCAAGCATTTTATTTCATCTATTTTATTCTGAAATCAGCACTGAAAAACGAGAACTCAACTGCTACTTTTCTAGCTAGCTATGGGCCATTCTGATAGAAGAGTTCATTTAATTATTAAATGGGTTGTGTTAAAGTTGGCACAAAGTGCAGGAAGACTACTCAGGTAGGAGGAATCGGTTCAATTTTTTTCCTCCTAATTGATCTATGGGTGACACCAGACTCGTATATTTACACTCCTCTTTCTTCAATATAAAGAGCAAATCACAGATTGTTGTTCACTGATTAAAGCTGGACCTACGCAGGAGAATGTGGGCAGGTCAGTGCTGTTGAGACCCGCAGAGCAGAGAGGTTCTAGACATTGCTCAGATCTCAAAGAAGTGACCTTTTGCTATGAATTGATCATTTGTTCATTTGTTTCTCATGTGCTTTACTCACAGGAGGAATTGACTAGAAGCTAAAATTAGTTGTGATCTGGGACTAACCATTTGCTTTTATGTCATAGATAAAATTTATTTTAGCTGCAGTTGCCTTAATGCTTTTATACCAAGGTGGGTTTTTATTTTTATTTTTTCAAACCGTACTACTAATTCCAGGAATTTCCCTGCAGTGAGGGGACATGTCCACCGACTCAGTCACTCAAAACAACATGAAGCCTGAAAAGGCAATCAATGAAACACTGTGCTAGATTAGTGAAGCCTGGCCAGAGTAGAACATGGTTCATTTTTAGTCAGAATTGGGTTGGATGCTCTGGAAGTTTGAGGGCAAAGGTTGGGGTAGCTACGGTTAGGACCATTCACAGTGGCTTAAATGGAAAAACAATCCTGAGGATGCTTGGTTCACAACTGGTTTGACCTAAAGCAACAAGGCAAGGTGGTCACTCCAAAGAGGATGTACTTTTTGGCTGCCTTGTTACTAGTCAGTGTCCAGTTAAGAGAAGGTGAGAATCTTATGCCCTCTGCACTGTGCAAACACCATTTGAAATATTATGGGTAATCTCTGGGTTTCCCTTCCAGGGTGGTGTGCAGCCAGACTGTAGCAAGGTCCAAGAAAGTGTTTCTGAGCATAACAGAAAGAGTACCAGGTTTGGTGGGAAACTCCAGGGCAATTTCTATCCTTAGGCACTTGTAGTTTGGCATCAATTACAGTCAGTGCTAAGCAGCCCAAGGGGACAGAGAAAGTGAAGGGGCCTTAAGGGGAGGAGTGCTTGCTTTATTTTTTTATTTTTTTGCTATAGGGTGTGTGTGCTCACCAGAAAGACAGAGAGAAACAGAGAGACAGAAAGCAAGAAATCACCCCCCGGGGGGATGACCATGCCTCAATCTCTTCTCCTCCATTCTCCTCTCGGGATCTTGGGCACACACACACACACACGCCCAGCGTGAGTTTAAGCCACCGGATCCGGGACTCAAACCACAGTCAACTACATAGGAGTCCAGTGTCATTATGCCAACTGCTGGTCCCGAGGAGTGCTCACTTTTACCTGGGGAAGTGCAGGGCCCGGCCATCTTTGTAGAGAGGGGGCTTGGGTAATCACTCGCCTCTGACCTCCTACAGCACATTGTCTACTCCTCTGTTAGAGGGCTCTGCAGGCTGACTGAAATTGTCTGTTTATGTGTCTGTCTCTCCAATTAGTCCTCAGCTCTGAAAGGGCAAGGAGCATGCTTTGTTCATCTCTCTATTCCCAGGGCCAGGTGGTCTCTCCACACAGACAAGAGCGTCAGGAAAGCTTTGCTGAACCAAGCAGGGGAAGCAAAGCTTACTCTGAAAAGTAGCACTTCAGTTTTCTCGGTAAGGAGGGAGGTGATTCACTCTAGCCAGAGCAGTAGGTGTCGGAGCTGTCTGTGTATGGCTTTGTGTCATCTCCCAGGGGGGGCCATGAGCACCTCTTAGCAGAACTGTGCCTCTCTTGTCTCTATATTCCCTAAGAACTCATGCTTTGCTTACCAGGTCAGGAGCTCACAAGCTCAGAGTACTGAATTGATGAGGTGTCTCTTCTCTCCACACATTTGTTGAAACATGGATAAAACACAATCCCAAAATGCTTTTAATCTATAGTCAACACCTCACAGATTACTTACTCGTTACAATGGGGAAAAAAACATAAGTTTACAACAGAAGGATCAGGCTATCACCGTAACCCAGGCAACAATCTTAGCACCTCTAGTAATAGGACAACTGAACCTTACACACCTCCTGATGTGATGTACTCGGGAACACACACCAGCCCCTTGGAATATTTTTACAAAAAGCCAAACCATTAAATATGACTTGTAACTTCCAGGAAATATGAGGGCACAGGATTAAGTTAAACCATCACAAGGAAATAATCAGACAAAGCTATAACATTGGACAATATATAGCACAATTGACCAAGTTTTTATAAAAAGTCATCATCATAGGAATGGTCCTAGGTTAAAATAGAATAAAAAGACATAACAAAAAATGCAGTGTATAATTATTGACTGTTTCCTGATTTTTTTAGCAAGTAACCATGCAGTATAATTCAATAACAATTTGTGAAATATAAATGCTACTTAATAATAGGTTAACTTTCTAAAGTATGATAATAGACTTATATGGTTATATAGGAGAAAGTCCTTATTTTTAGTAGATACAAACTAAAATATTAATAGTTGGAGATAAAATGCCATGGTGACTACAACTTAGTTTGAAGTGTTACCGAAAACTAACATATGAAGTAAACGTGGCAAAAATAATCCCACTTTTAAATCTATGGTGTATTTGGGTATTTATTGTGCTATTTGGTCTGCTTTTCCAAGACATACAAAACACATTTCTTAAAAATTACATTGATGGAGCCAGCAAGTGGCATAGTGGTTAAGGTGCTGGACTCCCGCATGGTCAACTGCAGTTCAAGTCCCGGACCCAGCAATTTGAATCTCACACTGGGCATGTGTGCATGAGTGCCCAAAATACTGAGAGGAGAATGGAGGAGAAGGGATTGTGGCATGGTCACCCCACCAAGGGGGAGATGATTTCTTGCTTTCTGTCTCTCTGTCTCTTGGGCAAGTCCACATAATCGATAATAAATAAATCTATCTCTCAAAAAAAAGTAAATTGCCAAATTTCAAGAACAAAATTCATGGAAATCTCTAGGCACCTCAAATGTAGAGAAATAATAAACCCAGGGCAATAAGTGTAACTTAATTCTGGAGTAGCCGTTAGGGAATGTGCACCTGACAGGAGTCCCAGCAGCTAGGCATTGGATCCTAGGCAATAGAGAAGAGACATGATAACTTCCTGACATGTTCATGTTAAGCAAGGTAGTTATAAGTGAGTCTCTTCCATAGAGGCTAGAGTCCTCTAGTAGTCCTTTTCTTTAGAGGCTAGAGAAAAACCGCCATCTTCCAGGAGGAGTAAAGATACTCAATGCCCATCCAGGTTTTTTATGGACTCTATGAGAAATATCCCTCATGAGAAATTCTGTACTTTTCATAGACATAGGCTCAGAATTTACACTATTTGCATGGAACAGGAGCCACAAGCCAAGACATCATCATAAAAGTTGGTCTGGAACCATTGATATTCCTGGAATGCTTAGCCAAACACAGCACCGAGCAAGTCTGTTGTAACTTTTTCACATACTCTTTCAGGGCACATTTTCCTCCAGTAATAAACAGCTGTCATAAATATGGCATCACCCTAATAGAAACATTACAAACTACACAAGAAAGCAAATCTTCATGAAGAAGAATCAGGAGACACAACAGAAGAGCTAACACTCCAAAATCTCAGAATAATAGAAAAATCTGAAAGAAACTCTAAAGTATGTTTTAAATAGTTACAGAAATAGGGACCAAGCAGTTGGCGTAATGGCTATGTCGCTGGACTCCCATGTAGTCAACCGCGATTTGAGTCCCAGACCTGGTGGCTTAAACTCACACCGGGCATGTGTGCGTGCGTGCCTAAGATCCTGAGAGGAGAATGGAGGAGAAGGGATTGCGCCATGGCCATCCCCCCCTGGCGGATGATTTCTCACTTTCTGTCTCTCTGTCTCTCTCTCTTTCTGACAAGCACACGTGCCCTATAGCAAAAACCTGTCCCCCCCTCCCAAATAAAATACAGAGATAAAAATAAGCCACAGTTAAAGTAAACAGGACAATATAATAAGAGTTGGGGATTTTTTTTCAGAGGTTTTAGCCTTAGTGTGTGTGTGCACTTGCCAGAGAGAGGGAGAGAGAGAGACAGAGATAGTGAGAGGGAAAGTGAGAAACTGCCCCCCCGGGGGGAAGGTCATGCCATAATCCCTTCTCCTTCATTCTTCTCCTGGGATCTTTGGCATGTACACGCACACACACACACACACACAAACACACACACTCCTGGTGTGCGTTTCAAGTGACCAGGTCCAAGACTGGAATAGCAGTTGCCAAGTGGGAATCTAGTGACATAACTACTATGCCATCTGCTGGCCCCAAGGAATTTCTTGTAAGGTAAAGGACCTTGGTTCTTCTCAAAAATGAAGCATGTAGTTATTAAATTTTAAAATTTAGTGGATGCCATAGTAGATGGGACTGTTAAAGAAAGAAACCATGAACTGGAAAGTAGAGCTAATGAAATCACAAAAGATGAAGACACAGGGAATGAACAAATGGAGAGTTTGAATGTTTCATTAAGAAACTAAAGAGTAGAACAGAAGAACCAATATATTTCATAGGATACACAGGAGGAGGAGATAGAGACAAGGAGAGATAGGCAGTATTTGAAGTAGTAAAGGCCAACAATCAAAGTAAGTCCTCAGATGGCTGACTCCTGAACGGAATAAATAAAAGCAAAATTACCCTTTGATACATTACAATGAAATGTAATTGAAGAAAAAGAAAAAAAAATCTAAAAGTTCCAGAGGGAAAGATAAATATTACCCTCAAAGAAATGACAATGAGACTAAATACAGACTTTTTATCAAAAATAGATACTAAAAGACGTGAATATCTTCAATGTACTTGCAGAAAAATGTGTTAACTTGGAATTTCATACTCAGTTAAAATATCTTTCATGAGTAGAGCAAAATAAAGACATTGTCAGGCAAATAAAGCCTCAATAAAATTAGCAAATCAAACCCAGCAATGTATAAAAATGGTAATACATTCCTTATATCAGGAATAGAAGGCTGGTCCAATACTCAAGAATCAATCAATGCAATTCACCACATTAACTAAATAAGAGAAAAATAATATGATCATTTCATTAAGTTCAGAAAAATTATTAGGAAAATTTGACCTATTTATTATTTTAAAAGTTGCTATAAGGACAAGTGAGCTTGCTGGAGAGGAAAAGAGAGAGAGAGAGAGAGGAGAGCACAGAGAAAGTGAAAAAGTACCCTCCTGGAGTGGATGACCACACTGCAATCTCTTCTCCATTCTCCTCTTGAGATTTTGGGCAAGCACACATGGATGACCAACATGTTTTTCAAGCTGCCAGGTTGAGACTCCAAACACTCCATGGGCCTTGTGGAGTCCAGCCACGTTAACCATTGTTCCACCAACTGGCCCCTACCTATTTATTTATTTAGTTTTTTAGTTTTAGTCTTAGCTTTATAGTTTTAGTTTTAGTTTTAATTTTAGTTTGTTTATACCAAACTTTGTGCATGCACTTGCCAGAGACAGTGGGAAGCGAGAGAAAGTGAGAAATCACTAGCCCCCTCAATCACCTCAGGGATATTGACCATACCACAGTCCCTTCTCCTCCATTCTCCTCTTGAGATTTTGGGTGCACATGCACATGAACCCAGCATGTTTTCAATATGCTGGGTCCAAGACTTGAAACACACAGTTGGCCATGTGGGATCCAGATGCCTTAACTTCTTCCACCTGCTGGCCCATTTAAAAAAAAAAAAAAAAAAAAAAAAAACATATACCCTCAAACAGCAGTACAGCAGGAATAGAGAATTTTTTTGACATGATAAAGCTGTGTATTAGAACTGTTGACATACACTATACTTAGTGGTGAAACACTAAATGCTTTCTCCTAAGATAAGGAACAAGGCAAGAGATGTTCATTCTCCCCATTTTTACCAGAATTGCAATGGATGTCCTAGAAAGTATAAAATGGCAAGAAAAAGAAAGAAAAACATAAGGAATAAAAAAAGTAAAACTGTTTTTATCTACAGGCATCATGATTATGTACATAATATTTTCTAAGGGATTTAAATGAACTTATTAGAACATATAAATAATTTTAGCAAAGTTGATACAAGATCAACATACAAAATTCTAGCAACAAACAATATATAATATGTTTGCAATAAACAATTGGAATAATTAGTTTTTAACAAACATAATTTTCAAAAGCATCAAAAACTATTAAGTACTTGGGAATAAATTTAACAAAGAAATATACCATCTCTGCACGTTAAGACTACAAAACATTGTAGGGAAAAATGAAAGAAAATGTTAAGTGTAGAAATATATTGTATTCATGGATTGGAAAGGCTTAACACTGTTAAGATTTTTTTCTCTTTAAATGGACTTGTAGGTCAAATATCAATCTAATCCAAATCTCATCAGACTGTTTTTTGGCACAATGAACTTATTCTAAAATGTATATGGAAATACAAAGAACCTAGAACCACCAGGGAACTAAAAACTGAGTTTATTATTAATTCTTTCATTTAATGTTTATTTATCAAGCATGCACTATATGCCAGGCTGTTCCATACTTTGGACATAAAACATTAAGACAAAGACATAGTTATGTGCTTGAAGAACTGCTAACATATGAGTTTAATTAAGTGAGATTATTAACCTTAGGATGAAGGAGTAGGCTAGGAGAAACTATGATGGGCAAGAAGTGGGTAAGCATGTTGGTGTGAGTACAAACGATACAAAGTACTTTCAAATGAAAATTGGTGTGTTGCATTGATATATTGGACAGGTCCAGAAATAGTGTGGTCAGATTCAAGGATTGAAGCCCACAAAGGACTTCTAGTCAGGTAGAAGAGAAAGGTAAACAAAGAAGTCCAAGAGGTGTCCTGGTAGACACCTTCACAGAGCATAGAGAATACATAAGAGAAGGTCTGTGTCGCCAGGAGAGTATATTTTGAAGAGATATGAAGACGGTGATACTTCAGAACAGCTCAGAAACCACAAATAGGTTAGATGTAACTGGAGTATCAGTTCTCATGCTGGTGCGGGGAGAAGAGATGGGTTTTCTGTGCCAGGACAAGGGATTTAGACTTTAGCCTTTAGCCTGAAAAGGCTGCAGTAGCTGTTTTCTTTGTGGATTTGAGATAAGTGAGTACTGCTATTTGAACTTCTAGAATTCAAAATAAAGGTGTCTGTTCCCACATTGCTTTACAGTCTACAAAGCAATATAAACACAATCTATTATTTGGTATTCACAGCAAGTCTGTTAGTTACAAGGTCCCCCTTTTATACTAAATAGAGGTTCAACAAATAAAGTCCTCTTTTAAATCTGGACTTTTTCACTGACTCTAGGTACTCTTCCCTTTTTCATCTTTCTCTAGGTTTGGGATTTCACATGTTCATTCCGGAGTAATTTATGTACATCAGACAAACGTGATGGGACTGGAACATTGGCGCTACACTTAACACTTCACATTCCAAAAAGCAGCAATTGATGTAGTGTTGAGTGGCAGTAGGCTTTAGAAAATGACAGCAGACACATAACCACACACTCTACATCAATTCCAAGTAGATCAAGTGGGTGAAAACATTTTGTCAAATTAGTTTTCTTATCCCTGAGGTGAACCACCATGACAGATGCATGTCCAAGTCATATGCAATAATATATGTAGCACGGCAACAGGCAATTGGCATGATGAAAGGCAGTATGGCACAGCCATCAAGAGACAACCTTGAGTCCCGTGTAACTGGACTCAAGTCCTAGCTCCATCCCTTGCTGGCTGTGTGACCTGAGGTAAGTTACTTGACCTCTCTATAATTGGTTTCTTCATCCACCAAATGGGAATATTAGTATCTACCTTAGGCAGTAGTTGGAGAATTTGCTGAGGAATGCATGAAAAATTCTTATCAGAATGACTAACAGAGTGTATGTGGGCTAGTGTTAGCGTTATCAGAATCATTCAAGACTTAGAGTGTAGCTGCCCAAGTTTTTACAGGGCCTTTTCTGCACTGTGGATACAATTTTTATGTGACACATACTCTTCTTCCTGGGCTACATGCCCTTCTTGGGCTACTCTCATGGTGTCATCTGCCATATATACACTGTGATTCTCAGATCTTTGTTTTCAATCTAGACCTCTCTGCTGAGAATCCAGCTCCGTGTACCCAACTATCTCTTCTTTGTCTTAACTTGGATGTCCAAACCTGAACTCCCCTTAAGGAGTTTTCAGTCACTAGGTAAACCTCACTTCTTATTGAGACAATTAAGGGAGACTTCAAGAAGGAAGTGGCATATGAGTTGAGCCTTCGCAAAAGAGTATATTTTAATCTAGACTTGGTGAGAGAAAAGAGAAAACATTAAAGAGAAAGTCGAGTATGCAGGCAGGGTACATACACAGCAAAGAACCAGGCTTGGTTGTGCATCTTCAGATCTTTGTTCTTAAGGTTCTGTTTTATTCTTTAGCAAATAATCAGCCAATGATGACTTTCTCCACATCTGAATGTCTGAAAGCTGCTCAAAATCAGTCTGATGTCTGGGACCACAATGGAATGAACTAGTTCCTCACCAACTACGGTCCATGGTCCACGGACCTCATGGGCAGTTCCATGTTCAGCCATGGGCCCTTCCTGATCTGATGGCATCAGGGTGAATAGAGAGGCCTTGTCTCCATCAAGAGCCTCTAAATGTTGCTGATTCTCACCAGGGAGTTCAGGGTAACTGAATGCTGTTCAATGCCACCCATGAAGAACACTCAATAATCTTTGCTGATGTGAGGACCCCATTTTAGAAGAAATAAACATGGAGATTAAGTCCTTTTGCAATGAAAGCACTTATCTATAAAGTGAAGAACAATCAGCTGAATGGTAACCACACTCGTTAAACACTTTCTGATTTTACAGTGACGTTTGCGGTCTCGGGCACAAAGGCGACCCATTAATCCTAATGGCACATGCGTAAGCTAATTGCAAGTATTTTTTAAAACTGGATTCAGTCGCATAATCTATTATTTTTCAAAGCACTGAGCTGGGAATGCTGGCCAGTTGGTTGGTGAGACAGCCTGGCAATACTTTTGGGGTATATTGCTGTTGTGCACACAGAGAAGATACAGAAGCCGAGAAAATCCATGGCACTTCTTATAAAAGGAAAAGATTGGTCCTTTCACTAGTGGATTAACGCACAACAAATGACTCCACTTCTTCTGCACTTGTCCATACCAATGATCTCCAGAGACTAGCGTTAACTTGGCTAGCTAGTGGGTGGTGGGGGTGGGGCAAGCTCCCTGCCATTGAAGAATTCAAGCCCAGGCTAGATAACCACATGGTAGGGACTTCAATAGGAAACCCGAGCACCTAAATATCCAAACAGTGTGACTTTTTGTTGTCTAAGACTGTGCAGTTCTGGGAATAGTTTCTAACAATCAACTGTACACTTGTGAAAATCTTCAAATTATGCTCCTAGGTAGCAAAGAAGATATGCTCCTCTAAACAAGGCCATCTGTACAGTTTTTAGTTTGTCTTCAGGTCCAGATGCAAATTGGAAAGGGCTCTGGGAGCAATTAGACAAATAGGGGGATTCTTGTGCTGCTTAGGCCTTAAATCCTTTTGGAATTTTTTAAGGCCCACTTCCTGGGCCTTTTCTTTTTTAATATTGTGTGCTTGTTTGTGTCCTTTTCATTTAGCTAAAGGTGGGAGCAAGTAGGGGCCAGGAGGGCAGTTCATTCCTCAGGAGCAGGAAATGAGAAGATTGAGTACAGGCTTTAGGATTAGCTATTCCTTAAGGCCCTGTCCCCGCCTTCCCACACACACACACACACACACCACTCAATCTCCTAGATATGTTGCTAGCCTTCAACCCAAGGTTTCATCCAAAGGAAAAAAATCTGAACTATCTGATCATGAAAATTGGAGAGCTATGCCCCAAGTTTTCCATCTGTAAACTGGGCGTGCATATCTTCTCTAGCTTTGTCATTCTGTGGTTCTATATTTGAAAATGTTTTTTCAGGGTTTTATGTTCCCAGCAGCTGTATGATTGTGCCTAATTATAGTACAAATCTTTTTTTTTAAGAGGTTTTTTTTTGGCCATAGGGCACATGCACTTGCCAGAGAGACAGGGAGAGGGAAAGTGAGAAATCATTCCCCCCCCCCCCCCCGCAGGGGGGATCGCCACATCACAATCCCTTCTCCTCCATTCCCTTCTCGATATTTTGGGCATGCACAAACACGTGCCTGGTACGAGTTTTCAGTCACCAGGTCCAGGACTTGAACCGTGGTCAGCCATGTGGGAGTCCAACACCTTAACCAACCATCACACCACCTGCAGGCCCCATAGTACAAATATTAAAATATGGCTGTGTCTTATGTGGATTCTATATTGCAGCAAATTACTTTGCTTATTTCCTCCCAACTTCTCATCTTTCCTTTCTCTCATCTTATCTCCCTTCTGCCTTTCTTGCAATTCTTTCTTCCTTCCTTCCCTCTTTCCTCTCCTCTTTCCTTACTTACTTCTTTACTTCCTCTCATCCTCCTTTTTTCTTTTTTATTTTTTTGTTTTTGAGAGATTTTTGCTATAGAGTACATGCACATGTTGGAGAGAGACAGAGAGACAGGAAGCAAGAAATCACCCCCTGGGTGGATGACCTTGTTGTAACCCCTTCTCTTCCATTCTGCTATTGGGCTCTTGGGCATGCACACACAAGTACTCAGTGTAAGTTTTAAGCTGCCAGGTTCAGGACTCAAACTGCAATAGACTACATGGGAATCCAGAGATGTAATCATTATGCCATCTGCTGGTCCTCTCTTTTTTCTTTTTTCAAGACCAGTATTTCCATGGGATGTCAATAATTGCTTCCCTGTTTTAATTCCATGCATGCAGGCTGTAGTACTCTTACACCATGGTATGAGAAAATTATCTTAGAAGCTTATTGATGATATTTTCCTTTAAAATAGTGCATAGTGGGGCAGGCAGGTGGCATGGTGTCTGAAGGTGCTGGATTCCCACATGGCGGACCACAGTTCAAGTCCTGGACCTGGCAGCTTGTTTTCTCTCCCTATCTCTCTCTCTCTCTCTCATTCTATCCTTCTCTGGTCAGATTAAAATAAATAAATAAATAAATAAATAAATAAATAAATAAATAAATAGAGTTAAATTAAAAAAAAAAATAGTGCATAGAAAGGAGAGTCCTAAATCCTTCAAGGAAGTCCCTAAATTGATTGAGGGGTGGGTAAATGCAAGCCATCATTGCCAATTCAGCTGCTCCTCAACCTACCATGGAATTATGTCCTGAGAAATCCATCCTAAATGGAAAATATGGTAATTCAAAAATGCACCTAACCGGGAACCAGCAGTTAGCATATAATGGCTATGTCGCTGGACTCCCACGTAGTCGACCACAGTTCGCGTCCCGGACCCGGTGGCTTAAAACTCAAGCCGGGCGCATGTGCGTGCGTGCCCAAGATCCCGAGAGGAGAATGGAGGAGAAGGGATTGCGGCGTGACCATCCCCCCTGGGGGGTGATTTCTCGCTTTCTCTCTCTCTGTCTCTCTCTGTCTGTCTGGCGAGTGCACGCGCCCTATAGCAAAAACCTCTCCAAAAAAAAAAGTGCACCTAACCTACTGAACACTTTAGCCTGGGCTACCTAAAATGTACTCAGAACATTTACATGACCCTAGTTGGGCAAACTCGTCTAATGCAAAGCCCATTTTATAGAAAAGTGTTGAATATCCCATGTAATATACTGAATACTCTACTGAAGGTAAAAAACAGAATGGCTATATAGGTGTATGGGTTCTTGAAGTACAGGTTCTACTGAATATTTATCACTTTTATAGCTTGGTATTGTCAAAAAATCCAAAGTCAAACCATGAAAATAGAGGACTGTCTGTATATATAACATTTTAACCAAGACCCATGTATCTTTTTTTTCCTTAAATTTCTTTTTTTGCATTAATTCACTATACATCATTACAACACACAAAATGAATTTTCCATCCAGAATACACTGTATATTGGCTCAATAAAGCACATCAGCACATATGTTATCAACAAATAATTTTCCATTTCTTATATCCTGTATATTTTGCTTTTTTTTTTCCATCCTTTATTCCCTACCCCTCACCCTCTGCCGTGTCCCACCCTCCTCCCACATTGTCTCTGGTAATCCACTGATAATTCGACCTCCAGCACACAAACTCGTGTGGAGAGGCAAGGGAACAGGCCTTCTTGAAGAGACACCTGCATGGCTCCTGAGAACTAGCCATTTTGGGGGAAACAGAGAAATGAAGGTTTTCCACTGATAATTTGGCCTCCAGCACACAAACGCACGTGGCAGAAAGACCCCTTTCAGGCCTCCTGTCTCTGTATCTGTCTTTGTCTCACTCTACCTCTGTCTCTGTCTCTGTCTTCTATCTTTTTTTAAAATTTTTTCTTTTTAGAATTTTTTAAGGCAAGGCATTTTCTGGGCTTTCTGGCCCCTCCTATCCTTTTATCTTGTTAATAATTCCCTCTCCCCCTCCCAAACCAGGAGAGGCAAGGGAACAGGCCTTCTTGAAGAGGCATAGAAGGCCCATGTATCTTTTACACACTTTTCTGATTTTTCGCCCTTTTAGATTTGTTTTGCCATGCTAAAGCATGGACTTTTTCTTGTAACTTATCTTCTGGCTTACCAACTTTCCTTCAGCTATGTCTAATCACCTGTTTAACCCACATATTAAACTCTTAATTTTCAGTTACTGTATCTTTTGGTACTAGAATTTCCATTTAATCCTTCTGTATGATTCTTAATTCTCTGTTATTAATCTCTAGCCATGTGATTTCTTGAATCTATTAATCATGGTTATTTAAGTTCATATTTGATATTTCTGAAATCTGTATTTTGTCTGAGCCAGTTTCTATTTACTTCTTCTCTTGTTTTTTTTTTTAATTTAATTTATTTTTTTATTTTATTTTTTTGCATGTGGCTTTGTTTCCTGTTGTACGCGATAGTATTATATTGCATACTAGATGTTGTTTATGAATGTACCAAGAGGTCACCTGAGAAGCTGGATGATGTCACCTTGAAGAGAGAATTTACTTTGGCCTTTCACAGATAGTAATGGGTAGGAGCAAATCACCTAAGTCCAAGAAAAGCTTGAGTCTGTTCAAAGCTGGGCTTCTATGTTTGTGAGAAGTGGTAATTTCCTTGTTCATTCCTAATCCTAGGTGTAGCCCTTTGGAGGTCCCAATTTATACCCTGTTCACCATATATGCTCTTTAGTGGGCCTTTTTTGCCAATGTTTATCCCTCCAACTCCAAAAGACTATGGGAATTTTGTGCAGCCCCCCAGGCTTCTAGCTTCTGCTTGGAATTGGCAAAAGGAAAAAATGGAGCCAAATGCCAGGCTACCTCTCCATGTCTCCCTTCTCTTTTGCATCTTGGTCTCTGAAGTCCTCACTGCACTGGGAGTCCCCAGTATCTTTAGATTCCCCCCGCCAATTGTGTTCAACTGTTTTAGTCATTCTCAGCAGAAAGGCTTGTCTACAACAAGCTTCTTTGGCATTGTAACTACTCTATGTCTTTTTGTCTTTATTCTAAAAATCTTTGATAATCTTAGGCACCACAAGAGGTCTTCCTTAGTTCATCTTGTATAATGTTATGTCAGAGACTTAGAATCAACCATTTTTCCAAGAATCTTTGGCATGTTTCAGTGGGAAATAGCATTTAAAGATCATGAGGTGGATATTAGAAATATTCTTTACTACTGGGTTGAATTGTTTCTCTGTCTTTTCAGTGAACAGAGTTAAGAAATATGCAAGTTTTAGAAAGCAAAAACTAAAGCGTTTGTGTTAAAATGTTTAATTAATTAGAAAGATTATAATGTATTTTACTTAATGTCTTTTATTTCATAATAATACCTCTTTTCTCTCATGCTGAAAATATTTTTCCAATAACATTTACATTATTATTTATTTGCTGTATTCTAATGTGTATATATAAATGCACATATATAAAATTTGTTTAAATTGAACATATATGTGTGTTAAAATAACATTAGCATCATAGTTACTGAGAAAAGACTGAATATAATTCAATATTTGTATTTCTTTGTCTTACGTATATATTCCATCAAGGATATGTAGTCAAAATACTGCGTTTCGAAAATTTTCAATTGTTTTCTGTGATCATGTCATCAATTTGATATACAGATGGATTTATTTATTTGTTTTTAACTTTAGGGAATTGATTTTTCTCTTTGATTTAATTTTGCTTTTAAATGATGTAAAATAGTAAATGGTTCTATATCCAAAAAGATAAAACAAAAGATTTAGAGATTTAACTTCCATTATTGTCCCCTCTTGCTATTCTCTATTCTCTTTTTTTAACCTATAAGCAATCACTTTTTGCTACTTTTTAATTTATTCTTTCACTATTAGATTTTGGAAAGATTTTATATACATGTAAGTGTGTGTCTGTCTATTCCCCTTTTAGTTTATACAAAACATTGCCTCTTATATACATTCTTCTGCATTTTGCTTTCTTTACTTTAGCTATATATTTTCTATACATATAATTATATAGCAGTGTATCAAGACCTTCCTCATTTTCTTTTAGTGAAGCATTATATAGATGGACTGTAGTTTATTCACCCAACCCCTACTGATAAGTATTGGCTTCTTTCGAAACTTTTGCTATTACAAGTAACTACTGCAATAAAGAGCCTGTGCACATATAACTTCATATGTTTGTCAGTGTATTTTGGGGATAGAGTCATAGATGTAGGATTCTTAGCTCAAAGGATAAATGAACACAAAATTTTACTAGATATTGTAAAATTCTTCTCCATTGTGGGTTGTGCAATTTTTGAATAAACTTTTTAGAAGCGCAAATCTGATGATATTGCTACCATGTTGTGGAATTCTTCCATGAGATTTCTCTGGCTCTGGGATAAAATGTCATTAAGAGACTTTACCTCTTGACCCCAAGATCTAATCAGGACAGGCCAATCACAAATCATCCACATTTGAGCTGAGTGGCCCCTTTCAGAGACTAGGACAACTGAAGATTTTCTGCTCATACTTCACCCTCCTGACTCCAAGATCTAGCCAGATAGAGTACCCACAGTATTCTCTCTGTCTCTCTCCATCTCTCTCTATTTTTTCTTTAATTTTAATGTAAAGAACTTTTTCTTAGCTCTCTGACTCTCCTTTATCTTGCTAATTGTCACCTTTCCCTCCCTCCCACATAGGATAGTCCAATCACAAGCCATCTACATTTGAACACTGTGTGGTTTCATCTCTTGCTTTAAAAATTCATTTTTTATTTAAAAAATTTTTATTAGTTTTACCTCTCTTTTTTCTTTTTTCCTTTGTTTTATTTTATTTTCCTTTTCCTTTCTCTTTTACCTTTGTCACTTTCCTGCTCAGCCTCCACACAATGAGTTTCTAGACAGGTCTAGGTGCACAGTAGCCAAATATCTGAATACTTTTAAGGTCGGAGTAATCCTCAATTCCCACTGAATCAGCTGCACAAAGGGAGATAAACAGAACTGCAGAGGGATTGCAGATCACCTCCTCCTGCACACCTCTGAAAACTAAGATTTAACTCCAAAAATTAGGAAACCACTGCAGAGGCACAAAAAATATGAGAAACCAAGAAAACATCTCTCGCTGAAAGGAAAAGAATAACTCCTCATCATCCACAGAGAGTACAATGGAACTCTGGAAATGTCAGATAAAGAATTTAGAATATTCATAGTGACAAAGCTAACAGAGATGTAAGAGAAGAGAGACAGCAAACTCCAAAAGATGTAGGAGAAAAGAGAGAATGAGTTCTAGGAAGTGAGGAAGTTCTTGCACAATCTGAAAAAGGAAATACACACCATTAAAAAAAAAGAATCAAATAGAACTATTAGAGATAAAGGTTACAATACAGGAAATCAAAACCTCCCTTGAAAGTATTCAAAGCATATTAGATCATGCAAAAAACTGAACCTCAGATGTAGATGACAGAACCTCTGACCTAGAAAAATTAACCAAAAAGACTGAGAAAATAACCCCCCCCAAATGATAATAATATATGAGTAATACTAGATACCATTAAATGTCCAAACATCTGGATAATCAATATCCAGAAAGTTAAGAAACTAATAAGGGCATTGATAATCTATTCCATGAAATCTTGGAAGAAAACTTTCTAAACCCAGAGAGACATTCAAACATCCAGACCCAAGAAATACAAAGGACCCCACATAGAATCAACCCAGGAAGATCTTCTCCAAGGCACGTCATAGCCAGATTGACCAAAACCACAGACAGAGACAAGGAACTAAAATTGGCAAGAAAGAAACATCAAGTTACTTTTAAATGATATCCCATCAGGCTAATATCAGACCTTTCATCAGAAACAATGCAAGCAAGGAAAGAACAGGAAATATATTCAAAGTGTTAAGTGAAAATTTCAACCAAGAATAGTATACCTGGCAAGATTATCCCTCATATGAGAAGAAAAGACAAAAACATTCCCAGATAAACAATACCGGAAACAATTTATCAACATCAGACCAGCTCTCCAAGAAGTTTTGAAGGGAGTGCTATACCAGGAAAACTAGTCAAACACACAGAAATAAGAGGACAAAAAAACAACCAAGAGAATGACCAACTTAATGGCAGAGACAAATCTAGAAAGATCAATAATAACATTGAATGCTAACTTCCAGAATTTAAATGAAAAGATCAGACGACAGTAATACTGCAAGTTCAGCAGAAGAGATTAATTGCATGAGACTGAACTGGCAAAATAAAATTTTATGACTTTTGACTAAAACACTACTGATTTTCTTCTATGCTTTGTTTTCCAGATTTAAGGATTTTTGTCTTCTCTTGAGTTGTTGATAGGTTCATCTATCTATTGTTTGAACTGAATCCTAACCTTTTTCCTGGCTTTAAGTCTTAATCAAATTTCTCTTAACATACTTTGACTTTGATCTATTAAAGCTAAAATTGTTTTTCTTGAAATGAAAATTTGCATTAAAAAATCCTATTTAAGGGACCAGCAGTTAGCGTAATGGCTATGTTGCTGGACGCCCATGTAGTTGACCGTGGTTCAAGTTCTGAACTTGGTGGCTTAAAATTCATGCCAGGCGTGTGTGCGTGCATGCCCAAGATCCCGAGAGGAGAATGGAGGAGAAGGGTTTGCGGCGTGGCCATCCCCCCCAGGGGTGATTTCTCACTTTCTATCTCTCTGTCTCTGTCTGGTGAGCACACGCTCTATAGCGAAAAACAAAAACAAAAAACAAACAAAAAAAAACAAAAAACTTTTATTTAATGACTTCAGTAAGCTATATAGCCCCAGCTAGGTGCTATTTTATAGTATGTTCATTCTACTCACTGAGTTTTATTCCTGAAGTCAGACATGTGTTCATAGATATGTATATATCAGCTGTACCTGCTATTGAAACTGTTTAGATTAATTAAGATCTTTTGTGAATCAATAAAATGTGGGGGGAAAAGGTGTGGAAAGGAACTATAGATACCAGAAAGAGAATGGGAGGAGGGTGGGAAATGACAGAGGGTGAGAGGTAGGGGATCAAGGTGGGGGGGGGGCAAAATATATAAGAAACAAGAAATGTAAAATTATTTGTTGAAGATAACATGTATAGTAATATCCTTGATTGAGCCAATATACAGTATATTCTGGATGGAAAAACTAATTTTGTATACTGTAATGACGTACAATGAATGAATATAAATAAATAAAAATTTTTAAAAATGTTATTAAGAGCTCCTCATTGAGAGCTAAAAGGCTGAACATGATGTGGTCCTATAGCCTCTGCAGCCTCATACCATTGATCCTTTAGACACCATACCCTTGGAGTTTGCCTGTTTCTCTCTATTCCTTATGCCTTTCCATATGCTGGAATGTCTTTCTTCCCTTTCTTTGTGGGCCTCCCACTGACTCTGCAGAACTCAATGTGGTTGTCACCTATCCCAAAAGGCCTTACCCAACCACTCTCCATCCTTATACATGGCTTGCTTAGGTGGCCCTCCTCTCTGTTGCTACATTTTGGGCTTTCTTGATTTAAGTATTAATCACCTGTGTGCACAAACAGTGGCTGTTCAAAATTCCATACTCTCCACTGGAATATAACCTACCAGAAAGGAGGGGCTATGTCAACCAGAGAAAGGTCTTGAAGGGTTTTCAGCAGGGCAGTGATATACTTAGACCTCTGCTTGAGATGTAGGCCATGGACCCATGTGTGGAAGAAGGACTAGAGGTAATAAAGATGAGAGGCAGTGGACCTGCTGGTGGGTTGTGGCCATTACCTAGGCTAGAAGAGATGAGTATTGGAGAAAGTGGCAGTGGGGCAGTGGGGACAGACAGGAGGGAAACAATAATTCAGCATTCATTTTAGAGTCCATGTGGATTCCAGTTTGATTTTCCAGTTTGATCTATTGATGGAGAGAGAGGAGAAGGAGAGCATTTTTGAGGAAGATAATGAGCACCTTTTGGACAGGTGGAATTTGAAGTACCTATGGAATGTACCAGTGATGATGATTTTTAGGCCTATGATGTGTTCATGTTATGAATTTTATCTCCAACATGATGGTGTTGGAAGGTGGTTCGATCTACTGGGTGATGAATGGATTGTGGTGATTGAAACATGGGATACCAGCCTTATAAATGGATTAATACTGCATCATGAGGCACTGGGTGAGTTCTAGCTCTCATGAGAAGAGGTTAGTTCTAGAGGGAGTGGGTTGTCACAAAAGCTAAAGCTGACCACAGCTTCCACTCTCCATGTGCCTACTATCCTTTCTGCTTCTGTCAGCCATGTTATAGCTGGTATGATGCCAGCTGCATGGCTTTGGACTTTCCAGCCACCCAAATTGTGAGTCAAATAAACTTCTATTATTTATAAATCACCTAATCTTAGGTATTTCTGTTAGTAACTCAATAGCAAAGACAGTAATGAACATTTCCTGAGGTCCTTGGAGCTCTAGGAGCCATCTCAGGTAATCTTGCTCACCATATGTGTTCTAGAGCTCTCCACCTGGATGTCTAACAAGCATCTCAAATGTTACCTGGCCAGAGCCCAAGTCCCATTCCAAGCACATTAGCACAGAGAAGCAATATAGCATAGGAGTTAAGAACACTGATCTCAGAATAGATAGCCTGGGTTTGTGTCCTGCGTCTGGTAAGTTACTGTATGACTTTGACAAGTCATTCTCGTCTTGATTTCTCATTTGTAAAATGGGCATGGTAGTAGTGGTACCTACCTGTAGGGAGCAGCCAGATATGGACAAAGCACTAGTGACCTTTAAAAGTAGATGCGGTCTTTGTGCTGATGCTGCAGGGCAAGTGAAAGCTCTAACAAATATATGATCTACCTTTTGCACTGCAGGGCAGTGTAAATTAAAGGAAGCAGTGTGCCAGACAGAGGAGGCCAGGGGAGACTTGTTTAGAACCATGGGATCAAGATGCTCCACAGCTGCAGTAGACAATAGAAATACCTGGCTTCTCCCTCCTCCATTGCCCTATAAAAAAATAAACTTGGGAATGGCTCAGTGCCATGGCACTATCCATCAGAGATTCCCAGTCTGCCCTATCCCCACTTTTCTCTACTTGTCTGTCTGTCTGTTCTTTCTAAATTGACTACCACTTCCACCCGGGGTCCACATCCCTTTGCCTGGAGGCCAAGTTACCTACTTCATTAGGTTTTTTAGGAGGATTAAATCCACTAAAGTACAGAAAGCACTTAACTATACTGCCTGGCACAGAGGAAATGCTATGCAAGGGGATTGAAAAGTTTGTGTAAAAAAATGGAATTAAAAGACAAGCTTATTTTGGTGCAAGAAACTTCAAAATCTATGCATATTTTTCGTAATACACATTTTCCATGAACTTTTTAAAGACCATCCCTCTTGTATATTTTTCACTACCCCCCTCCAAATTCTCTTCTCCCCAGGCATTTATTAGCCATATTTGGGACAAATCTTAGCATCTTTAATGCTTCTCTTTTCTATACCCTACAAATTCCACACATCAGTAAGCCACAATGAGATACCTCACTCCAGCTAAAATGGCTATAATAAAAAGAAAATACAAAACAAAACAAACACAAATGTCGGTGAGGATGCAGAATGGGGAACTCTTACACCCTTCTTGGGAATGCAAATTAGTATGGACATTATAGAAAACAGGCTGGGTATGGAGGCTCCTCAGAAAACTAAAACTAGAACTGCCATATGATTCAGCAATCCCGTTACTAGGCGTAAGTCCAAAGGAAAGGAAATGAGTAAGTTGTAAAGACATCTGCACCCAATGTTCATTGCAGCACCATTCACAATAGCCAAGATATGGAATCAGCCTAAATGGGCCATCAATATAAAGGATGAAATCTTATCATTTGAGGCTAAATGGGTGAGCCTGGAGGACATTATGTGAAGTGAAATAAGCCAGGCACAGAAAAAGACCGCATATTGTCCCTCACATGTGGAAAGTGAAAAAAAAAAAAATGACCTCATAGAAGCAGAGAGGAAGAATGACTACTGGAGTCTGAGAGGAGGTGGGAGTCGGACAGAGGGATGTTGGTTAGCAGCAACTAAATTACAGATAGATGAAAGAAAAAAATCTCTGTTATGAAGCACAGTAAGGTGAACATAGTTAACAACTTACTGTGTATCTCAGAGTAACTACAAGAGGATTTTCGATGTTCCCAACACAAATAATGACGAATGGTTGGGATGCTGGCTATGCTAATTGCCCTGATTTAATCTGTTCTTGTGATGAAAAATCACATTGCACCTCAGGAATGTGTACAATTATTCCATGTCAAGAAATAATAAGTCCTAGCTGCCTCAGTTCCTGCCTGGAAGGCAGCAACAGCCCCCAGCTATTCTCACTCAATCCAGTCCTGCCTTCCAAAGCACTCTCCCAGCAGCAGCAGCTAGGGGGAAATTTGCAACAAAGAGCACACTAATCTGCTCTTCCCTGCTGTGAGCCCTTCAACTGCCCTGCAAGTGGAAGCGCATCCCGCCGGGTCCAACTGCAGCCTGTTTCTCCTGGCTCCCTTTCGACCTCTTGCCAGCATGCACACTAGACTGCCGGCCACAGGGAAACAGTGCCTCGACAGGCTCTGAAGCGCTCTTCCCCTGGGGCTCAGCTGAACGAACTCACAGCACAATCATGTCTTAAAATCCTCACGTTTGGCACAACTTGACAGTTGTCCAGTGAGAAAAGACGAGATCAGAGAGAGATAGGAACTTGCTGGAGTTCTCACACGAGGTTTTCCCACTGTTTAACACACTTTTCTTACGCTGTGTACTAAGGTCTGTTCTTAGGTAGACAGTAGAGAGGATTTTGCCTGGAGCTGCCTTCCCCATGGGCAATCCTGGCTGGGAAAGACTTTGGAAAGGTGCACAAACTGAAGAGACGCCTTGCCGCGAGCACCTGAATGAGGAGCTGCTGAGTGGCCCTGCCGGATCTCACGCTCTCTGGTTCTCCACCCTTCTGATGTCTGGCCTAGTCCTTGAGGTCAGCATGTGGGTATGTGGGTGAACTGGCCAGCAAGTTGTCCCCACGATGCCTGCTGGGAAATTTATAAAGAACTTTGGCTGTTGTGCTTGCCTTGGAAATGGCTTGGATCCAGGAGCTTTGGCCACGCCTGCCTTTTTTTTTTTTTTTTTTTTTTTTGGGAGAGGTTTTTGCTATAGGGCGCGTGCGCTCGCCAGACAGACAGACAGAGACAGAGAGATAGAAAGCAGGAAATCACCCCCCAGGGGGGATGGCCACGCCGCAATCCCTTCTCCTCCATTCTCCTCTCGGGATCCTGGGCACGCACGCACACGCGCCCGGCGTGAGTTTAAGCGGGCGCGTGAGTTTAAGCCGCCGGGTCCGGGACTTGAACCGCGGTCGACTACGTGGGAGTCCAGCGACATAGCCATTACGCTAACTGCTGCTCCCGCCTGCCCTTTTTGAAGAAGCATCTTGTAGTTAGTGCCGTGCCAAAGACTGTAGCAAAGCCAAGCTGATGACTTTGGGGAGCAGTGGCTTTTTGCCCCATTCTATTGCAGCTTCCTGGAGCCCCAAGAAGGCCAGAGTGCCTAGGTGTCTTTTCCCAGGCTGTGCCCTCCAGGCAGCACAGGATGGCTCTGCAATGCCACCCAGAGGCTGCCAGAACCAGATGGCAGAGAGTTTTGTTTCTGAAAGTGGGCTTTGGGAGATTGTTGAGCAATGGCTGGGACTTTGGAGGTTTGTAAGTGTGCCAGGCTGAGCTATATCTGGAGAAGTTCATTTCTGGATGTATGGCTGGACATCTAGTCCCCTCAGGTCCCCTCAGAGCCTGTCTCCTGTAACCTGGTGCACATACTTAGGACCACTGTGAACTTAAAGCTCTGGAGAAACCCAGGAATTACCTCCAAACCTCTAGTCTTTTTTTGTAGTCTTTTTCTTTTCTTTTCTTTGGGAGAGGTTTTTGCTATAGGTCGCCTGTGCTCGTCAGAAGAACAGAGAGACAGAAAGTGAGAAATCACCCCCCAGGGGGGGATGGCCATGCCACAATCCCTTCTCCTCCATTCTCCTCTCAGGATCTTGGCACACACGCACACGCGCCTGGTGTGAGTTTAAGCCACCGGGTCTGGGACTCAAACTGTAGTCGACCACATGGGAGTCCAGCGACATAGCCATTACACCAACTGCTGGTCCCCCAAACCTCTAGTCTTAACCAAACAGTAGAAACACATGATCCAAGTCCTGCAACAGATCCAGGTGCAAGAGTTTTTCAGTAGATGAGATCAAAATAGCATCCTTAGGGCCAGCCGGTGGTATAGTGGTTAAGGTGCTGGACTCCCACTTGTCTCTCCCGCCGTTGGAGTTCTGGACCAGGTGGTTTGAAAAATCATGCCAGGTGCATGTGCATGCATGCCCAAAATCCCAGGAAGAGAATGAAGGAGAAGGGATTGTGGCGTGGCCATCTCCTATGGGGTTTGGGGGTAATTTCTCACTTTCTCTCTCACTGTCTCTGTCACTCTCTGGTGAGCACACACACCCTATGGCAACCACCCCCCCCCCCCGCCAGCCTTTTAAAAAAAAAGCATCCCCAATGAACTGTGTGCATGCTGAGACAGCTAGCTAACCGTTTCCAAACAGGACATTTAAACCTCCTGCTCACACTATGCGCTCAAATAGAATCCAGATGGTTTGAAGAGGGCAATGTCACACTAAAAGAAAGTACTGGTAAATATTTATATAGGCTTGAAGCATGGGAGATACTCTAAATATAATACCAAATGCAGAAACTGTAAAGGGAAAAAAACTGATCACTTTGAATCATTTTGAAAAATTATGTATTAAAAAAGCATTAATAAAGAACAAAATAACTTACTTGGAAAATTACCACATATGTGAAAGACAATGATTAATATCTTTAATACATAAGAAGCACCTACAAATCAATAGGAAGAAGACAAATACCCTAGTGGGAAAATCGGAAAAATACATGAACAAGTAACTCATCAAAAGACAAATTACTAAGAAAGATTAGGAAATGTTCAGCCTTAGCAGTAATCAAGGCAACGATAATTAAAACCACACAGAGATTACATTTTTTTTCAACTACCAAGAGAACAAGAATTTCAAAGAGAATTAACTCATGGAGGGGTCAGAAGATAAAGAGACCAAGCCGACCTGCCCTCTGCTGAGAGAAGGAGCACTGCCTAAGCCTTTCTAAAAGGTAATACGGTGTCACAGAGTAACACATGCACCTGCATACCCGGTAGTGTCGCTTTTAGGACATAATATGTGCAAAAATTTAACTGCCCAAGGATGTTTGCAGTGGCCCTGTTTTTAATAAGGGCAAAAAAGGGGAAACGTCCTCTTAAGATGACGAGAGATATGTTTGCATCAACTTGAAAGCGTGACCATGCTATATTATTAGGCAAGAAAAGTAGATTAGAAAGAAATCATATGTATAATTTATTTTATGTAAATTAAAATGATGTACATATTACATAGATAAAAAGAAATTGGGCTAAGAAATGAAACATTAACAGTGGTTGCTTCAACAAGGAAAGGAAGAATATAAATATGTGGCTTTTAAAATTTTAAGTTTTTTACATTTTATTTATCATTATTATTATTTTTAATTTTGTGACAGGGCACACATCTCACAAGAAAAAGAGACAGAGATAGAGAGAGAGTGAGAAAGTGAGAAAGCAAGCTGCTAGATCCGGGAATTGAATCACAGTCATGTGGGAGTCCAGTGCCTTAACCACCACGTCAGCTGCTGGCCCCTAAATATGTGGCTTTTTAACTTTTTTCTTTTGACTTATTGATATTTTCTTTTTATTTCAACATAGAAAAATGCTGAAATAAAAGGCTCTTTCCTGGCCTTTGTTTTCCTTTAACTTTGTTAGATTTTTTTTTTCATTACAAGAGTACTATAGCTTATAAAAAAATCAAACTAGACCAAAGTATACAATTTTTTTTTCTCAGCACTCCTTTCCCCAGAGAGAACCACACGTTGGTAAATATATTTTCCAGACATTGGTCTACACATATAAACATATATGTATTTGTCTATTTTAATATAAATGAGGTCACACAATATACTCTATGCTATAACTTGCTTTTATCACTAAATGGCATGTCATGAACATCTTTCCATGTCAATGCTTATAGATCTACCATACGTTTACCAAAAATATGCTTTTCAACAGCTGCATATTATTACCTGGTACAGATATTCCCATATCTTTATTTCTTTTTCTTTTTTTTTTTTTTTGAGAGATTTTGCTTTGGGGCGCGTGCGCTCGCCAGACAGACAGAGAGAGACAGAGAGACAGAAAGCGAGAAATCACCCCCCAGGGGGGATGGCCACGCCGCAATCCCTTCTCCTCCATTCTCCTCCCGGGATCCTGGGCATGCATGCACTCGCGCCCGGCGTGAGTTTTTTTTTTGGAGAGGTTTTTTTTTTGCTATAGGGCGTGTGCGCTCGTCAGATAGACAGAGACAGAGAGATAGAAAGCAAGAAATCACCCCCCAGAGGGGATGGCCACACCGCAATCCCTTCTCTTCCATTCTCCTCTTGGGATCTTGGGCACGCACGCACACGCGCCCGGCGTGAATTTAAGCCACCGGGTCCGGGACTCGAACCACGGTCGACTACGTGGGAGTCCAGCGACATAGCCATTACGCTAACTGCCGGTCCACATGTCTTTATTTCTGATCGCTCTACAACAAATATATATTGTTTGTGTAATGGAAATACATCAAAATTATTTTTTAAAGAATAGGGAGAAAAGGAGATAGGGAAGGAGAGAGAGAAGGAGACAATCTTACTCATTCACCCACACTTTCATGTGGATTGGGTCTCCTTCTCCTTGGGCTATATCTTTGATTCTAGAGAGCTGTCTGGATTTGATGAAGCCCAGAAAAACAACCCATTATCTCCATTATTAAAGAAAAGTCCAGAGATCTTGATATTTCTGGTAGACTTATCTAATCTCAGTCCCCAGGCTTGGAGAGGAGGCCGACATCAGAGCAGAAGTTCTGCCTGGGACTCCGGTGACATTTAGAGAAGAAAACAACAGTAAAAGTAGAAACAAAAATGATCATAAGAACAATCATGGCAATAAAACAAACCACCTTCTTTTTTTAACTTATTATATATAGTTTATTAACCTTCTGTATTGCTTCTGTGTTTTCCCTAGCTTTACTGACAGATAGAATGGTATAAATTTAAGGTACACAGCATGATGATTTGATATGTATGTTCTTTGAAATGATCATTACAATTAAGTTAGTTTACATATCCATCAACTCACACCACACACACCTTGTATGTGTGTGTGGTGAGAACATTTAAGATCTATTCTCTAAGAAAATTTCAAGTATACGATATAGTACTGTTAACGATTGTCATCATACTGTATATTAGATGTCCAGAAATTATCTTTATGAAAAACGTAATTTGCTACAGAGTGAGAGAGAGCAGGAAAATGAGAAAGCAGGGGTGATAGCCATGCCACGATCCATTCTCTTCCAGTCTCCTCTTGGGATTTTGGACATGCATGCACACACACTTGGTGTGTTTTTCAAGCCACTGGGTCTGGGACTCGAACTGCACAGTAGGCCATGTAGGATCCAGCTGCCTTAACCACCATGCTACCTGAGAACTTACTCATCTTATAAATGAAAGTTTGTATTCTTTAACCAATACCCTCCTTGACTTCTTCTACCCTTTCCCCCCTCCACTCTTCCTGTCACCAACATTCTACTCTCTGTTTCCATGAGTTTCACTTTTTTATTCCACATAAGTGAGATCATCATACAATAGTTTTCATTTTTCTGTCTGACTTAGTGTACTTAGCATAACACCCACAGGGTTCACTTAAATAGCATGATTTGCTTTTTTATGTCTGAATAATATTTTGGTATGTGTGTATGTGTGTCTAAGTATTACATTTTCTTTCTTTTACCAAAAAATCAGCTGATATCACAGGAGCATGTTAACATGACCAGCTCTTTTTTTAGACAAGGTCTCACTCTGTTGCCCAGGTCAGCCTGGAGCTTGCAATCCTCCTGCCTTGGCCTCCTGAAGTCACTTGGATAACAGGTGTGGGGCACCACACAGGCTTTTAGGTTGGGCCTAAAATCGAACCCAGTCCTTCATGTGGTCTCAGCCTATGTATCACAGTATCTTAGTAGCACATACCACCCACCATGGATGGGCCCGACCACATTTTCTTTATCCATTTGTCAGTAAGCAGACTTTAGGTTGTTTCCCTATCTTGGCTATTGTGAATAATGCTATAACGAACATACAAGTGCAGGTATGTCTTTGAGATCCTGATTTCATTTCCTTTGGATCTATACCCAGACGTGAGATTGCTGGAGGTGTCCCCCTGTTTCCTTCCAGGTATTTTATGGTTTCAGGTATTACATTTAGGACTGTAATATAATTTGGGTTAATTATTGCAAGTGATATAGGACAGAGGTTCGATTTCTTTTGTTTACCTGCAGATAATTTATTTTTTCAGTACCGTTTATTGAAGAGACTACACTTCCCCATTGAGTAATCTTACCATCCTTCAAATACTAATTGGCTGAATATATGTGGCTTTATTTCTGGCTTCTATCTTGTTCTATTGATCTATGTGTTTGTTTTTATGCCAGTACTACACTGTTCTGATTACTGTAGCTTTGTAAAACAGTTTGAAGTCAAGTACTGGGATATCTCTAGCTTTGTTCTTTTTCAGTATTGCTTTGTCTATGCAGGGTCTTTGTGCTTCCATGTGAATTTTAGGATTGGTTATTCTATTTCTGTGAAAAATGACATTTAGATTTTTTTTTTCTTTTTTTTTGGAGAGGTTTTGGCTTTAGGGCATGTGCGCTCGCCAGACAGACAGAGAGAGACAGAGAGACAGAAAGCAGGAAATCACCCCCCAGGGGGGATGGCCACGCCGCAATCCCTTCTCCTCCATTCTCCTCTTGGGATCTTGGGTACGTACGCACATGCGCCTGGTGTGAGTTTAAGCCACCGGGTCCGGGTCTCAAACCGTGGTTGACTACGTGGGAGTCCAGCAACATAGCCATTACGCTAACTGCTGGTCCTAGATTTTGATAGGGATTATATTGACTCTTCAGATCACTTTGGGTATTATGGACATTTTAACAATATGAATTATTCTAAACCATGAACATAGATTATTTTTCCCCATATCTTTCCATTTATTTGTGTTTTCTTCTATTTCTTTCAAAAGTATCTTATAGTTTTCAGTGTTCATATAATTCACCTCCTTGGTTAAACATAGTCCTGAGTATTTTCAAGTCACCTTCTAACCTCTTACCTAGACTCAGGAAAAAACCTCCCTAAGATTCCCTCCTCTCACAGCAAACAACTTGCTAAGTATAACCACCCACAGCTTGCTCTAGGACGGCCCACTTCACCTGCTTTCTTTTACATAGGAGGAATAGGAGGCCCAGAGAAGAGAAGAGCTAACTCCAAGGCCAGCAGAGGGTTAGTGACAGGGGTGGGCCAAGGACCCAATGAATCCGATTGCTGATTCACTGATACCTTTTTCTTTCCTTTTCTTTCATTTTCCTTCCTTCTTTCTTTTCTTTGTATATCTACTAAGACTGTTTTAGTAATAAAACTTATTTTTCCATCATAAAATGTATATATACTAATTATCCATAATTTTGACAGTAAACTTAAAAGCAGGAGAAAAAAGACAAAATTCACCACCTTTCTGTAGCAGAATTTTCTCATGTCTCTCTGCAGCTCCTGACTTTATTTCAGTCTCTTTTTTTTCCCCCCAGCTTTAGGTCTACAGAGAGTTTCCCTTATTTCCAGCATACCCTTGTATGTGTGTATGTATTTTCTCCCCTGTATTCTCACACCTGTGGATTCAGAGTAAGCAGGAACACACTGCAGTGTGAGCAGGTCACCATTTTTAAGCCAGTAGTCTCTCTTGTGTCTTCTTTTCTGCAGCTCCCAGGGCCAGATTTCACCTAGGTACTGCACACTTTGTTATTGAGAGATTTGTAGCTCAACTTTGATCCCAAGTGTAACATTGAGGCAATGGGCATTTTAGCTTTATCACACAAGTTCTCCTCAATTTGGGGGTTTATTTATGATAATAGATACTCCAGAAGAGAAACTCATAACTCCCATGTGGAGTTATGACTGCATCTAGAAGACTTTCCACTTAAGCATCTTCAGAGAGGACAAAGTTCCCCACTATTGGGAGTGTCCTGGTATCTCCAGCTGTTGCAGTGAGTCTTTTTGCTTGATGGTTAGGACAGAAACTCTCATTTCAGAGATTAAGATTACTCAGATTCAGTGGGTGGCTCATGGCTGCAAGGCATCTAAAACGGTCCCTACTCATAGTAAGCACTGTTTGTTAAATAAAGTATCTAGGATGCTACATCAAACAGGTGCTACCACCCAATGAGTACAAAGCTTGAGAAATCAAGTTCCATTAAAAAAAAAGAGCAATGTTCTATTTGTTTGCTTTCTGTCATGTCAAAAATCCCACATAACCATTTATCTTAAATACTAGAAAACAGTTGGAGGTGATGCCTAGTAGCCGTAAGTGGTAGCATAGGGTCAGTCTCTCTTCCTGTGACAGCTCCACCTGGAAAATGAGTAGTGCAGAAGCAGTCCAGTCCCTCTCTCTGCAACCACCTCTGTTGTGGAGAGGTGCCCACATAGCCTGGGCTGTGTCTACTCCCAGAAGTGCAGATTGTTGGAAAAGACATACTCAATGACTCTGTCACTTAGGTGGCCCCCAGGACTGGGCTACCTTCCTATTTTATAACAGAGAAGCCATTTTGCTTATATGAAAGATATTAGACAGACATAATTCCCAGTAGAAATAAGAGGCTTCTTTGGAATAAGAAGGAGGCCTAGACAGAAAGCTTACATTGTTGGCCCCAAGATATCTCTAAAGATAAATGTCTTCAAGGAAGCTGTACATTAGAATTTTTTTTTTCTTTTTAAGAAGGTGCCAGTTAAACTGTAGAACACAAGGGACAAAACTGAAATACTGGCTGAAAAACAACTCAATCAAATCAGAGTGACACACTTTAGTTGAATAGTTGCATTGCCCATTTCTGCCTGCATTCAATGGTTTCTCACTTTCTTCATTGTGCCAGGTACTACATAGTCCTGTCGTATAGAAAGAGCACCAGCTTTATCCCCATACAGTAAAGAGAAGTGAAAGAGAAGACAGGGAAGGAGATGAAGGCCCTACCCTGGATGATTGCAAGACAGGGAGATTTTTGCTAGAAGTAAAGGCTGAATGCAACAAACCGTTGCTTCTGGAAAACAACAAGAACAACAACTTTTTTCCAATTAAAAAGAAAGAGACCAATTGGAGATGATTGGAATTCCATGTGACTTGGTATTACAGTGCTCCAGAACCAGATAAGCACTTGTGGAGAGAGATTATACAGAAAAGAAAACCCTTTGAGTACAAAATTGAGGCAGTTTTTATGTAAAAATATTAACTGAGTCTTTCAGACACTAATCACCACTACTTTACAAAATTATTTCCCTACCATTATCTCATTTGATCCTCACAGCAGCCCTACAAGGAACGAAGGGCAGGGATGATTATCCTCATTTGGGAGATGAGCAAATTGCAGCTGTTACTGTCAAGGCAACAGCAAGATAAGAGTGCTGCAGAGCTGGACCTGAAACCCAGCACAAAATGAACTAAGGTACCCTGCGCCCCATGGATGTCTCTGTAATAGCACTGTATGATGAGCAGAGTGTATATCACTCATCTCACTCCAGAGATAGGTAGGTTCCATTATTCTGCTTTTATTATTCATTCCCAAATGGGAATGCAGAAGCACAGAGAGGTTAGGTATGTTGCCTAAGGCACACAACTAGCAAGTTGAGATTTGAATTTAGCTGATCTGATTTAAGAATTTTCTCTACAAATCTGTTTGTTCAGTTGCCTACTGTCCAGGCCTGTTTTGTTATAATAAATTCACAGAGAAGTTAATTGCTTCTGTTTTCAATTCTTTCATTTGAGAGGGGCCATTATTCCAACCCACCCACAGTCTGTAGGGAAATTGTTCCTTGGATCCCACCGACTATTGGACAATTACTCCTTGAGTCAGTCTAATATAAACTCTTTGAACTGGTTTCTTGTGAGGGGGTATCACAGGGATTAAAATTAGAGAACCCTAAAGAAGAAATTGAAATGGGCAAGGGTGGTGTCACCTGGACAACTGCCTCAGTCCAGTGAATTTGTTCCTTCCAAGACCTGTGTCCCCTCACATCCTAGGGATGTTATTCCATTTTTGTGTATTGGGGAGAGCCGATCCTATAGAGAAGATCTGGGAATGAGACTGTTGCATGAATGGATTTTCTCCAATTTTTTCTTGGTGCATTTCACACGGAGTGCCTAGAGCAATACACAGACACCTGGTTCCTTAATAAGACAGTAGGGTTGTGATTTCATTGTTTTGTCTTCGTTTTTATGGCAAAACCCTGAGAGGAGGTGAGTAGAGCCAAAAGAGTTTGGGAGGTGTGCTCTATCTGGATAGTTGGACAGTCTCTGCAGTAAGTGGCCCCGCCCCTTTCTACCTTCACTTCCCTTGCCTGTCCTGAAGGTGCTGATTCTCCATTAGAGCTTGGTAGTCCCTTCAGAGGTCTCACTGTGGCTTGTTGAACAGCACAGAAGCCTTCCAGATAAAAAAATGTGCAAAGTACGAAGTGACCCCAAGGGCTCACTCACTTAGGTTGAGCGGTCAGGTTAAGAAAGACTCAGAGTTGGTTCACACTTGTTACTGTGTCCTTTGCTGTGCAGAAACTTCTTAGTCTAATATAGTCCCACTTGTCTATTTTAGGGATTATTGCCTGTGCCTTGGGAGTCTTATTTAAGAAGTCTTTGCCTACTCCAATGTCCCCCAGAGTTTCCCCAGCATTTTCCACCAGTAGTTTTATTGTTTGAGGTTTTAGGTTAAGATCTTTGATCCATTTTGAGTTGACTGTTGTTAGTGGTGAAAGATGGGGGTTCAGTTTCATCTTTCTGCAGGTGGATACCCAGTTTTTCCAGCACCATTTACTAAAGATGTTTTCCTTTTCCCAATGGATTGACTGATATCCTTTGTCAAAGATCAGTTGGCTGTAAGCTTTGGGGGTTATTTCTGGGGTCTCTATTCTCTTCCATTGGTCCACATGTCTGTTTTTATGCCAATACCATGCTGTTTTGATGACCACAGCTTTATAGTATATCTTGGGATCAGGGAGTGATATGCCTCCTACTCCACTCTTCTTGCGCAGGATTGCTTTTGCAATACGAGGTCTTTTATGGTTCCAGACAAATTCTATGATTGCCCTTTCTAGATCTCTGAAGAATATCTCTGGTATTTCGATTGGAATTGCATTAAACATGTAGATTAATTTGGGTAGAATTGCCATTTTGATTATGTTAATTCTTCCAATCCAGGAGCATGGGATATCCTTCCACTTTTTTATGTCACTTTCAATGTCTCTTTTAAGATTTTCGTAGTTTTCTTTATAAAGATCTTTGACTTTCTTAGTTAGGTTTATCCCTAGGTATCTTATACACCTTGTGGCTACGGTGAAAGGGATTCCTTTCTTCAGCTCTGCTTCGTTCAACTTGTTGTTCATAAATAGAAATGCTATAGATTTTTGGATATTGATTTTGTATCCTGCCACTTTACTGTATTCACTTATTACTTCAAGCAGTTTTTTCATGGATACCTTTGGGTCTTCTAAGTATACCATCATGTCATCTGCAAATAAAGATATTTTCAATTCTTCTTTGCCTATTCGAATGCCTTTAATATTGTTCTCTTCTCTGATTGCAATAGCTAAGACTTCCAGTACTATATTAAAGAGCAGTGGAGAAAGTGGGCAGCCCTGCCTAGTACCTGTTTTCAGAGGAAAAGCTTTCAGCTTTTCCCCATTCAGTATAATGTTAGCTGTAGGTTTTTCATAGATGGCTTTTATTGTGTTGAGAAATGACCCTTCTATACCAATCTTACTGAGAGTCTTAATCATAAAAGGATGCTGTATTTTATCAAATGCTTTCTCCGCATCAATTGAGATGATCATATGGTTTTTATCTTTCTTTCTGTTAATGTGGTGTATTACATTTATGGTCTTGCGTATATTGAACCATCCTTGCATCCCTGGTATAAAGCCTACCTGATCGTGATGAATGATCTTTGTTATATGTTGTTGGATACGATTTGCGAGTATTTTGTTGAGAATTTTCGCATCTATATTCATCAATGATATTGGTCTGCAAAGGACACAGTAACAAGTGTGAACCGACAACCCTCAGAATGGGAAAATATTTTTGTTAAATATGCCTCAGACAAGGGACTGATAACCAGAATACATAGGGAACTCAAGTGCCTTATGCGAAAAAAAATGATTAACCCAATTAAAAGGTGGGAAAATGAGCTGAACAAAAGTCTCTCTAAGGAAGACATACGAATAGCCAAAAAGCATATGAGGAAATGCTCAACATCCCTCATCATAAGGGAGATGCAGATAAAAACCACAATGAGATACCACCTAACCCCTGTCAGAATGGCAAAGATTAAGAATATAAAAAGTGATAAGTGTTGGCGGGGATGTGGTGAAAAGGGAACCCTCCTACACTGTTGGTGGGAATGTAAACTAGTTCAACCACTGTGGAGAACAATATGGAGGTTCCTCAAAGATCTACAAATAGAACTACCATTCGATCCAGTAATCCCACTTCTGGGTATTTACCCAAAAGACAGGAGAACGCTCAGTCAGAAAAGTGCTTGCACATCAATGTTTATTGCAGCATTATTCACAATTGCCAAGACATGGAACCAACCTAAATGTCCACAAACTGATGAATGGATTGGAAAAGTGTGGTATATATACTCTATGGAATACTACTCAGCCATAAAAAATAACAAGGCCCTGGAATTTGATAGAAAGTGGTCAGATACGGAGGATATATTGCTGAGTGAAGTAAGCCAGGATATGAAAGAAAGATATTGTATGTATCCACTCAATATATACCGACTATCAGCATTCTATGATAGTGAAAAAAAATTGGAGGACATAAAAGCAGTGAAGGTACTTAATGAGAATAGGACAGTGTGGAATGGGGGAAGTGAAGAGAAGAGGATAGAGAAAGATAACAAATGAACAATAGAGAGGTAGGACATTAGTGAGAAACAGATATGGCTTATTAACTGTTGATGTTGACATGTATAGTATTCTCAACTGGATTTGTCTGAGAAGTATTTCATGATGGGCAAAGTATTTGTACAAGCAACATGAGAAATAGCGATGGACTGTCTTAAAAAATAATTAGAATAATAACAATGATTGGGGAAAACATAGAAAAGATATTGAATGTTGAAGCGGGGAGATTAATGTCTCTGTACTGACTGACATGCATGGCATTCCCTTTTGAAAAAGTAATGTAATACAATGTAAAGTTATATGTAATTCAATGTAATATAAAGAAGAATATGATGATTAAAAAAAAAAGATGAATATAAAAAAAAAAAAGTCAAAAAAAGTCAAAAAAAAAATGATGATTTTGAACGTTCCCAACACAAATAAATGTCAAATATTTGGTGATAGAAAAAAAAAAAAAAAAAAGATACAGTGTGTGGTTATTGATTAAACAACAATTCAGTTATGCTCATTGTTTCAAAAAAAAAAAGAAAAAAAAAAAAAAGAAAGACTCAGAGTTGGGTCGACAGCAACGCCTCCCCCCCTCCCCCCCCGCAGAAGTCTTAAATGATCTTTTCTGCTTGTAAAAGTGATGTATCACATTTCAGACAAATTGTAAATCCACAAGAAAGGATAAAATAGGAAATAAAAATCACCCCTCACCCTTGAGCCAGTGCAAAATATTGTCAATGTTTTGTTGTATATGTACATTATATATAAATACATATGAAACGTCCTCAAAAAGTTTATAGAAAATGTGAGCTATGAAAAAGTTGTGCATGGATTTAAAAATTAATTTTTCACTAAAATAAATTAGTCCCATTGTACATATGCATACATGTATATAGGCAAATACACAAGACTTATAAAATCGGGATCACACTATCTGACTTTTAAAACTTAATATTTATTGAAAACTTCCCAATATCATTCAATAGTCTTTTAAAACATGGATTAAAACAGCTCCATTTACGAATGTGCAAAATTAATGTAACTATTTCCATGTTATTGTATCCTCGGGTTGTTTGAAAATTTCTGCCATTATTAATATTACTGGGTTGATGTCCTTGAACATAGTAATACATAGTATTTGATGATCAAATGCTAGGCATTTTGCTAAAAACTTTACAAGGATTCAGGGCCACTATGTAGGTGTACTGAACAAAGGCATTAGCCAAAAGGCAAAATAGGTACTTAAAACACACTCTCCACTGTGTAAGCAAAGTAGCCTGAAACAGAACTGCACTGGCCTAGAGGAGGAAGTATAGCCTTTTTTCTTTGCACAAAGGCCCTGTTAATTTGCAAAGTCTTCAACATCTGCCTGGAAAAGGAGAAATTTATTAACAGAGCAGAGCCACCTTCTTTTTCTTAAATTAAAAAAATACATTTAATCATATTACATCTTTACAGTGTCCAAAATGGTTTTCCCTGTATGAATATAGTGCATGGTCAAGTCAAAGATATCACCATATACATTATAATCAACAGAAAACTTTATTTTTGTGTCTGTTAAATGTTTTGTCTGCTTGTTTGTTTTTTCAGTGATCCCCTCTATCCCACCCTTTATTATTCACTCTCTTCTATACTGTCTCTAGTATCTATGTTGCCTTCCCTGCTATTATGCCTTCCAATCTTCTAGTTTCTGCTGCAGAGTACAGACATTTGGTATATATTAAGTGGGAACATACAATGCTTGTCTTTCATAGCCTGGCTTGCTTCACTTATTAATAAATCTGCCATATTCATCCACTTCACATAAAATGTTAGGGTCTCATTTTTTTTTATGGCTGAGTAGTATTCCATACAGTACATGTGCCACATATTTTCAATCCACTCATCTGTTCTTGGCACTTGGGTTGATCCCATGTCCTACCAATTGTGAGTAATGCTGCATTAAACATAGATTTGCAAGTGTTTTTCCAACTGAGGGTTTTCCTATTCTTTGGACAGATACCTAAGAGTAGGTATCTTACTGGGTCGTATGGTAGTTCTATTTGAAGGTTTCTGAGGAGCCTCCATATTGTTGCCACAGTGGCTGTACTAGTTACATTCCCACCAATAGTATAGAGTGTTAGGGCCACCTTTTTTGAATTTTCCCAAGGCACTATACAGGTTAGAAGCCCTAAGAGGATTGTCTCACTAATGCTCATGACTACATAGTATCATCATTTTTCAGACGAGGAAAGTGAGGCAGTGCTAGTACAATGAATTCCTTAGAACAAATGTCCAGAAGTACAACTGTTTGATATACACAGCCAAATGTCCTACAAAAGCATGCACATTTACACCCTTGTTGACAGCATAAGAGGTAAATGATTCCTCATCCTAATCACACTATGAAGAAACAAACTGAAATATTTGCCAGATTTATAAGTGGAAAATTTCTCATCAATTTAACCTCTTTCTTTGCTAGTAAGGTTGAACTTTCTTGTTTACTATTAATTCTTATGTGACTATTTCAATATATTACCCACTTCTGTCTCAAGAAGTGAGTGTTCTTCTTATTGACTTATGATACTGTTTTATGTGAAGGGAGTTATTCCTTGGTCTATAACATCTATTTTAAGTGTTTACCACCAAGCATATCTCTCAGGTTAGTTTCATTACTGAATATTTTATATATTTATATTGTGATTGTGGTGGGAGCTTTCTTTTCCATATATGTTTTAATTATTGCCAAGTTATACTATCAGCAAGCTTTGGATATTTGTATATTTTAGTCTGTCACTTTACTGAACTCTCACATTGGTGCTAATCAGTTTTCAATGGGCTCTTCAGAGTTACCTGGCATCAAAAATTTAAAGTAAGTGGGGCCCGAGATGGCATTGTGGTAAAGGCATTGGATTCCCACATTGTCAACCATGGATCAAGTCCTGTATCTGGCGGCTTGAAACTCACACCAGGTGTGCACATGTGTACCCAAAATCCTGAGAGAAGAATGGAGGAGAAGGGATTGCAGTGTGGCCATGCCTCCGGAGCGTGATTTCTCACTTTACTTTTCTCTGTCTCTCTCTGTCCCTCCAGCAGTGAGCACATATACCCTATGGCAAAAACCTGAAAAGAAAAACAAGAGATGTTTAAGGTTCGAAATAAAGGCCTGAATAAATAAAGAAATATACTGTGTTCCTGGATTAGAAATTTCAACAATGAAAGATGTTCTTTTTTTTTGCAGATATAATACGCCTCTATTAAAAATCCCAACACAGTTTTTTGTGATAGTTGATAAGCAGATTCAAATATTTATATGAGAGAACAAATATCCAAGAAAATCCCAGGCATTTCTGAAAGAACATGGTGAGGAGCTTGACCTTACAGAAATCAGAGTTATCTTTATAGATCATTGAGTAGGGTTTTGGAGTGGACTACTTGCAAATCGTAGTGGAACAATTTATTATGTATATATTAGGTTTTCAGGAAAGTCATGACATTTTTCTTTCTTTTTTTTTTTGGAGAGTTTTTTGCTATAAGGCGCGTGTGTTCGCCAGAAAAACAGAGAGAGACAGAGAGACGGAAAGCGAGAAATCACCCCCTGGGGGGATGGCCATGCTGCAATCCCTTCTCCTCCACTCTCCTCTCAGGATTTTGGGCATGCACGCACACGCGCCCTGCGTGAGTTTAAGCCACTAAGTCTGGGACTCAAACTGCAGTTGACCACATGGGAGTCCAACGACATAGCCATTACACCAACTGCTGGTCCCCATGACATATTTTTCTATGCAAAAATGTGTCATGACTTTCGTGACAACCCAACAGGAAAAAATGAAATTGAATCCCAACCTCTCACCACACAAGAAAATAAATTCCATATGAATTAAAGGATTAAATCTGGGTGTCGAAATCTAGACAACAAAGAAAAAAATGCATCCCATCCTATTCCTCCCACCAATTACAATGGAAAACCCTGGACACAATACATAATTATCAGGAGACTCTGAAAGTCGGAGAGAACAAGGACTGGCTAGGGATCTCAGGACTCAAAGATGGCTGAACAATAAGTTTTCTGAATAAGTTTTTGTTTCTGTTTTGTTTTGCCTTGGTACTAGAACAGCTCACAGCCTAGAAACACTATCTGACCCAGACAAGAGAAATCCTAAGAAAGACCTCTCTAGACAGTCCTAAGTCTTCTCTAGGATTAGGAAGAAGGCAATCCTGTAGGGCAGAGTCTTTTTGATGAAACCTGCTCTGCTCCAGGTGAACACCATGAAAGAAGCTGTGCCCTCTACTTACTGGTGTTATTGACACCTTCCCCTCCCTACCATGCCGAACCTTAATAAAAAAATTAAATCAAAGCGAATCATAGGTCTAAATGTAAAACATAAAATTATAAAACATTAGGCCCAGTCACAGTAGCATGAGTCAAAGATTGCTGCTTGGCAGGCTGAGGTCTCATATAAGGATAATGCCTCAGTTAGATTCTCAGTCCACTAAAAGTTGATAGTGGAACAACTGGTTATGTATATATTAGCTTGTCAGGAAAGTCATGATGTATTTTTCTATGTAGAAACATAGACACTGTAGCATGTGGTCCTGGCTATCCAGGAGGCTAAGGCAGGAGGATCACGATATAATAAAACCCTGCCTAAAACAACAACAATAACAAAACCATACACCACACACATACACACACACACACACACACACACACACACAAATGCACATTCACCATTATAGTTTGGATAATGATTTGTCCCCAAAAGGGTTTAATTTAGATGTCCCTCAGAAATTTGTGTTGGGATCTGATTATACTGTTAAAAGAAAATTTAGTTTGATTATGGTGTTGAAAGGTGGGGCCTTAGGGTGTGATAATGTCATTAGAGCAAGGCCTTCATGATTGAGTTCTGGTGGGTGTATAAGCAGAGGGAATGAGACCAAACACAGAAAGAAAGCCGTATGGATACAGATCATGCTCTGTTCTGCTGAAAATTCTGCCTTTCACCATGATGTGATGACTTTCAACTTTCCAGCTACTAGAACAGTGAATCAAAAGAAATCTCAATTCTCTTAAATTCACCCAGTCTCAGGTATTTCTGTTAGCAACACAATAATGGACACACACACACACACACACACACACAAGGAACTATGAAATGTATAGAAGAAAACATAGGAGAAAACCCTCTTATACTAGGATTATGAAATAAAAAATATAACCATTAAAAATCTATAGACTGGGCTTACTTGGGATCAAAAACATTGGTTCTATGAAAGACACTGTTGAAAATAATAAAATGACATGCCATAGACTAGGAGAATGTTTTTGCAAGTCATATATTTGACAGAGAACTTGTATCCAGAGTATATAAAGAACTCTTAAACTTAGTATCAAGAGAGCAAACAATTCAATTGGTAAAATAGACTCAAAGTGACATTTCACTGAAGAGGAAATCAAGATGGAAAATAAGCACATGAAAGGATGTTCACTAGCATTATCATTAGGAAAATGTAAATCAAAACAAAAATGAAATATTAGTATACACTCACTAGCATGGATAAAATAATAAATAAAGTATCATGACAATGCTAAATGCTGAAATTGTGGAAAAACTGATCACTCATATGTAGTTGGTGGGAATATAAAATGGTACCACCACTTTGGGAAACAGTTTGGCAGTTTCTTATAAAATTGAACATGTACTTATTGTATGACCCAACAATCTCACTTCTGTATGCATATCCCAAAGAAATTAACCTTCTGTTGGCCCATAAACCTACACATGAATGCCAAGAGCAGCTTTACTTGTGATTGTTGAAATCTGGACACACTCTAAATGCTGCTGAATGGGTAAATAGATAAAGAAATGTGGAATATCCAAACAATGGAATATTACACAGCAGTAAGAAGAAACAAACTGTTGATAAACAGAACAACTTGGATGGATCTCAATGGCATGAAAACTGAAAGTGTTAAAATGTTACATACTTCATGCCAGGCACGTGTGCATGTGTGCCCAAAATCCCTAGAGAAGAATGGAGGAGACTGGATTACAGTGTGGCCATCCCCCCAGGGGTGCTTTCCTCACTTTCTCTCTCTCTGTCTCTCTTTGGCAAGTGCACATGCCGTACAGCAAATTTCTTTCTTAAATAAGATTACATACTGTATTATTTCCTTTATATAACATTCTTAAAATGATAAAACTATAATGATGGAGATCACATCAATTATTTGCAGGGGCTAGGCGCAAAGGAGTATGACAAGGGAGTATGATGACTGTGGTAGTGATTAAATGAATTGTATACAGGATCAAATTCCATAAAACTGACTAGACAGGAAAATTTCAAAGCTTGCATTTAAAAACCAGTGAAATCCAAATAAGATCTAAAGCTATGAGCATCATGCCAATATCAATTCCCCAGTTTTGATCATTATCTATGGTTGAATAAACATCATCTACAAAAGTTAGGTAAAGGAAAAGCACAGGAACTCTCCATACTATATTTTTAACCATTTTTATGATTCTAAAATTACTTCAAAATTAAAAAAAATAAAAACCACAAAAGTGAAAGGCAAAGTTATAGATTTTTTAAAAAGGGCCATATTTTTATAATTTTGGGGCACAGACAGATTTCTTAAACAAGATATAAGAAAGCACGAACCATAAGAGACAAGACTGATCATTTAAAGGATGCTACTATTAAGAACTTCTGCTCATCAAATAACCCCATATGTTGTCTCCTGGGACAGCATATGGCGTGGTGCCTTTTTAATAAAGTTAATAAAACAAACCAAATGAAGGAATATATTATTTAGACATACATAAATATAGTAAAAATTTAAAAAGCAGCTCAATGTGAAACACAAATTTAGTATAGTGATCAACAATGAGTAGTACAGTAAAATGATTAAGGAGCAAACTTCCTGGGTCCAAAATCTGTCTTTGTCACCAAATGCTTAGTGAGTAGTTTAACCTGTGTCTTTCAGTGCTTTTGTGTGTATAACATAACTAAAGCACAGAGTTATAGTAAATTTTAAGTGAGTGAACTCATATGAAGTGTATAAAAGTGCCTGGCATGTAGTGAAAGCATATAGTATTAGCTATTATATTGTTTTGAACAAATGAGTGACAGAGATGGAATAGATAATGAAGTCATAGGTAAATTAAAGTAATTACTAATGGTTTAGTTCTTAAATCAGCAGTAGCTTCACAAGTATTTATCAAGTTATTAAAATAATAACAGAAAGATATTCCAGCATGGCCCAGTGAGGAGAGTGAGAAATTAGGAGAATGAAAATACAAGTCATGCATTAGAGAAGCTATAGGTTGCAATGCATGCATTGCCAAATCAATTAATGTCTAGAATATATAAAGAAAGGGAATGGGCAAACTAACAAGGAAAAGACAAAGAAACCAACAATAATAACAACAAACAGACAAATGGCATTACCAGGTATTTTACAGGAGAAGCCCAGGTAAACCATAACCACGTGAAAAGATTCTTGAATGCAATAAAATCATATTATAACCACAGCAAAATACCCACATTTTGCTGGTTTGTTACTATTGCTTTAACAAAATACTACAGACTGAGTGACTTAAATAACCGAAATTTATTCTCTCACAGTTCTGAGGCTTAAAGTCTAATACCAAGATACTGGCAGGTTTGGTTTCTCTGAGGTCGCTCTCCTTGGCTTGCAGGTAGCCAGCACTTGGTCTGTATGTTGTCTGTGTCCTAATCTCGTCTTAGAAGGACACCAGCGACAGTCAATTGGAACCTACCCATATGACTTCACTTTAACTTAATTACCTCCTTAAATACCTTATCACCAAATACAGTCACATTGTGAGGTACTGTGGATTAGGACTTCCACAAACGTATTTTATTTCAGCCCCTAATATACACCCACCAGAATGGCAATGTCTATCTCTAAGAGAAACTCATGGACCTAGGCACCTGGACACCTGAGGTGGGGGTTGGATTGCAGAGTCAGGACCCTGTTGGAGCTGCTGTATTTCTCTCTCTCTGTCTCACTGTCCCTCATGGAAGAAACAAACCAATAAGCTTCTTAAAAGTTCCAAAGAGGGAACCAGCAGTTAGCGTAATGGCTATGTCACTGGACTCCCACGTAGTCGACCGCAGTTCGCGTCCCGGACCCGGTGGCTTAAAACTCACGCCGGGCGCGTGTGTGTGCGTGCCCAAGATCCCGAGAGGAGAATGGAGGAGAAGGGATTGCGGCGTGACCATCCCTCCTGGGGGGTGATTTCTCGCTTTCTGTCTCTATGTCTCTCTCTTGTCTGTCTGGTGAGCGCACGCGCCCTATAGCAAAAACCTCTCCCCAAAAAAAAAAAAGTCCCAAAGAATCAACAAAATGTTACTAGAACAAAATTTAATGCCAATGTACAATATTGAAAAGTCAATTGTATTGTTATATATGAGGGAACATCAAAGATTCCTAGAAAAAATGAAATTAAAGTATGAATTTGTTTTGGTGCAAAAAATTGAAATCCATGCATGATTTTTATAATATTCATTTTCCATAAACATTTTAAAGACCCTCCCCCCATAATAGCAAAAATGATTGTGAATTGAAATTTTAAATAAGCACCAAACGCCAATTTTAAAAAAGAACAGAGTTGGAGGACTCAGACTATCATATTTCAAGACTATACAGTTACAGTAAACAAGACAATACAGTATGGGTGAAAGGACTGCCACATAAATAAATTGTACATAGTGAAGTCTAGAGATAAACATGATCAACTGGTTTTTGACAAGATGCCAAGACAACTGAACAGAGAATGTATAGTGCCTTTTTTGAAAAAAAAAAAAAAAAGGTTTTTGTCATAGTGTACGTGGGCTTGGTAGAGAGAGACAGACAGAGGGAAAGTGAGAAATCACCCCCGGGGGGATGGCCATGTAGCAAACCCTTCCCCTCCATTCTCCTCTCGGGATTTTGGGCATGTTCCCACATGCACCTGGCATGATTTTCAAGTCACTGGGTCTGGGATTTGAACCACAATCAACCATGTGGGAGTCCAGAGCCTTAGCTCCCATACCACCTGTTGGCCCTGAAAGTATAGTACTTTTAACAGATGGTGTAAAGTAATAGAGTTGGACCCATATCTTGTACCATTTACAAAAATTAACTCAAAATTGTTCAGAAGATTAAATGTAAAACCTAAAACTATAAAATTTCTTAAAGTAAACAGAAGAAAATATTTGTGACCTTGGGTATATAAAGATTGTTTAGCTTGGACACAGAAAGTAGAAACCAAAATAGAAAAAAAAAATGGAATGAAAAGTATAAATTGGACTTCATCAAAATATAATCTGAAATTGTGCCCTTTAATAGACACTGTTAAGAAAATGAAAAGACACACCACATACAAGGAAAGTACGTACATTTGCAAAGTACATATCTGTTATAGAACTGGTAACCAAAATCTATGAGGGACTCTCTCTAAGCTCATGTGGTATACTGAATAACTTCCCCCAATGTCATTCAGATCCTACCTCCTGGAACCCGTGAATGTTACCTTATGTGTTGAAAAGAGACTTTGCAGATGAGGTTGACTTTAGGATCTTACATG